>OX421981.1:44732612-45223408 GCA_949128135.1 Parasteatoda lunata | reverse complement strand
TTACATTTTAAGTTTTGTTCAAGGGTATATTTTAATTTGGTACCTCAGTTGATAAGGTTTTATTGCCAATTTGTTTTTTTAAGAAATGTTTTCAGTAGTTTCAGTAGTTGTAATAGATACAGCATCTCTAAGTACTAACATTTAAATTCAACTTTCTTTAATAACGAACGATGAAAATTTTAAAACAAAGTAATATAAATATTTTTAAACCTAAATTGAATAAATTTTACTATAATATTAGTTAAATTTTAATATAATATTAAAACTGCCTGATTTGCAATAACTATTCCATGATATGGGCTTTCATTTTGCTTTTCAAATTGTTGTTTTTTTTCTATGTTGAAAGTAAATATATAATTCTGTCAGAGTTTAAGTTTGTTCACGTATAGTATAGTTAAAACGTTCACGTATAGTATAGTTTTAAGTTTGTCACGTTAAGTATAGTTTAAAATTTGTGCGTAATGTCACTTTGGGATTTAAAGAAAATTTTTCTATAGTTCTTAAGCTATGTTGTAGACTTTAAAAGTCACGGCGTCTTTTAGTACTGATATTTAAATTCAATTTTCTAGAAAAAACCAACAATAAAAATTTGAAAAGAAAATGAAATGCATTTTACAGTTAACTGCCTATTTTGCAATAACTATTTCGTGCCACCAGTATACGTGATTTCTTTCGTAAATGCAAAAGGTTTCTTTCTTAAAGCAAAAGTTTTATTCCTCAGGATTTAAAGGTTGTCCGTCGGAGGATTGACTGATTTCAAAATTAAAAATCTCAGAAACAAAGGAAGATAGAAGAAAAAAACCAAATGTTATGTTTATTGTGATTGCTGTCAAAATTTAATTTGAAAATTTTAGAACTTAGTTACAAAAAATTCCAATTGGTAGCGCTGTGCTCTGAACAGTGTTTTTTAAAAAAGAATACATTCTAACCTGTGATACCTGTGTCACGATAACCTGCGTCAAAATATACGTAAGTTAAAATGTCAAATTAACACGTTCACGCCGTCTCAACCCACCGGTGGCCCACGCTAGATTGTCTCATCGGGCAGCGCACCGGAGTAAAAACTGGTAACAAATAAATTTCATTTTTTAGTTTTTTTTCCGGGAATAATAGAAATCCATAACTACTAATTGTTTTTAGCCGATGGAATTTTTATATTGAATTGCTTCTTCGCCGTGATAAATTTCTTTACAGTGAATTGTTATTGTTGAGAATAGATTTACTCCTCCCAAATATTATCTAATATTGAAATAGTTCTTCCACCAGTATTTTCTTTTTTCCGTCCCACTTTCAGGCCTGAACATTCGGCGTGAACGTGTTAAACAAAAAAAGTGGTTATGCAGAAAACAGAAAATTTGTGTAAATAAATACGAACCGAAATTTATCGAAATTTAAATGGTAAATTTTTTTCGTCAATATTACGTAAAATACACAGAATCATTTTTACTAAATCTAAATAGTAAATATTCTTTCGTCAATCTTTGGTAAAATATACAAAAGCAATCTTACCAAAAGATAAAATCCATTCCGTTAATATTACGTAAAATATACCAAGCTTTTTTACCAAATATCTCAATGATAATATTATTCCGTCAATATTGCGTAAAATTTACGTGTAAAGCGTATTGACTTTACTAATTTCCCAAAAATATTCGTTTAATTTGCGTATGCTACGTGGGAATTGGTTATGCTGTGTATGTCATTGAAAAGTGGTAATCTATACACCTAAATCAAAAATGATTTTTTTTGGCAAACACTTTAGTTTTTAAAATTTTCACAATATTTCAATAAACGATGTGTTGTTGTCATGAGATAACATCATATTTTTGAAAAATTAGTAAGACGGTAATATGCATATTTCTATCATTTGATCTGTTTTATTGACATAAACTGTTGGAAAGAATTTCGCTTTATCGGAAGTTAATATTCCCAAACCAAATACTAACATGAAATTCACGTTAATGTAATCAGATTTTTTATTTTTTAAGATATCACGTTATTATTTAGATATATGGCAGGTCACAGTTCTTATACAGATATATTAAAAAAACGTTTAAATTTATTAAATGATCGAATTTCGTTATTAAATCGTTTCACTATTAAATCGATCGATTTTGATAGTTATCACCATTAAAAGTTTCCAAAGAACAGTAGCAATCGTGATTCAATATTTAGATTTTTCCCGAGGTGGAAGTTGTAGATTGCTACAAAGTATAATAACAATTAAGGTGTGTAAAGTTAAGTTTATTTTACCCTCACTTATAAATTCGCACTAATATCCTCTCGTTCATATATGCTTGAATTGTTATTATATCTCTGTGGCAAAATTATTGAAAATCAACTGTATAGTACCAAAAATGAAATATGATAGCTTACAAGGGAAACTAGGGAAGTGTGACTCGCCAATTTTGAAATAAACTAGTGGGATGTATGCCTTGTGAGGAATAATTTTAGGGGGCAACATTCGTTTCGGCCCATAGAAGGTCCTATGAGAGATAAAAAATAATTCAATATATAGAAAAATCGCTATTTTATTACTTTAATGCAGACTATTAGTTATTGTAATTATCTCATACTCCAATTAATTCGCAATTATTTGGTTAATTAATTAATTTTCTAATTAATTAATCAATCAGTAAATTAATTATTTTATTATTAATTAATTATTGATGAATTAATTAATTAATTTGCAATTACATACTCCAATTAATTTAGAAAATTTTTTGAAAAGAAAAACAAATTTATAAAAATGTTATGCCAATTTTTTTTTTTTTTTTTTTTTAAATTAACCTAACAGGTTTTTCTGAAAAACTACAGACATATAAAATTTTCGAAATCAATTTTGACAACAAATATGCATTATATAGTACGTGAAAGTGCCACAAAATTCACATACAACTTTCACGTACAGTATAATGCATATTTATTGTCAAAATTGATTTCAAAAATTTTATATATCTGTAGTTTTTCAGAAAAACCTGTTTGGTTAATTTTAAAAAAACGAAAATTGGCATCAAATTTTGATTTTGTATTTTTTTTTCCAAAAAATTTTCCAAATTATTTGGAGTATGTAATTGTAAATTAATTAATCAATTAATAACTAATTAATAATTAATTTATCAATTTGATAATTAAGTAATTAATTAGTAAAATAATTAAATAACCAATTAATTGCAAATTAATTGGAGTAGGAGATAATTACAATAACTAATAGTCTGCATTGAAGTAATAAAATACCGATTTTTCTATATATTGAATTATTTTTTATCTCTCATAGGACCTTCTATGGGCCGAAACGAATGTTGCCCCCTAAAATTATTCTTCATAAGGAATACATCCAACTAGTTTATTTTCAAAATTGGCGAGTCACACTTCCCTAGTTTCCCTTGTAAGAGTAACATTTGATAAAATTGTAAATATTCAAGATTTATTATATCTCTGTGCTATTATATCTTATAGACGCGTTATTATATATCAGTGGCAAAATTATTGAAAATCAACTGTATAGTACCAAAAATGAAATATGATAGCTAAGAGTAACATTTGATAAAATTTTAAATATTCAAGATTTATCGCTAAAAATGGAGAAGTTGGAATATACACGTTCACTAAGCTTTAACATAATAATTATAAAGAATTTTAACATTATTTTTTCAAGACTCTGTTGTCTGGCTAAAGTTAGCTGAATTTTTATTTTACTTGTATAAGTAACAATAGATTAAACAATAAGTTTTAAGACGCGTCCAAAGTCTGAAAAAGAAATTACCTTAGAAAATGATTATTAAAAAGTATACTACTGAATTATAGACTATGCATCATTTAAAAAGAATACAATCGTTCAAATTTTTATTTTAAAAAGATTTCTTGAAATGTTTCATTAATACTAGATACGTAAAGCTTTTTTTGGAAAATTTGTAAAAGCTGTCCATCCCCGTACATAGTTCTATTCCTAAAAAAATCTTTTTAATTATGCAAAATAATTACGATAAATGAATTCTAACAAACAACTAATGAAGGGCTTGTCTTTCTCCTATGATGACATTTTCAGGACATTAAACTGACAGACGTGTACTGACAGCACCAATAAAGTACAGATTTGATATTTACATCTTGATAAGCGCTTTCATTAGAATGTCCCCTACCTCAAAATTTCAGAAATCCTGAAGCCTTTAATAATGAAATTATGAGGGAATTCCAACAATTCGGAGCAATTATTCGTAAACTCTTGACGAATTAATTAACTATCGCCAAACTATAGAAACTTCACCAGTGTTGAAAGGATTTAATGATTTCTGATGTTTACAGTAACCAATGATTTGGATTTCAAGGTAATTAATAATTTCATGTTTATGCCAAATAGATTATTAGTGCATCTCAAAGTATTTAATTATTAATACGTTTGAGTGTATGGTATGGGAGGTTTCTGATTTCCGCAAAATACATTAAGCTTTCGCGTAATTTTCAACTTTTGAGTGTTCTTCAAAATTGCAGTCTGTCTATTTATTGAGTTTTTCATTCAGAATTTGAAATTCTAATGCGAAATTGTTTATTGGTGTACCACAAAGCATTGAAATATAGGCTTTTTTTAAACGTTGATTGGAGATACGTGAATGGTTTGATAAAACTCTATTTAGATTTTTTTAAAATTATTATAACTCTATTTGTGATTTTTTTTGAACTTGATTACTATGCTTTTAAATCGAAATTCGACATGATATTTTTCAAACGTACGAATTATGATTTATAACGTTTTTAGTTTACGTTATGACAAATCCATTTTATGTATTAAACAAATAATCATATATATTTTTTTTTCACGCCAGTGTGAACGAAGATGAGTCGAGTTACGTTATAGCAATGTGGCGAACAGCAACAGCTGTAGGCCATGTCACTGTTGACTGGACCAACACTTCGTATAACTGAAAGCCTCCACACGGTTTTTTATAGGTAGTCCGATCAGACCACTGTGAAGGATATCCACTTTCCGAACGAGTCATTTAATACTAAATCTAGTTGAAATAAGAAAGTGGTAGCAAATATATGACTAAAATTTTTTTTTATTTATAAATATTATTGGTTTGCCTTATTCACTTGTCAACCACTACAGATTCAATTCTTAAATATATATGATAAATTTCTCTCAATTACTTTTATAAAAGGTTTTGGGTTCATACGCACAACTGGTTCACTTTATAAATAATCTGCGCGGACTACTTATAAAGACCGTGTGGAGGCTTAACCCTACGCTTTCAATAATAGCTAGACAACTCAAAAATTTTAAATATAAAACCAAGATATTAAATCCATAGTCAAGACCTTTTGGTATATATATATATATATATATATATGGCTGAAAACCCTTATACAAAGATGCCAACTTGCTCCGGACAGCAAATATATATTTTAAAGTGGTAGTTTGTCAATTGTGATTCTTGGTCTAATAAATTCAATTTAGTAGATTTTTATCATCCCTATTTCTAAATAATTCATAGGCTTATATAATTCACCACTTTATAGTACTTATGTGATGCTGTACCTTTTAAAATGCAAGCAAAAATAATCAAATATTTTAAAAATTTTCTATGCAGTTATTTACCGTTTTTTTAATTATTTTGACGTGTCCGGAGCAGTTGTCATCTCTGCTTATATAGAAAGACGGAAAAGTGCAAAAATTGATACGAAAGACATTTCATTTCAGCATTTTTTTTTTGAGAAAAATAAAATATCTCTAACTATCAAGATTTTTTTTATAATTTTAAAATATATATATAAAACTGCTTATTTTTCAAGGATAAAGTAGATATTGTTGGATAGTTTTAAAAAGAATAATTTAATTCCTCCGAAAACTAGTTATAACTGAAATGGCAGCATTACTACGAGCATTTCCTCTTTTCCGTCTCACTTTTACCCCTGTATATATATATATATATATATATATATATATATATATATATATATATATATATATATATATATATATATATATATATATATATATATATATATTATATATATATATATATATATATATATATATATATATATATATATATATATATATATATATATATATATATATATATATATATATATATATATATATATATTATAAATTTAACGTTCAATGTAAAAACTGTAAGCTGTTAGTAGCATTCTCAATAGAACATAATAACATTCCACTCTAAAATATTCTTACTTCAAGTAAAAGATGCATTTTCAGCAAGTATCATAACCAGTTAAAGATACCAAAATAAGTCATTTCTATTCGATCTGTGTCATGTATTTCACAGATGTTTCGGATTTATTGAATTTCTTTCTTGCAATTCTTTCACACAAATTGATTCTTTTTCTAGTATATGTGCATCAATACTTAGAATAAATGTTTAAGTTTAGTAAAGTTTATCTTGCATAGCACCAAGTACTCGCGTTTTGCAAAATATTTTAAAGAGTGGTAGACAAAAGCTGGAGCTTTCAGAAATTTCGGTAATTTTGCTAGCAATTTAATACCCTAACCAGGGGAAAGCTGATACAAAGTAGCGCTCCATTTTAACTTTTGAATCATTTACGAAGAATGATGGGAAATAACTATTTTAAAAATTATATAAGATTTATCGAAAAGTTATGTCCACTAAAGTGCACGCCACCTTTCACACTAAAGCAAAATGTACTTCTATTCAATTTTTTTTACGGTATTTGCTATTTAACTCAATAGTAAGGCTATAGCTGAAAAATTAAGCTGACTTGTAACAGAGCTTTCATTTTTCTCCGGTGTACTCATTCCTATAAAAATGGCTAATGCACAAACCACACATTTAATGTTGACTTAGAATTCTCATAGAGCGTTCGCCTTCTAATGAGGTGAACCGGTTTGAATCCTAGCGATGGCTGGTCGGTACGAATTCCGCATCCGGCTTGCACCGACCACAGTTCTGACGTAAAATATCCTCAGTGGTAGACGGATTATAGATGAGACTCCCCTTGCAGTTAGGCTAACCGAAGGAGATTTTCGTGGTTTCAAATCTTCATGTAATGAGAATTCTGGTTATTTCCATCAAAAAGTCCTCCACAAAAGCAAGTTTCTCCCAATTATTGGTCCAGGAGTTCCCTTGTCTTCTGGATTGAGTTCAAAATTACAAGGCTACGGAGTTGAGCATTAGTAGTCGTGAACCCAAAATTTTGGGTTGGCAGTTCAACGACAGTTATAGAATAAAAAGCAAAAAATTTAAAATTGGAAATAATTGAAGTTGGTGTAGACAATTAATTGAAGTAGATGATGAAAGAGGATAATTATCATAATAAAAGTTTTATAAAGTAACAGAGTTCGAAAAAGAATATTTCATCCAAGTGGAAATTTAAATAAGATAATGAATTTTGCGTAGTAATAGTAATAGGGGTAGACCATTTGGGATTAATCCCCCACTGCCCGTCTGATTATAAACCAATTCAAAAGTATTTGATCGATGCTTTTAAGAGATCCATTAGAGGTGCGTTATTGGAACAGGACAGTGCCAAAAGTCAAGCCAACCCCAGCCAGCCCAGCCAAAGCCAACCCCACAGTATCTAATGCTAATATTTAAATAATTTGGCTAAAAATTTAGGACTAAAAAGTTCGTTGAAAATTAAAGTTTGTATATGCTAATGTTAATGGGATTCAAGGAAGAAAGCTTAAAAATAGATTTTGATACTCAGTTGGTGTTACATAAAAAAATAATTAGTTGTGCACTTGCATTGAGATAAAAAAAAAGTTAGCCGGTTTATTTAATGAAAATAGAAATAATTGCATTCGATCATTCTGAAAATAAATTAAAATTGCTTATTGATTTATTTATATAAAAGAGATTAGATATGATTAAAGCTGATTATAAATTTATGAAATAGAGGAATTTTAAAAAGTTAGGAAATATGTAATGAATATAGCCGCATCACTATACTGATTTTATAAAGCTGCATTACTAATCTTTTTCGGACAGAAAACTTTAATAACTGGTCAAAACAGTTATAAAAATTGTGGTTTTATTTCGCATTACTATAGCAACTTAATAAAAAATAAAATTTAATAAAACTTCCAAACGAAAGAAAAAACTGATTTGGTTATTAGGAATGCGCAATGCCATTATTATAGTCCAATTCTAAGTGCTAATTAAACAATAGATGCTGCTGTATGAATATGATACAACCTAATGCTGTATGAGTTTTCATACAACCTAAATTTTGAAACCATAAGATAACGAAATTATTTCACAACTTGCGGTTATTTTAAATTGATTTTTTTTTTCTAATATTAACTTCTTTAATGAATCCTAAATTTAGCACAACTTTCTTTTTACGTCTATATGATAGTGAACATTTAATTATCAATAAGCCTTCTGTCAAGAAAGCTACGCTCCCTCCATCGCCGATGCATCGGCGAGGAATGCTTTAAACGCAATTATTTAGCTTAACAATTGAAGAACTTAGTAGCTGGTAAGTGAAATTTCCAGGGCTATTTATTAAGTGCTCTTCACCAAATACAGGGTACCCATAAAAGAGAGAAATTGAAAAGCGGTGACAATATTTTCTCAATACTGCTTAAGATTTATTGAAGGTAATTTCCAAAATATTTTTAAAAAATCAGTTTTAAAGTTTTCAAGCAATGATTAAACGAAATTAAAATATCTTTAGTAAATGATTATAGTTAAAAGTTCATGTATTTTTCCAATTTTAGCTACCACTTTAAAACGGTTTTCAGACCAAATTTTGTTAAAATATATAAAGTCCGAGCAAAATGCTTGAGCAGCTTACAGGGATGCCAACTGCTCCAGTTTTAATGAAGTGGTAGCAATTTATATAGCAAAATTCGTTAGAGAAGGATAGTTACGCCCTCTTTTTAATAGAGTAACCAGTAAATTGTTGCTTTAACGTTGCATTTTATATGATACTTATAATTTTTGATATTTAGTGGTGAAACAATTACTTAAAAGGAAATATACTGAACTAAAAGTAACTTAAATTTCGCTACCACTGGAAAATACTATGTTACAAAGCGGAGCAAGTTGGCATCTCTAAGCTTATTCAGCTCCCAAAAGGTAGCTGGCGTCAAAGTAATATAACAGATGTTAAACAAGTTCAAGATGGATGGGATAGGCAGATATGGCAACTTGCTCCCGACAGCAAATATATATTTTAAAGTGGTAGTTTATCAATTGTGATTCTTGGTTTAATATATTCAATTTAGTAGATTTTTATCCATCACTATTTCTAAATAATTTGTAGGCTTATAAAATTCACCACTTTATAGTACTTATGTCATGCTATCCCTTTTAGAAAGCAAGCAAAAATAGTTAAATATTTTCAAAATTTACTTTGTAGTTATTTACCGTTTTTTTTAAAAATTATTTTGGCGTGTCCGAAGCTGTTGGCATTTCTGGATGGGAGCCACTTTACAGTCCTGTTGCCCAGTTTCAGAGCATTGCTATGACTATGACTGAAGAGAGTAATGTAACATAATTGTTTTTTCTATCTCTATCAATTTAATATAATCTCTATCGTTTTAATATAGTTAATCCTCCACGTGATAACATGTTATTTCATGATTTTTAATGATTTCTACATGATTTTTAATTTAAATTAGGTAGTGGTAAATAAAATAATGCAAGGAATTGTTAGCCACGTCTTCTATAAATCTATAATAAAACAATTCGGATGCCCCCTTTTTTTTGTTAAAAAAAAAATAATAATTTAAAGTAAGGGAGTATTCCGTTTCCTCCGTCATTTCCTTTGTCGTTTAACGCGAATTTCTGTGCAAAATTTTAGATCGCTGTTCATTAAACTAAACCGGACTGTCAGAACGAAGTGCGTCCTTGAAGTCAAAATTTCCCTTTTTAAACTTTGCATAAAAACATGGGTGGGGCTTTAGCTTTTTAGCCATTTCAATGCTCAACACGAATAATACGGAGCAGTTTTTGTGTATTTAGGAATTTAATAAAAGGCAAAAGAAAAGAGGTGTCGAAAATGTCATTTTCGTCTTCATTTTCTTCAACTTAATATCTCATTTAAGTGAGTTGGAAAGTAACGATAATAACATAAATTTACTCAAAAATTCATTTAATTGATTTCGATAGAAAAAAAAACATCCTGATGATCTAAAACTACTATGCCAAAAACATTTCATGACATGCTGTATGATAGTATTTAAATAAGCGACGATAACTTAGCTTCCAAGTTAAAAAAATGTAAAATTATTCTGTCCCACATGCCTTTTAGTAAAAGAAGTAGCTGAAACAGAAAAAAAATTAAAACCAAATTTCACTTCAAAATCACTGCTTATGTTTATCATAATAAAACAACGGTCATCCTAAACTCATAAGTTACTTTTAATCTTAACAAACATTAAGGAAAAACAAACCAAATGACAATAACACATAATTGAAAATACTTTTAATGTGTTAATTTTTATTTTTCATCTACAATTTTAGTAGCATTTAATTACTTAAAATATCAAAGAACAATTTCTGCCTGT
Source organism: Parasteatoda lunata (assembly GCA_949128135.1). Classification (NCBI taxonomy): domain Eukaryota; kingdom Metazoa; phylum Arthropoda; class Arachnida; order Araneae; family Theridiidae; genus Parasteatoda; species Parasteatoda lunata. Next base: position 45,212,910 of record OX421981.1, on the reverse strand, counting down.
AAAACAACGAGACATTTTATAAATAAAAACAAATGATATTTCAGTTATTTTACTTCTAAATAAATTAATTTACTTCCCTAACATCCTCCAAGCTTTTAAACTTTTTTTTTACTTTTATAACACAGATTGGAATTAAAACAAAGCCACCCCACAAAATTCTCATTTCCTCCTTCATTTATTCCATAGTGGCAAAAGAAAGCCACATCAGATTTGGTTATGACCTATGCGCGTTGCAATAATTGCAGTGCAAATCTAAATGCTAAGTAATCCCTAAAGGCTGCTGCCTGAATTAAAAAATGAAAAAAAAAAGAAAACTGTTGTAACTAGATATTTTAATTAGCAAAGATTTTTATTCGAGAAGTTTAAGTTAAAGAGTCTTCGTTCAACTTAAATTTTAGAACAATAGGGAAACGAAAAAATTAATCAGCAACACAACCAAACGCAAGAAAATTTACATACGCGTTATTTACAGAAGTTCTTTGTGAAAAAAAAGTTAGTTACTTCCATATCATGAAGTTAAATTTCGTTAGTTTGAAGTTATTATTCTCACGGGATTTAAAAAATTGCATTACAATTCATGAGCCAATTACCATCGGAGTATTTTTTTATGATTTATTTAAGAAAATTAAGAAAAGTTTGATTCATTGCTTCTGAAGTTTCTGCAGTGCGTAATGAGAATACTAAATAAATAAATGGAGGTAAAATGAAATGGGTATATTTTAATTATAACAATGGAATAATTACGTTTTTCTCTTGGAAGAAAAAAGATAAATGATGGACGTTTAGAATTCTTAAAAATATTTTATTGTACTTATTAATTTAAAAAATATGGAAGAAAAAGTTTGCGTTGCAAATCCTAGAATATATTATAGCTAACAAGTGACAAACTTGATATTTTCGCTTTGTTTCTGTTAGAATAATTTGTTTTTGTTAGCGTAAAATAGTTAACATAAATATTGAAATACACCAAATTATTCACGTAAAAATATCTTAACTATGCCTAATTTTTACTTTTAGCCAAACTGTGAAAAGTTCCTGATCAAATTATGGTATAAAATACTGGTACATTATCTGTAAATCCATTTCACTGTAAAATTCATTATTACTGTAAAATATTATATTTTTTAAATATAATACGAAGTACTTTTTAAGAAAAGTTATTTAAGAAAATTAAGAGAAGTTCTATTTATTGCTTCTGAAGTTTCTTCAGTGCAAAATGAGAATATTAAAAAAAACCAATGGAAGTAAAATTAAGTGCTATATTTTAATTATAACAATAGAATAATTACGTTTTTCTCATGAAAAATGAAGGATATAAAATGGCCGTTTAAAATTCTTAAAAATATTTTATTGCGCTTATTAATTTAGAAAAGATGGTGCAAGATGTTTACGTTACAAATCTATGATTATATTTTTGGTAATTAGCGGCAAGCTAACCTTTTAGCTTTGTTTATATTAAAATATTTAAATTTGAAATATTTTCCTTTATAAAATAGTTACCTTCTCTAAATATTTACCATCATAAAATAGCTACTTCAGAAGCTTGTTAAAAGCGGATATTATAAACGAATCCAGATATTTTAAGAAATTGCTGTAATTAAGAACTTACTCTGATAAGCCATAAGATCCTTTGAATTTATATTATGAAAAAACATTAAAAATGCGTGCTGAAAATATTTTTTATTACGTTATTTTTGCATATGTTATTAAATTATGAATAACACCATCCTGAATTTAAAAATAAAACAAATGTGAGAAAACTTGCAAAAGCACCAAATTAATCCTGTAAAAATATCTTAACTATGCTTACTTTTAACCTTTAGTCACACTTTTCAGATTACGGCACGAAGCACCGGTATTTTTGGAGCATCATTCGTAAAATTTGTTTTATCGTAAAATCCGTTTTCACCGTAAAATATTATACAGTAAGTCAAACAGGATTTAACAAATTGCATTACAATTCATGAGTCAATTAATACTGGAGTATTTTTTTAAGATTTATTTAAAAAAATTAAGCGAAAAGTTTGATTAATTGCTTCTCAAGTTTCTTCAACATGGAATGAGAATACTAAATAAATAAACATAAGTAAAATGAAATGCTTATATTTTAATTAAAACAATAAAATAATTACTTTTCTTATGCAAAATGAAGGATTTATGTTAAACGTTTAGAATTCTTAAGAATGTTTTATTATGCTAATTCATTTAGAAAAGATGGTACAAAATGTTTAATTAACAAATCTTAGTTTATATTATAGTTAACAAGTGGCAAACCTAATCTTTTAGCTTTGTTTATGTTAGAATATTTAATTTATGCTACCATAAATTAGTTATCATAAATATTCAAAAGCAAATCATTCAAGTAAAAATGTCTTTACTTGTGCTTAATTTCAACCTTTATCCACATTATAATAAGTTCTCGATCAAATTACGGTATATGGTACAGGTAATTTTTATGCATCATCTGTGAAAACTCCATTCCACTGTAAAATTCATTTTTACTATAAAATATTATACCGCTAATCTATCGGAATTTAAAAAATTGCATTGTGATTCCTGATCCAATTATCACGCCACGGAACACTTTATTTTAGGAAATCTAAAACTTATACTGACCAGCACACAACAACTCACACCTTAAAAAAGTAATTAAGTGCTTTATTGATAAAATTTTGCTTCAACCATATTTATGCAAATTAGTTATCGAAAATTTTGATTGAAGTCTGTTGCATCAATCAATAATAAAAACGTTGACCATTTGCTTGATATGCTCTTCATACATAAACCTTTCATTGGCTTCTAAAAATGTTAAGAGTGTAATAAAAGTCAACGCGCATCGAGCGTTCAAAAACAAGATCCCATTCACATGACTCACTCGACGAAAATGTACTTAAAAATTCTATTGGATTCAAAGTATTCTGAGAATGGTGATAAAAATCGACATATTTCGAGTTCCGGTAAAAAAAAAAATTCTTTATTCAAATAATCTAGAACACCATGGTGAGAATAATATCATTTTCAAGACTCACCAAATGTTAAGGCACTAACATCTGGCGTGTCTAGTAATTAGGCACCTATTTTTGAGCACCAGAAAAATGTCGACTTTATTAGCATCTTTACAGTTTTGAAGAAAATGAAGCTTTTAATCAAGGATGATTAATGAATTAAATAAGACCCAATATTAATTAAAAATATGTGCTTTTAAACAAAAATACTTCTTATGTGAATTATATGTTGAGAGCCCTATAAGATTCTATAAATATTTCAATTTTTTTAGTAATTAATTGTATTGGATTTAATTCTAACCCTTAAGCTGAATGCTAACTTTTTATAAAAAAGCTTCAAAATAATTATCAAGAAAATAACTTACTTTTGCAAACTTCTTTACATTTTACAGGTTTTCTTTTTCCAACTTCACAAAGTAAGTAACGAAAGTTGTTTTCCTATTTTTCTCGGGTGAGATAAAGTAAAATACAGACACATTTCTTTATTCTAGTCTTTTCTTTTCTTTATGCATAAGGCAATTTGTTTAATGCAAATTTTATTCTTTTCTAACGCCTTTGCCGTATTTGCACATCTACCTTCTTATTTCTTTTAAAAATTAGTTGGTTCATTAGAGCATTAGAATCAAACAGAATTTATTATGCTGTTGCTTTTGTAAGCAGTTTTGAAAAGAGTTTAAGTGAAGTTTAAAAGGTAGTATAAACTCTTTTAAATATTATACAACCAGGTTCGAATTCCCTTAGGCGTATTAAACTTAAAATAAGATAAAATTCGATAGTTCATGGTGAAAATTTAAAAAAAAAAAATTGCATACCATTAAGTATTGCACAGAAATATGTTAATGCTTTAACCTAAATATCAGTCATTTTCAAACAGTTTACGCAAGAAGCAAAAAAAATTTTGGCGAGATATCGAAAAATTAAAAAATACTGAACGAAAAAATACTTAGACGAAAGCTGAAAATTGTTTTAACAATTTTGATTTACTTCCACTAGGGATGCTTACAATTTATCCTCAACACCACGGATTACTCTAGCAACCATGCTGTATCGGGGGAGGCTAAAAAGCTACTACCTAGACCAGTGTAGAGTACTTTCCAAGTATACTTATATTGAGTATACTTTTACTCAATATTCTAGATCAAATAATCTTAAAACTAAGGTTTCAGGGCTAATATACTTGATGATATAAATCTTCATGTGCATTCCAAATTGAGAAGATGGTAAAAAATTTAACATGTTTCGAGCGCTCAAAAATAGTCTCTCATTCTCAAGATTCGTCAGATGTGAATGAGAGAAAAAAAAGTGATTAAAAACAGAAAAAATAAAGCTGTTTATGAAGAAAAAAAGAAAAATGAAGGGAAAAACAAATGTGGAAAAACGGTGGTAGCCGAGAGTGAAACGTAAAATTAAAAAATAAATAAAGGGAAAAGTGGCGAGCGTTTAATAATTACAAGCGTTTAATAATTTTCAAAACTAAATCAAATGTTAAAAACTTGGAACCCTCAACTTTTAATTTGTTTTTGATGAATTTCTAAAGAGATAAATTGAGTCTCATTTTATAACTCGGATTTCCCAGCAGATTTTTATTAAAAGCTTTCTCAAAAGCAAAGAAACTTAAGTTTGAAAACTTTTTTTGCAAATACTTAAAGAGAAAAAAATACTTGCGCTCGGATAACTCGACCTTCATTTAAAATATTAATAATGATAAGACAGAACTAGCATACATAAACTCTTATCTGTTCGGATTTTTTACTGGTATATGAGAAAAATCTTCGGTTTTTACAGAAATGACTTGAGATTTTATTACTTTCTTACCAAGAAAAAACTTTAAAAACAGTTTTTTACAAGGCTGCATAGGTTACAGGGTTTTCATTTGTTTTATTTTTAAAATTTTTAGTAAAATTTTTTTAAAGTCAGGAGCATAAAATTTTTTTCAGAAAAATTCGAATTACTGAACTCTTAAACTTGACTTGATAAAACAATAGTTTAATTTTCTGAAATTTAAAAAAAAATTGCATTACATTTTTACCCTCTCAGTATTTGATAGTTATTCAAAAAATTTGTTTTTTTTAAACATCTATTAGGTAGATTCCTTTTTTAAATACAAAATTGTTAGCAACATATTTTTCGTTATCATGCATGTTAGGTGGTTAGTTTTGTCATAAAATAACATTTTACAGAATATTTTAAATTGCGACATTGGTTAAAAAAAACCCTACTTAATTATAATTTATTACTATTATTTACTATTAATTAAAATTTTTATTAAATTCTCCGTTTAATATTATAAGGGAAAAAATAAGTAAATTAAAAAGTGAAAATATTATATTATATTATATTATATTATATTATATTATATTATATTATATTATATTATATTATACTATACTATACTATACTATACTATACTATACTATACTATACTATACTATACTATACTATACTATACTATACTATACTATACTATACTATACTATACTATACTATATTATAGTATACTATACTATACTATACTATACTATACTATACTATACTATACTATACTATACTATACTATACTATACTATACTATACTATACTATACTATACTATACTATACTATACTATACTATACTATACTATACTATACTATACTATATTACATAACATTTTGCAGTTTTCATTTATCTTAGAGGAACTTAACGTTATCCAAAAGATTCATGTTAAATTCTCTTTATTAATCCTCGAGACTTAAATAATTTTGCTAATGAATGTGTGCTAATAAATTTAAGTGTTGATAAATAATTATACATTGTTTTCTTATTTAACTGTTATTTTGCTATAATCGAACCAAACAGTTAAATAACCATAAATAAGATGGTATTCAAACTGTTAAGTGCAAGAAAACCCTTTATTGACTGCTTTCACCAAACACGGATAAACAACCAGAAATTCTTATTTTGAAAACTTTTTTTACCCATAATAAAACATATAAAAAGTGATTTAATACCTTTTAATATAGAGAATAATATTTAATTTTGAATTTTATTTCGACAGTTTAGAAGTTTTGTCTTATTGAACAAATAAACACAAAATTATAAATTTTAATTGTCCAAAGATAATTACATGCAAAAAATAACACTTAATAATGTTATTTTTTATTCTCTCATTTAATAATAGTTGAAAAATTTTTGAATCATGAGCTATTGAAATTTTCCCACTATTTTGTGGAATCTAATTTTATATGGCAAAATACAAATCCTGAACGAAATCGATCGAAAAGTAACTGAGAAATCTTTTTTTTTTTTTTTTTAAAGTGCAGTTATACAAAATTCAATTTCCCATGAACTATTTTAATGATGACATTTAAATTTTGCATTTTGACATATAAAATTGCATTCTTTAAAATGGTAAAAATACTTACATAGCTTGTAATAAAAAAATATTTCGAGTATCATCCAAAAAAAATTAAAAAATAATAAATAAAAAAAGATTATTGAAAAATAAAAAATAATTATTAAAAAGTATTTTTTGTGAGGAAATCTCTTAAGAAAAATTAATTTTAATCGATTTTTTTCAAAAATTTTTCGTGATATCGTGGAATCTCGTGAAATACGCGAAAGATAAAATTAATATTAAGGGTCCAAACTTTTGACCGCGTTTCCTGACCAAACTATCGAAACCATATTTTCAAGACATTTTGTGGTCAAAAATTAAAACCCGCTAATTTTTTTTTTACTTTATTCAGTTCATTTTTCATCTGATTTCGTAATTAAAATATCAGCTGCACTAATTAGCATATTTTAGATAGCCTACTCAAACCATTAAGATCCTATTATGATATGAGTCCTATTACATGAAGATTCAATTATTTGATCAAAAGTTATACAAGGTAATTCGTTTTTTTTGTTCAGTACGTTTTAAATATGTACAGAATATAATAAAAAATTGCTCCAGAAAAAAGTTGATTAAATAACATTTTCACTTGCATGTTGATTTTCCGGTAATCCCGTAGATCACAAAATAAACAAACAAGGTGCAATTAAATTTTTCTATTCTATTCGCAACTAATTAAGGAATCAATGTGTATAAATCTAATTTTACAGTTTTCTTACTCCGAAGACTGATTTAGAAGAACTTTTGTCTTTCAATAACACTTTCCGAACTCTATAAAAAAAAGTAATTTTACTAAAGACACACAGAAAAACTATTCAAATTGTTGGATAAAAATTTATTTACACTATTTTTCAAGAATCTTCGTCCCCACGGATTACGAAAACGATCTAAAAGTCCTAATCGAGACATTGTTCCTTTGGTTAAAGGATTTGTACAGATTCCAGCTGCCACCTATTTTTTATAATCAAAAATTATAATCCAAAGAAAAATGGGCGCCTTTCTTTAGAAAAGTAAATTTTTATGTCCGATTTTATAACTTAAAATATCGTCTGCACTAACTAATTACCATATTTAAGGCACCTTTTTTAAAGTATTCAGATTGAGTACTAGAACGGAAAGATCTGATCACTAGATCAAAAGTTATTCAGAGTATTTTATTTACGCATTGTACAATTTAAATATTACAGTTCAGAACTACAGAAGATTATAAATTCTTGTTCCAAAAGTTGATTAAATATTGTTTTTGGTTGGATGCTGTTTTTCAAGTAATCTCTTAGATCGTAAAATAAACAAACAAACTGGCAATTAAATTTTTCTATTTCAGTAACAACTAATTAAGTAATCAATGTGTAGAAATCTAATTTTACAGTTTTCTTTGAACTCCGAAGACTCATTTAGAAGAACTTTCGTCATTCAATAAAGTTGCACTTTCCAAACTCGATAAAAAAGTAATTTTATTAAAGACACGCAGAAAAACTATCCGAAGTGTTGGATATAATTTTATTTACACCATTTTTAAAGAGTCTTTGTCTCTACGGGTTACGAAAATGATCATTAAGTTCTAATCGAGACATTGTTCCTTTGGTCTAAGAATTCGTCTTCAAATCGGGGCGCTAGATTGGCTCATTACGGAATTCTTCAGGGAAATTTTCTTTTCTTCGTTTTCCAGCAAGTTGTATGTGCTATAATGAAGGATTTTCAATCTAATGCAGCTTTTCTATTAAGAAATCGTAATGGAAAATCTAGTAAAACTTTTAGTTTCGAAGTAGACTTAAGAGTTTCTAATATTCCGTTTGAGCAATTATCTTATTGCATAGCTTCCTTTTCAAATTGCTGGAATTGGAATTTGTTTTTATTTCTTTTAATTACTTTTAGAAACCGACGATGTGATAGGAGTTAACTTAATTATACTCTATATTAATATGATTTTTAATTGCTTAGATTTTAGTGTCAACACAATCTGCAAAGATTTGAGAGTTAATATTAAAGACTCATTTCTCGAAAGAAAGGCAGCCAAAATATCATTTGGCAAATAACATGTGTTCATAACATACAGTGAAATTCTCTACAGCGCTTACGAACTTGGAGTAGAGGAAAAGATTGAAAATTGAATTACAAACTTTGATCGGAAGTTTCATGTTGCACCACTAGAGGGCGCCTTATTATCTATAAGCTGCTCGTTACTATTTGAAGCAGTGCTTTTTTTTCTTAGCTATCTTAATTTTAAGATAATTTTATATTTTTAATTAATATCGTCCAAAATTTCATTCAAATTGTCACAGAAATAACTTTTTTATCAGAATTAAGTGAAATGGAGGTATATATCAAGTTAAGGTGTTTTGGATAACCATAAGTTCTGTTAATGAGCTGGCAGACTATGATTGAAAAGCGTCCCTACCAGTACCAGTGAGCGGGCAGCCAAATTACAAGGGCTCCTTATCCATTAATGGTTGCTATGCAGCTCTCAATCCTTTAAATGTCTAAGGTTAATTAAGTAACTGTCTAATTGTTATTTTAAAAATGGCTCAAAACGTCATTATGGAGAAAAGTCACAGTTTTGTGAAAATAAAAAGTGTTTCTGGTTTAATTTTTTTTAATATTTAAAAACTTACTCCAATGCTGCATTACCTAGGCTCTTAAAAATTCCCAAAAAGTGAGAATAAGGTAGTGATTTTGACAATTTTCCACTAAGTGGAAAAATATCTCAAAATTGGCGATCTTTAAAAAGTTTAATAACTTTTAAAATACTTAAGTTATTTGTCTGCTCTAAACCCCAGATAATATTTCACCGCAAGATTACATGTAGTTTAAAATCATCGCATTGCTTTAAGTGTAAGGCTCCTAAATTATGGCTTTTTTTAATTTTAATTGGAGACAGAGTTTCGAAAAACAGCGTTAAAGCTCATGCTTCGTTTGGTGTATAAGCTTTAGCAGCGGAATCTTCCTTTGTCGAATTTGTGGCACTTTAATTGCGATTTGTTGCGTCTTTAAATGCATACACTACTTGATGCATAATCCACTTAAGCTATACCGAACATTATTGGATCTAATGTTACGCTTCAAATAGTTGCTAAAAAATTAAATAACATTTAATTTAGATATTCAGACAAATAATATGAAATTAACAAACTATGTATATGAATAATTATTATTATTTTTTTTTTTTTTTTTTTTTTGTGAAGTATTCAATTTTATCTCTCTGTGTCAATCCAGTCTCGGTTTTGCAGTGAAAATACATTTTTTATGCGTCTGCATTTTTTTCCATCTATTTCTAAAATATATTCAATTCTCAATCTTGATTTTTGTTTGGTTTTTAAAGTTTCAATGTTATGCATTGTTTCAATGGACTAGTCAGCATTTTCGTCTCTTGATTCAATCTTGATAAAGGAATTCGAAAATTGTTCGTTCGATTTGTTTTGACATCATCTTATAAGTATTAAAAGTATTAAAAAAATTTAGTAAAAGTATTGAAAGTCTAGCAAGTTAATGAAGTTATGTTATTTTATTATAATATAAGATGCACTTCAATAGTGTATCAATTAAATCAGAAATGTTTACCTTATAAATTTCAAACTGAATAGTACTCAAAAACTAATTTACGACTTACTATGTTTAAGGTGACAATCATACACTAAATGAGAAAACAAAATAATTGTGAAAAAAAATATGTTCAGAAATCTTTTGTTTATTGATCTAGATGAAAAACAAAAGTGTTTTAAAAGTGGAAAAAACAGATAAAATATGGCATTATTTACACTTTTTCGAAGGAAAATAAATTCCTAGAATGTATTATTATAATCTCAATTTATATAAGTAACAAAATAATTAAAAATGGGGATTCAAAATAATTTCAACGCTTCGTGAAAATTAAAAATTTTTCGCAATAAAAGGGTTATGAATTTGAAAAATTATCCAAATTTGGAAGTACTAGCAGCTATTTTTTTTGTTCTCGTTCAAAGTACATATAGCAAGAATATGTAAGTTACTTTCATTTGACAGAGTCCATGTGGGGTTTTTCTTGCAGCTCTTTTGAAAGATAAGGTTTGATTCTATAATTTAGAAACATGCATATGACTATACACCATTAATAATGTTCATTTCAAAACCTTTTTCCATTAAGTGTCATTAATAAAAAAGTGTCATTAATTTTTTAATAAATTTTCATTTTCTATGCTTGTTTTAATATAGTTCAATTTTTCAATATTTTTAGGAAAACGCGTTATTTTAATTTTATTGCACTTATTTTTAATTAAGTAGCAAAACGAAGTTCACCATTGTATTCCACACAAACTTTACTGCTATTGTATAAATAAATACAAAATTTGTTAAAAGTAATTCTTGGAAATGCTTCATTTTCTCCTATTTTGACCCCGAATATCAGTTTTCGTCCCAAAATAGGGTGGGGAAAAAATGTATAGCATTTTAGTGGTTGCTGAAGCACAGGGCTGAAGCAGGCTAATTTCCACTCCCTTGATCATAACTGTACAATCACTATAATAATTTTGAAGGTATACAGAAAGCCTTGTGTCACATACACACTTCTTTATTGTTTTTTTTTTATGTCCAGCAACAATATATATTTTTTAAAATTAATAATTATTTTCTAATTTTTAAAATGTAAGTGTTATAAGAATTTACTTTTCGTCAAATTTACTTTAAAAAGAATTCAACAACTAAAAAAAAAAAAAAAAAAATATCAAAAAAATATGCGGTCCAGCCCATGCCTGAAAATCTTTTGGTATCATCAACACTAAATGGTGCAAATAATTGAGCCATTTAGTGAATTAATTGCATACACTCTTAGGACTCTTTTCTTCTAAAGTTCTGAGAGTAATATCCAGCAGCAGTCTGTCCATCCAATGAACAGTAAAGTTTACAGTAAAGAACATTTTTTATCTTTGCGGTTTGAAAAAGTTTACAGCTATGGTTAAAAACTATAAATACAAAGCCATGTAGTTTTTAACTATGTACAACTGTGGCATGGTTACAAAACCAAAAAAAGAAATTTAACAGGATATTTGAGCTAGGGTTTTCGTAAAATTATAGGCATTTGAGTTATGTTGTGGTTGAGATGTGTTTTATCAAATAAACTGTGGAATGTGGTTCAACTAATTTATCTGGTTGTTTCACCCATTGTAAGAAGTGAAATTTTTGTGTTTAGCAGCTTTATAGTGCTGCTATCTATGCGTGAATGAGAGTATTGTATTCTAATAATCCAGGGTCCCAAATTGGGGAGTGCAGAACCATGGTAACTCTTCAATTGCTGAAAGGAGTGGAAGAAATATTGTGGTGTCAACGCTGGGACTTGAAGCAGCGTTCTGTTGGCCATGGTGATTGACAGATTAGCTTTTGCGGCTATAATATGTACTCAGCTGCAAGGAACTCAGTAGTTTCATTAGTTTGGCGTAGTTGATGCAAAAATTCTTGTTGTTTAACCGTATTTGGTGAAAGCAGTTAATGAATGGTTTTTCTTACGCTTAACAGTTTGAATACCAGCATATTTACGGCTTTGACTGTTATTATTTGACTGTTTGGTTCGATTATAGTTAAATAATAGTTAAATAAATTGTTTTTTTAATCATTTCTTATTAAAAATTACTAACTATGTACAGCAATTTTCTATATTTCTATTTCAAAAAAGTTCAAAACTGTTTAATTTCCCTCGAGTGATAAATTATTAGGTTATAAACTATTCTTAATTACTTCCGCACTTTTTTTCTTGTAATTTATATACATTTCATTGAAAACATAAAGAATGATCTGTTTAAGCAAAAAATATATTTTCTTAGTTTAGTCAAAATGTTTGGAGATTAAGACTCGAGTTTACTAAGTAAGAATTATGATACTTTTGCAACATTTTCCCATTAGCATATTTTTTACCGCAAGCTTTTTTCCCTCCGTACTCAGTCTTAGAAAACGGTAATTTCAGGAAGCGAAAATTTTACTTGTTAAAATTTAAACTCTTACTTACGAGTTTCTACTTGTATTTTATGCAAAAAATTCGCATAATCTATATTTATGAGGTTGAAAGATTTAGACCAATTTTTTAAAGCTTTATGTCCGCGGACTACATATTTATTGCTTTAAATCTCCACCTTCATTAACATTTTTTTCATCTTCAATTGTGTGTAATACTTTTTATCGAAACCTTCAAAAAATATATTGTTAGCAAATTTATTTACGGATGTGGAAATAAATAACACATCTTTGCAATTTTATCACGGATACGTTCTAATGGTATAAATTAGTACATAATATCGAAAAGCTTTTTCCGATGCGTAGAGTAAAGAAAAATATTTATCTTAACTTGAGATATTTATGATACAGAAAGTAAGCTATTAATTTGAAAGCTATTGCAAAATTATATCGTACTTCCCCTTTTCCCTGATGTAGAGTCACAATTATTGTGTTCATTTAATGGCTTTTTGGTATTTAAAATGGTATTTTTTCCAATATAAGTATATTATGAATCCATGAGAAATTGTTATGTTAAAAAAATATAGATTTAAGCATTAACTTTGCAAAACTATAAAAAAATCCTAATCAAATTACGGTTAATAGTTAATTCAACGTGGCAGTACTTTTTACCGTAAAATTCATTTTAATGTAGCATTTTATAAAGCAAAAGAAAATCTGACATACTGTAATTTTTTCAGTAATATCACTGTAAAATCACTGAATCACTATAGTTAAACAAATATTACTGTAAAAAGTTTTGCAGTAATATTTACACTAAAATTAATGAATCGTTGTAGATAAATAAATTTTACTGTAAAAATTACGGTAAAAATGAATTTTATGGAGGATGCACCCGGGGTGCTAGTACTTTTTACCGTAATTTGATCTAGAAGTTTTTCAGGGAACACCAAATGAGTTATTCTCTGTATTACAGTTTATTTAAAAAATAATAAATCCAACTGATGAAGTTTTGGAAAATTATTAATGTATTTAATATCACTATTTAATAACTTAATACATAGTATTCAAAGATAAATACAAACTAATTTAATAAGTTTAATAATTAATATTTATGCAGTAGAAAGATGTAACATATTTTCAAAAAACTTATCAGCAGTGGAAAAAGTTTTTATCGCATTAAATCTTCACCTTCATCGTATTATTATTTTTTCATTTTCAGAATCCTGTGTTACTTTTATTGAAATGTTTTACATTTTCTTTTATTCTAAGCAGATTTTATTTACGTTAACTTGTCGTCAAGAATTCTAATGGTATAAATTAGTATATAATATTAAGAAAAAAGCTTTTTCTGATATGTTCAGTAATGGAATTTATTTCGCTTAACATGGGAAATTCATGACACCAAAAGTAAGCCAAAGTAAGCAAAAGTAAGTATTTAATACTATTTCCTAAAGCTTATCCTCCATGGACAAAACTTTTATTGCTTTAAATCTCCACTTTTATCAGCATTTCTTTTTTCATTTTCAGATACAGATAAAACTATTGAAATGTTTTATAGTTTTGTATTGTCAGTAGATGTTTATTTACGTTAGCTTGTCGTAAATGGAATCTAATGGTATAAATTAGTAATTAATATCGAAAAAGTCTTATTATGATGCATACAGTAAAAGAATATATTTCTCTCAACATTATAATCTTAAAGGCACAAATAGTAATAAGAAATGTATGTTAACAATTTCACAATAATGTCATCAGTTACACTAATATTTTAAAAATTAACTGTAATACAGAGAATCATACATTATGAAGTTAAATAGATAAGTTAATGATCTCAACTCTAATATTTCTCTCAACATGAAAAAATTATGATGCCAAAAGTAAGCTATTAATTTTAAAGCTAATGTAAATTTCATATTTTTCGTGATATAGAGTGCTTAATTATTGTGATCTTTTAATGGCCTTTTAACAGTTAATATGATATTTTTACTAACATAAGTAATATATAAATAAAATGGAAATGTTACTGTTAAGGAAATATAGAATTGAGTATTAATTAAACTTGCTATACTGTAAATAGTTCGGAATCAAATTACTATAAAAAGTACATTCAAGGCGTCAGTATTTTTTACCGTAAAATCCATCTCACCGTAATATTTTACGAAGCAAAAAATCTGATACACTTTAATTTATACAGTAATATTGACTGTGAAATCACTGAATTACTGTAGTTAAATAAATAATACTGTAAAAAATTTTGCAGTTATATATACTCTAAAATCAGTGAATCACTGTAGTTAAATAAATAATACTGTCGAAATTACGGTAAAAAGTGGATTTTATGGAGGATGTCCTCAGGGTTTCAGTACTTTTTACTACAATTTGATCCAGATATTTGTATAGTGAATATCAAAATTACTGATGCTCTGCATTACAGTTTATTTTTAAAAAAATATTAAGTTTAAAAGTAAAAAAAGTAAAAAGTAAAAGTTAAGTTTAAAGTAAAAAGTTTAATATTGTATTTTTCACTTATTTTGACCTAAATTAATATAAAATAATAAAAAAAAATATGAAAAATAAGTTTAGTGAATATTCTGCGTCAAATAGTTAACGACTAAGAGTTATTAAAAACTAAAAATAAACTATTATAATGAGTTTAATAGTCTACACTGATGCAGTAAAAAGACTTAACACTATTTGCTAAAGCTTAGAATCCGTGGACAACATTTTTCTTGCTTTAAATCTTCACCTTCATCATTTTTTTTTTCATTATTGGAGGCATGCAACACTTTTTATCGAAATGTTTTAGTTTTTTTTATTTTGAGCGAATTTTTATTTACTTTAGTTTGCTACTTAACATCAAAAAAAGTTTTTTTTTTATATACTTACATTAAAGGAACAACTTTCTCTTAACATGGGGATTTTATGATACGAAAAGTAAATTATTAATCTAAAAGCTAAGGCAACAATTTGAATTCCGTCTCCTCCGTGGTGTGGTTACAATTATTGTGTTCCTTTAAATGCCTTTTGTTATAAAATTAATTTCATTTCCGTATATTGACAATATGAAAATCATGTGAGATATTATTTCTTATTGAACATAAGTTTATCTAGTTATCCACATAATGTATGTCTTTCCGTATTCTAGTTTATTTTAAATATGTAAATCTGACGGTAGACGGATACTCAGAAATTGTTAATGCACTTTCTGATGCTACTTAATGATATGAGTTTTACAAAACTGAAATTAAACTATATTAATATGTTTAATAAATTTTTCGTTGCATATTTATACAAATACTTGATTTTGCCTGATTCGGGAGAGGGAATTTCAAATCTGAAATTAATTTGGCTCCTAAAGCTACAGATTTTTAATGACATTTTTAGTCTATTTTTTGTCGAAATCTACACGACAAGGAACCAGGTGAATGTTGTGACAACTTCTATGGGAGTTAGGGTACATCATCAGAATTAAAGTTGCATTGAAACCCATAACAGAAAATGATGTAGTACGCGTCTGGGGGCTCTTTTCTGCTATCTCCAAGTGCTTCTCCATAACAGGAAAAGCACCCTTAGCCACGTATGACGCCATTTTAAGATATAGATTTCTATGCAATTTTAATCCTGATGATATACTAATTCCCCTATAAGTTTTTCGTATCATTTATGCGACCCCTGTTATGTTCAACGCTTTTAAACTTGTACATTTTGACAAAAAATAAATAAGAATGTAATATAAAAAACTGCAACGAGAAAAGTGGCACCCTCTATATCCTCTTTTTGGCCATAGAGGGCGCCACATTAAACAAGAGCAATCGCATCCTCATTGAATTATTGGCCTACGTCAACACCAACAACAGGCATAGATCTGAAGGGGAAGTAAATTTTCTTGAGAGTCCTGTTCTTATGGTACTGCTCAGTGACCAACCACGGGACTTTTGATTCCACAGACTTCACGAGCACGTATATCGCAGGTACTCGGTGGGTCGTTGTGGATTGGAGGCAAATAATATACATTGAGGAAAAAGTCTAGCTTTCATCGACATAATGTAAACCAGTCCCCCAAGGATAGGTGCAATCCTTGTGTATAAAGAAAAAACAACATTTCAAGGCACTGCAGTGGAGGTTTTTGAAACGGGTTTGCGCTCTCCTCTCCTTCTAACCAGTATTTTAACAAACAGTACTGTACTATTAATTTAGATATTTCTTTGAGAATACATTTAAATTATCAGTGTTAATTAAATCTGCTAACAACCTTTTGACATAGAAATAAATAATTTTGATAAAAAATAAATTGGCTCATGGCGGTAGGAAGCGAACCCAACCTTGCATATAGAGTTGTCCAACAACCGGTTCACAGATGACGTACATTCTGACTGTCCAACAACTGATTCACAGAGGACGTACATCCTGCCCATTTCATCCTGCCCTGGTATTCCGTGCCCATTTCTGTTGAGCAGTGAAATTATTCACGTATTCTTGTCTAGTGAATTTATTCCTTATTCAAAATATTTCTGAATAATGAATAAATCTTTATTCACTATTCAAAAAAATTTTGAATAATTATTCACTATTCTTTATTCATTATTCTGAATGACGAATGCCCATCTCTGCTGTAAAGTAATAACAATACCAATAAAGCACAAGTCACTTTCATGAAAAATTTTAGGAAAATGCCTGTTTATTTTATGATTGCTGAATCGGCCGCAGTAAGAGTTCGTTTCTGAAAAAAACAATGAAATAAAATATTTCCAATCAACATTTAATTAAAACCGCATCACACGCCTATATAAGAAACTAAAATATATTTATTCTAACTTAAACTGTATATATTTATAACAAGTAGATTGATAAAGTTACTTAAATTTGCATATATACTAACCTAACTGCATTACTCTAGTTAAGCGATTTTATTAGTGTCCGTAGATAATAATCGCAAAGTGAATTTCAGAGTATTTGCTGTGGCCGGCAAGATTGTTAATACAACCCCGTAGGTTATAATTAAAATGGAGTTGATTATATTACTCTTGACAACTGCGAGGAGAGTTTAAGTCGTTAACATTTAATACAAGATTCGAAAAGCTCTGATTTGTATATTACATTTGTGTTAATTTTAATATTAGATGTTATTACAAGTTAAAATACTTCTTATATTCACCCTTACACTTATTTATTTTAGCATTTCATAAAATGCACTTTTCTGAATGATTTTAAACACTAAAATACCGTACTTTAATGAAATACACGTGTGATTGATAGTTTTGTGATTGATACAGTGTGATTTGAAAACTACAGATATTCATATTTGTAATTAACATTAACTGTAAAAAGAGATGAAAATAAATCTTTAGTACGTTTGAAAAAAAAAACATAGCAAATTTTTGATCAATTAATCATATTTTGCTAAGATGTTAAGCGAATAATTTAAATGGATGCATCCGAGAAATCAAATATGTAATGGAATCATTCATTTAATGCCAACAGAACATATGGCAAATTAAATCATTAAACGTGTGTTGGGCAATTACCGTATTTGATTAACAGAAAATTTGAGATAAAATTTCTGTTCTTTGTGTTAAATTATATAATGAATTTTTTTTCGTTGGTTCTTGAATGAAAATTATACTTAATAAAACAATGAGTATATTAAACTTAATGAGGATATTAAACTTAATTAATACGGAAAAGGTTTGAAAACAGAAGAAAGAAGGACTTGGAAAAACTGAGAAAACAGTAAATATTTTTTATTTTATAATCGTCGTTGCGTAGCCGACAAATTATTAGTTTATGTACTACCTATGTTCAGCTACGAAGCCTTGTAATTTTGAACCCTATCCGGAAGACAATGGAAATCCTGGATCAATTATTGGGAGAAATTTGACTTCATGGAGACCTTTTAAACGAAACTAACTCGCATTTGCGTTATATGGGGAGGAAACCACGAAAACCCCCATGGTTAGCCTGGTGGCTAATGAATTCGGTTAGAATTGCTGCATTAGTTTTTAAATTAAGAACTTACTTTTGGTATCAAAAACTTCCCATGTTAAGAGAAATTTATTCCTTCAGTGTACGTATAAAAAAAGGTTAGTGGTTCTGAAAAAAAAATTTGATTATTGAATCTACGCCTTTTTGATAATTTAAAGTAAATAGAAATTCATAGGCTGAAAATATGAAAAGCTGAGAATTTGTTAAAACTGAGACAAGTCCTAGGAAAGACTA
Organism: Parasteatoda lunata; assembly: GCA_949128135.1. Lineage (NCBI taxonomy): Eukaryota > Metazoa > Arthropoda > Arachnida > Araneae > Theridiidae > Parasteatoda > Parasteatoda lunata. The sequence continues at coordinate 45,194,395 of OX421981.1, read as the reverse complement.
AGAAAAAATTATGTGTTGAAATTATTGAGTGATTGTATAGATAGTTTTTAGATTTTGAATCTAAAAACAAGGGTTTATTAAAAATAAAAAATAAAAATTATGAATTTTTATAACTTGTTTATATTTTTCGAAAAATTTAATTCATAATTCAATTAAAACCCTTATTTTCTTCCGAATATTTTCTGATTTAATTTATTGATTATTCAAACGTTTTACAGCTGAATTTACAAACTTTTATTTCTTTTCGTTAACTTTACTAAAGAAACTAAATTTCCTGAACTCAGAAAGGAAAGGATAGGTAGCCATTAGCTTTCTATCACCAGTTGATAAGTTAATTTTCTCTCCTTTTTTTTCTTTTCAACTTTCTATATTGATTTTCAGAGAATGCATTTTTACTGTTGATGAAGATCACGAATGGCGTCCAACAAAGATTTTCGGGCATAGAGAGAGCAAATTGCTTCTGGCTCAGTTCTTTCTAAACTCTCAAAATTCTCAAGGCAAATGCTTAAGTCAATGTCATTTAAATTTACGACTTACGCTCAGTTGATAAAACTACTGTTATAAGAAAAGACATATGTAGAACAAGTTGAGAACATTTGAAGTTGTTTAGATTTTATTAATTTGGAAAAGTGATGTCTTAAAATAGAATAATAAAACTAGTTTAGTTTCTATTGCTTACTTATTTTATAACGGCAAATTAATTATTGATAAAATTGAAAAAAAATGATACATTGAATATTGGAATAGAAATTATACAGATTTCACAATTCCAAATTTTAAACATACTTTTATTCCATTATCGAAAAGCATAATATATTCCAGAATTTCCTAAGTGAAATATCCTTTCTTACGCATTTATAAATTAGTCAAGTTGCCAAACTGTAAGAAAAAATCTGGATCAAATTGCATTAAAAAGTACTCTAAGTGCAGCATCCGTAATAAAAATTTTACGGTAAATTAAATTTTTTGTAAACATTTACAACGTAATTTTTACAGTAATATTTAATTACAGTATTTTAATATAATGACACCCGGTGGCTGAGCGGTAGCGCTTCGCGCTGTCGTGCCACAGGTCCCTGGCTCGATCCTCGGGCCGTGCAAGGTTGACTCTGCCGTTCATCCCTTCAGTGGGTCGATAAATGAGTACCAAGCATGCTTGGGAACTGAACACTGGGAGTTCCGCGTTTGGCCGATCACCTGACCGGAACATCTGCTCCTGCACCCCAGGGCCCAAGGTCAAGAAAACTGAGATGGGCACAGTAGGATTTGGCCCTCTATGGGCTGTCGCGTCGCTGAGTTTAGTTTTAGTTTATTTTAATATAATATATTATATATTTTCTTAATTACTGTAGTTCAATTATTTAATTACAGACTATTTATTTAATTACAGTAGTTACAATTTTATACTAAATAATACTGCGACAATCACGGTAAATTAGATTTTTTTCTGTAAAATTTCACGGTAAATAATAGTGAGTCCCTGAATTCCGGTACTCTTTACCTGCATTTGATATTGAATTCTCTACAGTATACAACCTCAATGAAAGTCACAATGATAGAGAGCCGAAATGAAATCTTGACTCCTAAGGCTAAGGGGGTTAGTCAGTAAACCCTATGTTTATACTTTTATTACTTTTATTTAACTTTGCTAAAAAAGCTAAATTACCTGAATTCAGATGGGAAAGAATACTTATTCATTAGCTTTCTATCATCAGATCAAAAGTTAATTTTCTCTCTCTCACTTTTTTTTTCTTCTTTTTAACATTCTATATTGATTTTCAGCGCATGCATTTTTTCTGCTGATAAAGATCAAGAATGGTTTTCGCAAAGGTTTTGGGGACCAATGAAGGTTTTTCTGATTTTTTTTTACGTTGTTATCTCTCGAACTGCGACGACTCAGGGGATAGAGCCTTCGCTTTCCAATGAGGCAAACCGAGATCGAATTCAGCATCCGGCTTGCACCGACCACAGTGCTGACGTGAAATATTCTCAGTGGTAGACGGATTATGGGTTAGAGTCTCCTTGCCGTCTCAGGCTAACCGTGGGAGGTTCTCGTGTTCTTCCTTTCCATGTAAAGCGAATGCGGGTTAGCTCCATCAAAAAGTCCTCCTCGAAGGCAAATTTCTCCCAATACTCGATCATAGAGTTCCCTTGTCTTCTGGATTGGGTCGACTGTTCAACGACGGTTATAAAATAAAATAAAATGTACACTCTCCACGGACGTAGCTATAGCTTTTACATGGGGGAGGTCGAGAATTTCCATTATATATATATATATATATATATTTCAGTAATCATACAGGTGCGTAAAATATTTGTTTATTGTAAGGAAAACAATGATCAAAGAGTATAGAAAAATGTTAATTGCTGAAAGTAATAAATTTAATCTTTTGGCATTGTTGATAACTTATTTACAATTCCGTCGGAATCCAATTGCACCACCAAGTCACGATGCACCCTCGGAAGAGCAAGTCCAGTCAGTCTCTCATCTCCCATCTTATTTCAGAGATAGGTTTTTAATCTCTTTAGAGTGGAGAAACTTCTTTCTGGTGTCGCGGTGGAAATCGGAAGTGTTGCCAAAATACCCAGCAACGTTCTTGTCAGAGGGAAAAACTGTTGATCGCACTGATCGAGAGTTTTGAGAACAGTGACCGGTTTTTCGGTTATTGATTCCCAGTGTTTTCTCCATATGTCATATTCACTAAGAAATGTGTTTCCTTCACTTTCGCCTAGAAAGGTTATTGCTACTTTTTCAGACTTTCTTTTGTTTTGTCATCAGTTTTAGTTTTCTCGGGTAGAAGCAGTTGAATGCGTTCTATAGCGTCTTCATGTGGTTTGAAACGAGCATCTAGTTCGGTTATCACATGGTCTATAAACGGATAAAACACATTTCGCCGGTAGTAAATTACGGCAGTTTCTCCAGGTGCATTGCTGCGTTGGGACGCTCTTGCGGCCATTCTTGGGACAACTATTTCGTTCGAGCTCATTCTCTTTGCTTCCTCGAAAAGTATCAAGTGGCGATTAAATCAACATTCACCTTCTGCATCACCTTAATCAAATTTACAGTATACGAAAACACTTTTCTGAGTATGACCAAAGATACTATAAATTGGCTATTGTCCACTGCTGTCTGCAGCTGAAAAGCTTGTGTGGCCACGTCTGAACTACCAGTGCTTTGAAGTGTTTCAAGCGTTGCACGTGCAACGGGTAGCATTTCTGCGAACCTTTCGACAGCCACATGTTTTTCAGTCCATCGTGTTTCACAAAGACGGATAAGGGTGGAATGTTCAAAGTTGTTTTCATCGGCAATTTTCTTTAATTGACCATCCCGTAGTGGAGATTTTCGGAAGAAGTTGATTCTTTATCATAGGTACTTCGCATGAATGAGTTAATACTAAGTTCAGTTCATGAGTCACGCAATGTACGAATTGCGCCTTTGGATACTGCTCTGCGATTATTGTTCTCACACCTGGTAATCGACCACTCATCACTGCAGCGCCATCATATCCTTGCCCTATAAATTTATGCAGATCTAAATTATAGGATACAAGATGTGTTATTATGGTCGTTGCTAATACTTGAGCAGAAAAATCTTCTACGGTTATAAATTCAACAAAATCTTCCCGGATAACTGCTTTTCCAGATGAACAGTCTACGTATCGCACACACAAAACTATTTGTGCTCGTCGTGATATATCGTGTGTTTCATCAGCTAGTACACCGAAATAGCCTGCCTTTTTTAGCCTTTCTAGAAGTTCATCTTTAATTGTCTTACCGGATAGTTTAATTATTTCATTTTGAATCTGTGATGAGGTATACATGGCTCGACTGTGTATTGATTGTGTTAGTAAATGCTTCTTAAGTACCTCATCGCCAGAGCCAGCACGAAAACGAAGCAGTGCTCTAAAGTTTCCATCATTACGAGCGGGGTCATTTATTCCAATTTCACCAGAGTCACAGCTTCCCCTTAAAGCGAGTTCTTGTCTTCCGCAAAAAAGAATCGTTTCTACAATGGCTTTTAATCTTTTCCTGTTTTCTTGAGCAATTTTTCTGTTTTCCACATTGATTGATTCGGCAACATCAAGCACTTTGCCTTCCGCTACCTTTACAAAATTTGCTGCCTGCTCGATAGCAAATTTATGATATTTTGTATTTGTATGATGATCAAAGGCTTCTAAAGTGGACTTCCAGTTTATAAAGGGCTTACTAACAAAGGCTCCAAGTTCTTGACTGCCACGACCACCTTCCATTTTCCAAGAGGAACGCATACTTTGCAAAATGCTCCCTGCATGCATATTGAATATGCAAGCCATGAATGTCTAACAGTCCAGTGACGTTGAAAAGAGAGTCTTTTTTTGTCACTGACACTGACTGGAAACTTGAAAGTATCCGGGGGGATCCAACACTGTTTCAACGCTTTAAGCTTTTCTTCATCATCGTCCGGAGGATTACTGAGATAATTACAAATATCCATGGAAGCAGGATATTTCTTAAAAAGTTATTTTTCGAGGCAAGACGTATATTATAAGAAGTTCTGTGCGATATTTGGAAATATGGATATTTAAAAAAAACTCAAGCTAAGGGGGGTGTCCGGACCCCATGGACACCCCCCTTATATACGTCCGTGACACTCTCAATGATTGGCAATGAAACCCCCAATTAACAGATAGCAGGAAGAAAAAAACAAGTCTTATATGACTAAAGGGCTTTATCATGCCGTCCTATCTTTATATATATATATATATATATATATATATATATATATATATATATATATATATATATATATATATATATATATATACCTAACAGCCGTTACATTATGACCACCCTCCATCTATAACAATATATGGTGTGGGCAATGTTTTCATGGGGCACATTAGGACCCATAATCCTCATCGAACAATCCCTGACGTCTGTAAGCTACTTGAACATAGTTGCAGACCAGGTTCATCCATTTATGGCAACAGTTTTTCCTGCGGGGGATGGTGTTTACCAACAGGATAATGCACCATGTCATAAGGGTCGAATCGTCATGGATTGGTTCAAGGAACATTCCAGTGACTTTCAAGTCATGTCTTGGCCCCCAAATTCACCTTAATCTAATAGAGCATTTGTGGTCCCACTTGGAAAATTAAATTCGTGCTTCCACGCTACCCCGTCGCAATGTGAGGGAATTGCAGGACCAGTTGGTGAGCGCTTGGTACCAAACACCTCAGACTACCTATCAGCACCTTGTGGAATTAATGCCACGGCGGGTGCTAGCAGTTTTGAGGGCTAAAGGTGGTCCTACATGTTTTTAGCAGGGTGGACATAATGTAATGGCTCTTCGGTGTATATATATATATATATATATATATATATATATATATATATATATATATATATATATAATATTTCATTTACAAAAGAATATGCATTTTTCACGTATTATTTCTCTTCTTATATTTAATGCCTGTTATTGAGACTGTAACGAATTACTGATCGAATTACGATATAATGTATCAGCAGTTTAGGGGCGTTAAAATTCCTCTTGCCAGAAAAATTTTTCTTCTGTAAAATATTATACCGTAATATTTACAGTAATATTAAATTAATGACAGTGATTTTGTGGTAATGGTTACTGCAAAAATTACGGTACATCAGATTTTACGGTAAAATGTACAGACACCCTAAATGGCTGTACTTTTGACCGTGATTTCATCCGGAATTTTTAACAGTGCAGTAATACTTACATAACCACTTAAAGAAGTTGAGATCAAAAAAATTTTTTAAGTACAGAATATTTTATAAACTGAGATTAATTAATAAAACACGCATTTATTTATTTTGTCTTTCAAATTTTAAACAAAAAATGCATAAAAAAAGACACAGGAGGAGTGTGATATTTATGCTATTCTATAACACAATATCACTTACCACGAAATAAAACCAAATGCAATGTAGCTTAAAATATATGTCTGAATTTATATGTTTTTTAGTGTTCATAGAAAAAAATTTTCTCCATAAAATAAAACGAATATGTTTAATGATTTTCTATATACAGTATACACGACGAGGCGAAAATTATTTAAAATTTTTTATTGATGATTAGGAATTGAGAGATCGTAGAAACTAATACAGTGTATTGCAATTAAGTTACTTTTATTTTGAAAAATGATTTATTATTACCGTATCCTAACATTAAATTCTAATTGCCTATCATTTTACATAATGAATACATTGAATATAATAAATAAATACATTGCAAAATAAGACAATAAAAAGAATAATAAAACTCCAAAAACATTTTTAGAATCGTAATTAACAAGCAGTTTAGTTACATTTCTTCCGTAATCAAGAGTTACTAAGCAAACCCATCTATCATCTTTTTGATCAATAAAACTGTTTATCTTAACTAAATAGTCATAAGCCGATTATGCTAATGACTAAGAGAAATAGTCGCTCTCAACGCGCTTATTCGTGAAGCTTTTCAAATTGAGAGCTGCGCAGGTTTGGAGACACATTGGGTCTTTTATAATCAGCAGACACAATTGGGGCATATCAGCTGGCAATGTTTATGACAAGAACCTATGGTTGGTCGTTACTCTTATCGTGAGACCAGGCGAGTTTCTGTGTTGTCATTTTGAGCCAAGAGAAAGTGGTATAGAAAGCAATTAATTCCAACTCCTAGAATCACGCGTTGCGTTTACAGAATCTGCAATTAATTTTCATATATGTTTGAAGAGAGGACAACTATCTCATTATTAATTCAAGCAAGTCACCTTCCCTTTTCTCTATGCACACGTGGTCATAATCATTTATGACTCTTCGCATTCACTTATTGAAATCAATTGGTGGTTAATTATGAATTTCGAAAAACGAAGATTCGCTTAAAGATGCAGCACGTGACTTTGAAAACATTCGATGATTGAGAATATTGTGAATAGTTTATTACTTGAAGTAGATGAATTATGAATAATTTAATTTAACTGAAATAATATGCTCATTACCTGTTGTACAATACCGGTAATATATAAAAATACATGCATAAAATGTATAATGACTTAGAATATGTGTAATAATATATGATATCTATGATAATATATAATATCTATAACAATATATAATACCTATAATAATATATAATATCCATAATAATGTATAAAATGTATAATATCAAAAATACGAAAAAGTTGAAAACTAGAAAATTGCTTTTAAATTTCACGTCTAAAAGTTCTGAAATTATTAATTATATCAAATATATCAAATTAAAACAAATTATATCAAATTAAAACAAAATATATCAAATTTAAATAAATTATATCAAAATATATAATCAGTGAATAAAGCAATTGAACTTTTAATTCATTATTATATCATCAGCAAGGTGTGATTATTTCATATATGGTTCACGCAAAATTTAAACAAAAAGATATAGGAATCCTAATTTAAGGGATATACGTGGGCTAATCGGGGGAGTATTTCGTAAATGTTTTCTTTGTGTTACTCGACGACAACTGTTTCATCAATAATCCAAGCAAGTAACCTTATCTTTTCTATGTGCGCACGTGGTCAAAATCATTTATAACTCTTTGCATTATCTTGTCGAAATCATTGGTAAATCTGTCGGTGGTAAATTAAGAATTTTGAAAAACGAAGATTTGCTCAAAGATGACTTTTAAAATGTTTAATGATTAAGAATTTTGTGACTAGTTCATTACTTGAAGTAGTTGAATAAATACTTAAATTTAACTGAATTAATACTTTCATTACTTGCTATATAGTACCTGTAATATAAAAAATACGCGTAAAATATGAATAAGAAATGTGTGATATCAAAAAGATAAACATGAAAAATAGAAAGTAGATCCTAAATTTCATGCTTATTACGAAATTATGTCAAAATATATATTTTAATCATTGAATAAGGGAATGGAACTCTCGATTCATTAAGGTTCTATTATCATCAGCTGTGACTGTTTGTTTCACATATGATTCATCTGAAAATTAAACGAAAAGATATTGGAAACCTGGTTAGGTCGTGGTAGATGATGAGCTGCGAATTTACTTTCCAGCGTCCTTCAACGACTGGTTCTCCTTTTAAGGGACATTCCTATTGGTTATAGTTGATTCTAAATTATAATGCAAGCTTTTATTTCCTTTAAAATTTGTTTCCTAAACCAAAAAATAGGATAGAATAGATTTGATTTTTTATTTAAGAAAATAGCTAGCAGAGGAAAGGGTCGTTAAAAGCGGCTGGAATTTAAAATTACTAACGGGCTAACCGTGGGAGTTTCTAGAGAATTTCTACTTTAAGTTACTTGACGAAAATTATCTCATCCTTCATTCAACCAAGTTTTCTTGTTTTTATCAACTGAGCACAAATGGTCATAATCACTTATGACTCTTCAATGAAACCAACTGGCACTTGATTATAATTATATGATTAATTATATTTTATAAATTAAGTATGATGTTTTTTCTTAACCCTTTATGGCCTGACGAAGTCAGACCAGATCTATGAACCCGTTGACCTGAAGAAAATCATAGACCAAAAGAGGAGTAGAGTAAATGTCTTCCCAGAGAAGACCAAGATAGTTCAGGATGTGATCGGCGGAAGCCTGGTGCAGATGGCATTTAGAGCAAATGGGGTGGATTTTAGTTCCTTCAGAAAATAGAAAACTTTAAAGATGGTCGGTAGCTAGGGGGGAGATGGTGGTGCAGATTCTTCTTTGAAAGGGAAGAGTCAAAGAAGTTCCAGGCTTATTTCCCTTGTACCAATGGTGGGTGGAACCAGCCAGTCCCTGAGAAGCTGGGACTTCTTCAGGGAGTAAAGTTCAAGACAGGTAAGATCAGAAGTGGTAGGGTGTGGTTGGCTGCAACCCTCTTTAGCAACGCTGTCCGATAAATCATTACCATAGAGACCGACGTGAGAAGGAATCCACTGCAGGTGAATATTATGTTGAAGGGACAAGAGTTTTAGTTTGTTTAGGATGGAAATACTGGTTTTGTCGCCAATTTGGGTCCAGTTGTTGAGATGTTGCAGGGAGCTGCGGCTATCAGAGAGTATCCAAATGTCTTTAAAGCAAATGTCATTTTGCATAACAAATTCCAGACCCCTGTTGATAGCAAGAAGTTCACTTCTGAAAACGGAGCAGAAATCTGGGTTACGCTGGCAAAGAGAAAATTTATCATCAGGAGTCTCGATCTAAATTAAATATAATTTTGAAAAACAAAAATATGCCTAAACAAACAGAAAATTTCCATTTTTGGAGAGTATTGTGAATAGTTCATTACTTAGTATTTTATAATGGCTTTGAAAGTTTTCAATTGTTAGAGAATATTGTGCATGGTTCATTACCTATTTCTTTGAAGTAGGCGAATAATAAATCACTCGAATTTTCCGAATAGTTTATTTATTTATTTATATATATTTTTTTGACATTTGAGCTCAGAAATATAAAATACGAAAACATAAAGATGAAGAATGAAGATTATCCCCAAAATTTCTTGTTTAAAATTTCTGAAATTGTTAAAAATATTTATTTGCATCAGTGAATATGTTAGTGAAGTTTTTGCTTTAAGTAGATTTTAATATTAGCAATAACTGGGGGATTCACATATTAAACCTAAGTTAAAGAAAATTTTATATATAGGAGTAGAACTCCTACTTTTTTGCCACTCTAACCTTGAGAAGGGTTTTAAAAATTTGTTTTACGTGCAACTCAGTGAAAACAAACATATTATTTACTAATTATTATCTCAAGAAACTGTAGCGGCACGATATTACTTGGCAAATAACTTCATTCGCTTCAAAATATACAAACTGGAAATTACATTCGACATGTTTCCAGTGCTCAAAAATAGGCACCCATTTTCAAAACTTGCCAGACGTGAATGAGAAAAAAACAAAAGTGATTTGAAATATAAAGCGTAAAGTTGACAACGATAATAAAGATCAGAAACAAAACTAGAAAAATCACAGTTGTGAGATAAAGAAGATGAAAAACACAAGAAAGATGAAAAACACATCAAGATCACAGTGGCTGAGGTTTCAACAGGGATAAAATATATTTCTACGTGCTATGGAGAGGTGATGAGGAACTAATATCATTAACATGGTAATTTGAAATTAAATAAGTAAATTAAATGTTTAAACTTTTGTAAAGTTTTGTAAAAAAAAAACGTGACAGAAGTTTTTATAATTTCAAATCTCATTTTTCTCTCCATCTATAAATGTTTAAATCATTTCATACAATATTGTTCTAAATGTTTTTGGGGATCTTATTAAAATTTTTTAAGTGTGATAAAGTTTTATTTGCATGTATAAAACAAGGGTATTATGTATTTACATATTTGTTTTTATGAAATATGAATCATTCATAATGTAACTTCTTACACTTAAAAATTAGATATCCAACATATAAATATGCTTTATGAAGCATATAAATATGCTTTTTTTAAAAATATGCAATTCAACGAGAATATTCTATTAAGTTATTATATGCTTATAATGAAATTTTAAAAATTTAGTTTTTTTTAAAGATTTTAAATTGTCCCTTAAAAATGTTGTTGTTTTAAATATTGTATTAAAGCAGACGGCAAAAAAACAGAATTCTTACTTTAAAAACAAATAGTGAAAGTGATTCATGAAAAATAAATGGATAAGTAGATTCGATTACTAACAAAATGTTTTTTAAAATATGTAGATTAATGTGAATATGTTATCAAGTTACATTTTTTTTAAAAACAGGCTATTTGTACTATTTCTATAAATTTGCTAGATTAAATATTTATACGTATACAGCTTTTACAAAAACTTTACTGTTGGCAGTCTTACGGAAACTCAATTATGAATCCGTATTCTATTTTACATTGTAAATAAACACTTTATGCTGTAAAATAATTAAATACCTCCGGGAAAAACTTTTTAAAAGAAAATGCTTGTGTATAAGAGAAACATGTTTCGAATGAGCATTATTTTTTCTATTCCTCTATTATAAACCCTTACTTTAGAGAAAACTTATAAGTATCTTTTCAAAAAATTTGCATTGAATTTTTTAAGCATTTTTTTCGTTATATTCAAACTTTTCTTCTTTTGAAATATTATCGTCATTCCTAAAAGTGTCAAAATAAAAAAATTTGAAAATGATTTTTTTCCTTTAAAAAAGGGTACAAAAAAAAAAGAGCGGTTAAAACACTTTTTTAAGGCACTTTAAAGAGTAGGATAACCTGCAAGCTATTTTTCGAATTTACTTTGGGCTCAAGGCTATCTTGCTTCGTATTGGATGTTTTGTTTGCTTCTCTATTTATTCAAAGTGACAGTTCATTTGAGACAGGCAGTGGTGATAACAGAAGCCCAAGGATATAACAATGATGCGCATTATATTGATAATTCATGCTGACAGAACTCCGATTTCCGCATTCCCTAGTTAGATTTACGATAGAAATTATGATTAAAATATCTCAAACAAAAATATTTCCTTTCCCAGTCTAATAGTAATAGAAAAATGTTTTTAATTAGTAATATGCGTTGAATAATTTAAATTGTAATTAGTTTTCAAATTGTGATATTGAAATATTTATATTTGGGATTTCTGACGAGTTATGACTGCTGAATAAAAATTTAATTATATATACTATTTAAAGAATGTTGATAAGCAAACAGTTTGATAAGCAAACAATTTTATGTTACAGAAATGTAGCATAACAGCATCTCATGCACTGTAAAAAAATTTTGATTAAATTACGGCAAATAGGACTAGCACCCAGAGTGCAGCATCCGTAAAATCCATTTTCCTTTAAAATCATTTTTCGAAACCCTATTTTATACCATAATTTTTACAGTGATATTTGTGTAATTACACTACCGTAATTTTAAAGTAAATATTACTATAAGAACTATGGTTTATCAGAATTTTTGTCCTGTAAAATATTACGGTATGTTTACGGTACCGTAATTTTATCCAGAATATTTTAGGGTGTACAAAGTAGAAAATAAATAAACAAAATACAGGCATGAATGTTTACCGTAAAAGGAATTTTCGCAATAAACTTTTATTCCATAATTTTTATAGTAATATTTGTATAATTACAGTGGTTCCGTAACTTTACAGTAAATGTTACTATAAAAACTACGGTTTATCAGAATTTTCATCATCTAAAATATTACGGTGCTTTTATGGTACCGTAATTTGATCCGGAATTTTTTAGAGTGTGCAAAGTAGGAAATGAATTAACAAAACGCAGGCATGAGTAAAGGGATTAACCTCTTAACTTGTGCGCTCGAATAATTCGAGCGCGCTTAACAGGCCAAACTGTGCGCGCTAGAGATAATTCGAGCGGCTTTGTATTTCATGCTGCTATAATTTTCCCACTCGAATATAATCGAGAATTTAAAATATGTTTTTTCTGTGTTCTAATGTGTTCTAAAGTGTGTGTTTTTACATTTAAAAAAATAGAATTTTTTTTTGATCGATTTTTTTTTGAAAAATCTGTGTTTTAAGAGGTTAAATAAATTACCATGTAATTAAAATTCTTAATATTATAATAGAGTAAAAGGAAACATTTTTTTTTCATAGTTAATAGACAGCACGACGTATATCAAAGACTTTCTATTTAAATTTTAGTTTCATTATGTTTTCAACGATGTACATAAATTAGAGAAGCACAAATTGCATTTTGAAATATATTCTTTAATTCACAGAGGAAAAAAAATCCATTTTCCCTATAAAAATTATTTAAAACACTTTTTAAAGTATTTTAAAGAGTAGGATAATGTGATAGCTATTTTTCGAATTCACTTTGGGCTCAAGATTACCTCGCATCGTTTTCGATGTTTTGTTCGCTGCTTTATTTATACTAAGTTAAAGGAAATCAGTATTTGAGAAAAGCAGTAATCAGAAGATATAACTATGATGCGCATGATATTTATAATTTATACTGACAGATACTCTGTATTTATACTCTGATTTCCGTATTCATTTCTTTGATTTTGGATAGAAATTATGATTAAAATCCTAAATAAAAATATTTCCTTTCTCAGTCTAATAGAAATAGAAAAATGTTCTAAAGTATTAATATGCGTTGAATAATTAAAATTGTAATTAGTTTTCAACTCATGATATTGATTTTTTTTTTATTAGGTGACTCAGGTGAATTATGATTTTTGAATAAATTTGAATTACAAATAATGTTTAAAGTGTTAATGAGAAGAAAAAAGAACAGTTTGAAATACTTTGATACGCAAACAATTCTTATGCTACGCAAACATAACAGCATCTTATGCACTGTAAAAGATTCTGAACCAAGTTACTGTAAAAAGAACTGGCACACCGAGTTCTTTTTTCAAGGATTTTCTACATCCAGTTGTTTTCTCAGTAGATTTGAATAGGTGAGATAGTTTATGTAGTTCAAATTTCATTCTGGCAATGCAAATATTGCAATATACATAGCTGCGCAATTTTATGAAGCAATTTAGATAGAAGTCTTATAAACACTCATAAAAAAGGTCTGTTATAGTTGCATATTTAGAAATAATAAAAATCAAATAATCGAAGTTTCTAAAGGCATTATAAGTTTTATTTTTCCTTTCATTATGTATTTAGTTCCTAGTTTTTGTTCTGCGTTTTCCATATTTTTTAACAATAGAGTTTTTCAATCTATATAACGTGATCAACCTATGATTTATAAAACGTGATCAACCTATGAAGTTACAATATTAAATCTGACACCCGAATAAATTTTTATAAAAATATGTCTTACAGTAACCAAACCGGCATTGTCATAATGTGTTTTATTAATATATTTTTTTATGAGAAGTATTATTGCGCCAAAAATTATTTTGTTTAAAATATTAAAAAATAAACCCATATTATTAACAGAACATTATTTCTTTAAAAAGCAATCATTCTTTTAATTATTCCTTATTTTTAATATTATATGTTATATATATTTTTTAAATATCGCGATACTTTCTTCGATATTGAAAAACATCACGTCTAAAAGAACCGTCGTAGAATTTTTATTTTTTCCTTCATAATGTCCGATGCTCTGAAGCGGGATTCGAACCCAGGATAACTCATTGATCTTCATACAAGCAGGGAGGCTTTTCCATGCACCAAATTGTTTGTTGCTGCTTTGATACCAAAGTTCTTCATGCTCAAAACTAAAAAAAATATGTACCCAACTGATACAGTCTTTAATAATGGTTACAGATTTTATTTACTACCAGAAAAAAAACTTCTTTTTTGACAGAATACGATGTGGTTTAACAGTAAATTTTGGTAGTTTTGGAGATTTTTTGTAGACATATAGAATTATTATATTTTTAACAGAAATTTTTTACAGTGTATATCCATTTTCTTAAATACGCAATTTGAAGTATATATATATATATATATATATATATATATATATATATAAAGATGCCTGAGAGATATAAGCTTGCACGGAATAAACAATATATAATTTTCTCCGATAAGTCTCAAAAAACTCATAATGTTCATTACAAATGGCTCTTTTTGAAAAACTTTCTCAAAAGATATTCGAGATAATAATCAAAAATGCAAAGTTCCATTTTCACAAAATTCTGCGAATGTCGCAAAAGATATTTTCTTTAAAGCAGAAAACTTTGTAAGATATTGATAAATCACTTTTAAGCATAGGAATATCAAAGCTTATTGAAAGATAAGAAATGATAGTAAAGTAAAACAAAAGAAAATATTGGTCTGAAAGTACATAAAAGGAGAAAGATGTGCAAGATAAGTGAAAGCACCCTTCTTGAGTGTCGAAAGAGAAAAGGCTAAAAAGAAACCATAAACCTATTCCAGAAGCAACTTTTGCTTCAATTGCAGTTCAAAAGATCAAGAGAATTGCGGCGCTTAAAAATAGAAGGAAACATTTCGAAGTCAATATAAAATTCAGAAGAAAAAATCTTGCATTTTCTCTTTTGCCAAAGCAGTTGAATTTTCCTTATCACTGGCATTATTTTAGAAAATTTGAAAACGCTAACGTTAAATTGCAGTTGTTGTGAAATCCAATAATATTTTTAAAAGTAATTTTTTTTGTCATGACATCTATTTATTGACGAAATAATTTTTGTTAGCTACATGTTATTATTGTGAGTGTATGCGCAGGAAAATGCACGGATAATGTGTCGTGGGCAAAAGTCCTTTCGTTTATTGTGTTGTAGAACTTTGGACGGGGAACCAGATCAGGCGTTGTTCACGTCACCTGACCAGGATCAAAATTACGTGGTATTCCTACTTTCACCGTTATATGATAGATTCCTGGAAACGTGCCCGGTAATGGTTGGGTAACAATGGTGATGATGTTATTATATTTGTTTGTTAATATTATAGTTGTATGTTAATATCATAGTCATATGTTATATTTATACAATAGTTTGCTGCGTTTTGTTTGAAATATTTATTTGATTGTCAGATAACCTGGGTTCAAATAAACTGTGATTGCAAAGAGGGCTCAATATTTTAATAAAAATCTGCCTGTTTTTTTTTTTTTTTTTTTCAACCTGGCTATTGTCATAAAGATACTCATTCAATGTAGCTTTCATTGGCCATTTTGCATAAATATAATTGACCTTTGTCAATACACCCCTCGATTTTGTACTCTAAAAAGAGGATAATTATGGCATAATTGACATTAATCTGAAACAAAAAAAGTGCTTCATAGTTTTAATGGTTACAAAAAACAGTAATAAATAAATGTTAAAATTATTTTTATCATCTATAAATGAAATAAACTTTTGATAAACGAGTTTATGAGTGCACTCAAAATCCTTTCAGTTCACAAAAAACGTTATCGTGCCTGGGGAAAATACTCAAAATGAAGATAGTCAGAAGTCAGTCAAGGGTTATGTTTAAATTTTTATAAAATAGTCAAATAACTAGGGTTCAAATGAATTTTCCTAATAGCCAAGATAACAGCAGGAGGTGCGCAATATTTTTATTAAAATCGTACCGTTTTACAATTATTAAACAATAAATAAGGTGTAATTATTTTTACTGTAAGCTCTGGATAAAACTGTGTCCAGTAAATAAATACAATTTAAATAATGAAATAATGATGACAAAATCTTTAAGTAATATAATGAAATGACTTTTACATTTTTACTAAATTAGATCTCAGACCAGAGGCCTTTAACTAGTTTTATAGTTAAAAAAATTAAATATAAATAACAATTCATATATGTCGATAAAATAATATGTGTCGTAGCAATGCTAACCAAGCAAATTTATTACGACAATAAAGGTATATTTTTAATTGTTATTTAATAAAAAAGAGTACAAAAAATGATTTCTAATTAAGTATATATCTTAGCAGTATCTCAAGAGAAATACTTGGACGTACTAACCATGAGCTAAGAAAACTGAATTCTTTTTTTTAAATTTATGCATTTTAAGAGAATAAATTTAACTTTTGAAAGAAAAAAAAGGTAATTTATGTAAAGAAACAAAGATTATCGTGAAGTATTCATGAAGATTGGTCAGCGTCAACGAATGGGTGTGTCTGTCTCCTAGTAATTAATAATCAGTTATAACCAGCAGATATGTTTTATAACTAATTAACAATGATTGATATTTATTTATATTTAATTAATCACCACACAGCACATAGCTGATTGACGAAACTTATATTCCAGGTAAATTTTAATACAGATACACGCAAAAAACCATTCTGGTAAAACTACCGTATTGTAAGACATTTCTGTAAAAAAAAAGTAAATAGTTTTTCTTAATAAAACCATAAATGAGCAGTTTTAAACCATTCTTTTGGTTACGGTTTCCGTCAATATGGTAACGGTATGTTAGAAACTCTGGTTTTCAAAATTGTATTTCTCATTACTTCACTTTTAGTAGAAGTGCAAAACTGAAAAGTAAACTTAATCAAATAAATGGTTTTTATGCCATGCTCTAAGGTATCATGATAGATTTACCAGATGTTACCATAAATACTAAATTTAAACACATATTACGAAACAATATTTTATTGTTAATTTTACCAAAGTGCTTCCGTACCGAATTACCGTGTTTCTAGTGTTCCCACAGAGCCAAAAATTAATGCGGAACATTTTACCATAACCTGGTACCATAACCTGGTTCAAACTATCATTGTTCAAACTAATTCTATGATTACATAGAAACTATTGTCTCCAATTGACATTGTTGGTTGTTTTTCGTCTGTGCATAGATAACACATTGTTTCTCTTTCAGATTGATTACATTCATGCCAAAAAAGTAAAATTAGTAAGAACACAACTGGGTAATATTGAATAAATTTAAAGTTCTTAACGTCGTAAGCTTCTAATGAATTATTTATAAGTTGTTTAAACTTTTATATCAATCTTCCTATTTATTTATTAAATTATTAGCGCAAAATGCAATATAAAAATTCAGAATAAATTAATTAAAATTCTGGGTTATTAACACACCAATAACCTAGCCGCATTTTGCATGTACATGTATATGAATAAATTCCGGCAAGTGCTTCTAACTAAGGAATTGTTCCGAGCAAATTTAATTCACTTGCTTCGCTTTCTACGGAATTGAAACAAGTTTTGGCTTTAAAATTATCTAAGCCCTTCACAATGTTGTGGTTTAGATTCTTTTCAGTATATCTACAAAATTTTACGGGTTGTGATGGGATTTGTAAATTAATTTTATTTTTGAGAGTTGAATTCTAACATTATGTAAATACTTAAAAAATAAATTGGGGATCTTTTTTATAATATGGTACGATTTGTAAACAATCTAAAAAATATTTTTTTCTTGAAGGTAATAAAACTTTGAAACAATTTTTTTTGTACAAAGGTTATAAAGTTCAAAAGCATTATTTATGAAAAAAAACTCTGTTTTAAATAAATAAGTTAAATAGAACTAAAGATATATAGCAGTCCAAAAGATAAAACTTATAATATTTTTCTCAGAATTACTTCGCAGAAGCGAAAAAACACTACTTACAAGAACGAAACCGAAATGTCATTCATAAATCAAATTTTTATATAGTTTTTATATTATTTTTTATATAATCTTACTTTGTATATACAGTTAGTTTTTTGCGGTTATAAAATAATATATAAAATATTGTGTCTATTTCACATTTGTTTCAGAGACGTAAATAATTGAAAATGCAAGTTTAGAAAAATAAATTGCAAGGAATTTCAAACCCTTCTCAAAATTGAGCTATAAATAATACAAAGGATAAAATTACGCTTAAAATACATATAAAAGATTTAATAACATTTACCGTCATAATTCTATTCGGATAATAAATTTTATTTTATTTTATACCCGTCGTTGAACAGCTGATCTTAATTTTTGAGTTTAAGACAGCTAATGTTCAACTACATAGCCTTGTAATTTTGAACCCAATCCAGAAGATAAGGGAACTTCTGGATCACCTATTGGGAGAAATTTGCCTTCGTAGAGGGCTTTTTGATGGAACTAGCCCGTATTTGCGTTACGTGGAGATGAAAATCATAAAAACATCGCATGGTTAGCCTGGCGTCAAGGGGACTCTAAAGCGTGATTCGTCTACCACAGAGGATATTTTAAGTCAACACTGTGGTTGGTGTAAGCCCTATGCGGAATTAAACCAGCCATCGCTGAAACTCGAACCCGATCACCTAAGCTATCACAGCTCCGGATACTAAATTGAAATTAATAATATCATTAATAATTGTTACAAAAGCCATGGTTATAAAAACACTGTTATAAAGGCAGGGTATAGAGCACTTGCTTCACAATGAGATGACCCAGATTCGAATCCCAGTGATAGCTGGTCGATACAAATTTCGTATGTGGCTGCCATAAGTGCTGGCATAAAATACCCTCAGTAGTTGACGGATCATGCGTTGGAATCCCCTTGCTATCAGACTAACCTTGTCAGGTTTTCATGGTTTTCCCTTCCCTGCAACGCAAATGTGGGTTTTTTTCTTTAAGAAGTTCTCTACAAAAACAAATTATCCAAAAACTAGATCCGAAAGTTCCCTCGTCTTCTAGACTGGGTTTAAAAATTACGAGGCTACAGAGTTGAGCATTAGTAGTCGTAAACTTAAGATTGTATCGGTGATTCGACGACAGCTATAAAATAAAATAATTGTGACAATGAACTTAGAAACGCTGAAAAATATTTATAAAAAACATTCTCCTCCCACAGTATCTATGTCCTTGGAAAGTAACTACATTTTGAATAAAATTGTAAATGCTTTCAGTTTCTAAATTATACACGCACTCAAATATATACAGTATGACCCGGTTGAAAATAAGTTTATTTAAGTTTCTAAATTATACACGCACTTAAATATATACAGTATGACCCGGTTGAAAATAAGTTTATTTAAGTTTCTAAATTATAAGTATAAGTTTCTAAATTATACACGCACTCAAATATATACAGTATGACCCGGTTGAAAATAAGTTTATTTATCTTAACTGAAAGGAGACCCCTTAATCGGTCCCCTCAGAAGTATTATAATTAACCCAAAAAAAATTTAAATTCAAATTTCAGTACTCATTTGATTTCTAGAAATATCACATTTCTCACATTCTCATATAATCACATTTTTGTGTATTTCAATCGATATTTTTCCCTACCATTTTTATTTCATAACTGATATCATGATATTTTGTCAACGCGATATTTTTTCAGGCAATAATTTATCCGCACGATATGTTGTTCATGCGATATTTTTCTATATAATTTTTCTATAAATAGCAATTCTTAGAATTTGAAAACAATTGTTATTAAGCTTTCACTAAACTATTAAAAAATGATATTTAAATTCGATTTCATTTTGAACTATTACAAAAGTATTCTCAAAGATTGTGTTTAATATACATATTTGTCACCACCATATATCATTTACGATCACGTTTTACAGTCATTCAAACATCTATATTTTATCCAATATACCAATTTTTCGTTTTATTTTATAACCAGCGATGAACAGCTGGTCCAATTCCGAGTTTGCAACTATCAGTATTCAACGTCATAGCCTTGTAAAATTAAACCTAACCCAGAAGACAAGAGAACTACTGAATCGAATACTGAAACAAACTATTCTTTATGTAAGATTTTTTAATAAACTAACCGCATTTGCGTTACACGGAGAGAAAAACCACGAAAATTTCTAACGATTAGCCCGATGGCAAGGGAATTTAAACCCATGATCCATCTACCATTCAGGATATTTTACATCAGCATTGTAGTCAGGGAGAACCTGGAGCAGAATTTGTATCACCCAGCCACCATTGGGATTCGAACCTAAACTTCAGTGAAAGGCAATCCTTTATCTCCTGAAAAACAGTGGCTTGTCAATATATATCACTTAAATATTTTTTTCCAGATCTTGTCAGCCATTAGACACTGCCTTATGACAGCAGAATCACATTTTATTTTGTTTAGGCATGGCATTTTTCTAAAAAAATTCTACTGTCAAACTTTAATTTTATTTTATAGGATATTTAGTATTTTGACATCTAAAATGACATTTTTGTATTTTTCACCTTGGTTTTTTTATATGCAAGCATTGATAGGCTTCATTTTCAAATAACATTTATAAGATATATTTAGCAAGTGGAAAATCCAAAGAAGTTTTTGAGAACAGGCCTTAAAAACCTAAAATGGCCTCAAAAACCTAAACACATCTGGAAGATCATTATAGATACCAATCCCACACTAAATGTAGAATTCTCCCCTGGAGGTGCCATGTATTTACTCTGGTGTGAGGTACATAAGATTAAATTGTAAAATACTCTCCACTATTTGTCGTAAACTTTTGACATAGTTGTAAATAACTTAATCTACAGTTTAGATGGATACATATTAAAGGAAATTTTCGTTTAACTTGTATATCTTCCCATATTATTGTTTTCTTCCCTCTGCTCTTCTTGCTTCTTCTTAAAATGCACTGCATTTTAGTATAGTCCAAAGTTAACCGTCATAATAAGCTTCCATCAATAGATTCAATCAGACGCTTTTGTTCGCGAAGGCCAGACATTTAATGTGTTGAGGTTTGCCTCAACCCTTTCTGCTAGTAATGCAACTTTTTCGACTACTATATTTCGAAATAAAGCTTTTTCAGAAAATTTATCAAAAATGTGAGAAAATTCTGGCAACAGAAAAACTAACTTTAGAAAATGAATTTTATTTTTCTTAAAAATATAACTCTTTCAAATAAATAAAGTTAAAATACTTAAAGAATAACAAAAACGTATTTTCAATTTCTGCCGTTTACTTGCGAATTTGTCAGCGCACAAAAAAAACAACAATAAAAAAATTATAGGTTTTGGAAAGCTAATGAATTAATGTTTAAATATTAAATGTTAAATATAATGTTCACCTTCAAATGAGGTGAACCGGGTTCGAATCCAAGCGATGGCTAATCGATACGAATTTCCACACCCGGCTCGTACCGACCACAGTGCTGATGTAAAATATCCTCCATGATAAATGGATCATGGGTTAGAGTCTCTTGCCGTTAGGCTAATCGTGGGAGGTTTTCATTTTCTTGTAACGAGATTTGGATTAGTTCCATCGAAAAGTTCTTTCCGATGGCAAATTTCTCCCAATAATTGATCCAGAAGTTCCCTTGTCTTCTGAATAGGGCTTAAAATACTAGGCAACGGAGTTAAACATTAGTAGTCGTAAACCAAAAATTGGGTTAGTTCAACTAAGGTTTTAAAATAAAATAAAACATGGATTAAAAAAAAAAAAAGTCAAAATTTCCGATTTTTACATAGTAGGATTTATGATGGCCAATATTCACTACCTCTGCAATATAATTGGTCTAATAAGAGTTGTATAAATTTTTTCTTGGAGTAAATTGTTTAAATTTTAATAATTTTTATGCCATATTAATATCTACTAATAACATTATATTATAAAATAATGTTATATAATGATATCATATAATGTTATTACATAATGATATTACATATTAATAAAATATGAGTCAATTTTACGTTTGATGACGTATACTGGGATACCTTAACTTATGTAGGCTTTTGAAAGCGTGGGATTTAATTAATTTTCTTTCAAAACTCTTAGAATATTTATAAGTAACATCACTGAAAGAATTTTAAGGTTAATATAATTCGTAAAGATGTGTTGAGTTTTTTTTTATTTAGGGTGTGATTTTTTTTTCATCTTATAACAATAATTTATTTTAAACAGCGTCAACTAAGTAATAATGGATTCATTTCCTAAGCAATCACACTATGGAAAGCTAATAATACTTAATATACATATATTTTGCGTTTTAAGTTAAATTTTCTTATCTGTTGTTATAAGGCAAAAGTTCATTGTTAAAAATAGTATTCAAATTTTCCTCTGTCATTGTTATATCCCTATGGAGAGAAACTCGCTCTTATTATTTCTTTCATGGTATATATGTTTTTATTTTTAATTTCGACAAGAGAACCATAATGATTATGTTTCTTTTCTGGAAGCATGAAAAGATTCATTTTAAAAGTTTCTTTAAATTTTTTTTTTATACCTTTGTATACGAACACAAAAAATGGTTACAAACAAAGCAATTTTTTTCGTTTCTCGTTCGAAGTTAAATTAGTCTGTAGGATCAGAGAATATATGAATACTTAACTTTTAAAAACTGTAACGTAATAAAAAGTAATTAACAAATATTTAAAAGGGATAGATACTTTAATATATACAGCCTCATAGTTATAGTAATTTTTTGTAGTTATTTTAGAATACTGTTAAGATTTTTAAAACATAATATCGTAATTAAGAACAATAATATTGTTAAAATGTGCTTCAACTTTAAAAAGATGCGAAGTGGAATACTTTTGTCTTCATACACTGTTTAAATAAATTGAGAAAAATATGAAAAATACTTATTCTTTTTAAAATTAATTAATTTTAACTAACATAGTAGAATTAATTTTTAATATGCCTTTATGTAGGGGAGTGTCGGGTACCCCCGCCCACTGTCAATTTCATATGTGTAGAATATTTTTTCAAGTCAATGGGCCATCGGTCATTAATTGTTATATTAAAAAAAGATTATTTTCAAAGTTTCAAGTATTTATGCAGCTGGTAACATGGTAAACAATTGTTTTGAAAATATGTTGAATACAGTAGTCAAATTTTTAAATTTCTATTTTTTTAAGTTAAACTATTCTTTTTTTGGTTTATTCTTATTGCATTATTTAATTATATGATAAAACAATAGAAACATACAAAAATATTGATTATTACTCAATATTATACAGAAATATAAGCAATACTCCTTAAGTGGGCGGGGCTACCCGACTCCCCCCTATATAGTAAATTAAAAGGATTTTTAATGAATGACTTTTTGATTTAAAAATATGCTCTTTATCAATATATCTGACATTTCATAATGAGCAAGGCTAATTTGAAAAGTCTTTCTAAACTATATTATTTTAAAGCCTATTACAATTAGCCTATTTGCTCTAGGCTAATCAAGAAATGTACGACGAATTACTGAATCAGTCAGAATTACCTTACGCTTATTGCAATGAACCTTAAACAAAATGTTTTATAATAAGTTTTTACTAGAGCCGCGGTGGTTCAGAGGATCGAGCACTCGCCTTCTAATGAAGTGACTCAGGTTCGAATCTCAGTGGTTGCTGGTAGATTCAAATTCTTCTCCCAGTTTACATCAACCACAGTGCTGACGTAAAATATCCTCAATGGTCGGATCATGGGTTAGAAGTTTTCGTGGATTTCCTCTTCAGACAACACAAAAGCCGTTAGCTCCATCAAAAGAAGTCCTCCATGAAGGCTAGTTTGTCCCAATGCTTATTCCAGGAGCTCCCTTGCTTTCTGGGTTGGGTTTTGAATTTCAAGGCTACGCTGTCAAGGCAAACTCAGATAGGCTGTTCAACTCTGGTTACAAAATAAAATAAGTCTTTACTTGCAGGCTTGAAGCAAACTATATCAGTAAGTTAGGCTTATTTAGCAATAAATGATACATTTTCTATTTAGCCTAAAGGTATGTGGACTAATGGCAGTTAGGCCTAAAATGCACTAAACTGATTTGAAAACACTCCAGTTTTTTTTCCAATTAGTCTTGTGTGACGAAAATGTTGGCATCTGTTTGCAAAGAGTCGAATTTCCAATTAGCCTCGAATACATGCATTGATAAATGCAATATGTAAGAAGTATAAAAGTATAGAAGTATATGTAAGAAGATCTTGCAGATGTAACCCCATTGCACAGTACACATAATCTTTAATTCGTCATGTAGATCCATGCATTTATGGGATAATTTATCAAGCTTTTTTTGACATTTATTAAGACAAAAGATACATCTCACAAGTTTTCTACTGGACTTAAGCCTTGTGAATTGCTATTTTGATCAAGCAAACTCACTTTGATTTCCAAATATAACATCTTGAGCATTTTGCTGTGATGATTTTTATGTATGATATCTTGAAAAGTATATTGAACATTTTAGAACTATGACAAGGCAATATTTTTTTTTTTGATTACCCTAACAAACGTTTGCAAGTATGGAACGTTCTTATGTCGTAATATTTGCATGTACTTCGTTAAATTCCTCTTGTGTTTAATGAGCACGAAGTTCTCTGAACCAATTGTCGACAGCACTTGTGTTGGTGTTTTACAGTTTGTTGAACATTATTAGGTATAATAAAAAAAAAGAAACTAGTTTGTCCTAATTAATTTGCACAGTTTATTTCTTTTTAAATTTAATTATACCATTCTTTGAACCTGAACTGTAAAATAGCTTAACTTAACACTTAATTGATTAAAAAAGTCCGATATTTTTTAGTTGCAGACCATTGAGCATTCTCCAGTTGTATAATTGAGTAAATTAGTCATCCTAGACCCACGGAAAAATATTTTAACTCAAAACCCGTTCACCACGGGGAATATTTCACTTCTGCAATATAATTGGTTCAATCATGAAACTCTACACAATAGATCGTGAAAATTTAAATCTGGATTGTAAAAACTGAGAAACAAGCCTTCCATCTATCTTTCCCAGACGCGATTTTCCAATCCAGCGGCCTTTAATGACCCGCTCTCCAGTTTGGAATATTTTTAAATGAATAAAATTTTGATTCTTGACTTTTCTTTTAGTTCTGCTTACAGGTTATTGAAAAAAAATGAAAGCTTGCATTTTAATTGGGACAAGCTACAGTGAAGAAAAAAATTTTCAAAAAGGAGAGCAAGTCATTAATAGCAGTGGTGTTGTAAATTAACTTTCTGGACCAAGAAAAACTGATGAATATTCAGATGCTGACGATATAAACCAAAAACGATGCTTAAAACCGAATTCATGACATACAATTAGATTATTCGTATCAAATTTGCTAGCGATTTGATAGACACATGCAGGGTGGGTTATGGTTTGTAATCTTAAAAAAAGCCATTATATATAACACCAGACACTAGTTTTCATCTAAATGCGGTATATTAAATAAGATCTTTTCCACTTTTATCATTTCTCAGAAACTACTATACCATGATATTTTTGGAAAGATATAATGAGGAAAGGATTTCTATAGATCGAGTTAGACCAATTTGCTAATTTATCAGTTACTCACATTTTTTTTTTTTTTTTTTTCAGTTCACGATTTTGAACGGACTACTACTTAACTTATGGGTAATTATGCAATTAATACGAGTTTAAAAGAGCTGTGGATAATGAGATGTGGGAATTTTTTTATCTATTGAGGGGACAAAATCGAGTTTCATCACGAGTAGTAATGGAGTTTTAAAGAACAGTGGATAATAAGAGGTTTGAATTTTTTACCTATCGAGGGGATGAAAATTTAGTTCCATCACAAGTAGTAATGGAATTTGAAAGAATTGTGGATAATGAGAGGTTTGAGTTCTTTTCTTTTTTACCTATTAAAGGAGACAAAAATTGAGTTCCATCACAAGTAGTAATAGAATTTGAAAGAACTGTGGATAACTGTGAATTCTTTAGCTCATTGAGGGGACAAAAATTGAGTCACATCACAAGTAGTAATGCAATTTTTTATAATTAAGATACACTGAGTCTCTAAGTTTTCTGGAGTGCAATAGAAGAAAAAACCAACGTAAGAGACAAAAAATTCAAAATTGATATTTTTATATACTTTTGGTATGATAAGCTACAGATAACAATATATTTGTTTCTTTGAAAAATAAATTTTATATAATTATTTTTCTGAAATTCTATTTTAGAGTTCATAGCGCAATAGAAATAAAACAGTTATCAAGTCATTTTACTCGAAAATTATCGTGAAGCATTTATGCTGTTTTTTCAATACCGTGGCAGTTTTATTATCGATCTGTGATATTTATGAGTTTGAAAGACTGGTATTGCGGCAAAAAAATTTTTAGCCACTGTAGGCAAAAAATTATTACCTATAGGCCTTTTATGTAGGATAACGATTTAAATCACTTTTTAAATTGATCAAATTGTATTCTAAACAGAAATCTACTGTTGAATTAAGTTTACCACACTATTTTATCTAATAATTAAAAGCAATATGCCCCAAAACTGAGGCATATGTATAGTTTATAGCCTCTAAATTTGACATATTAGGAGAAAAAAAATATTTTGTAGAGTGTTTATATTTTATTAATATTATTTTAATATTTTACATTTCTTGCAGTGAGATAAAATAATCATATATTATGAAATATTTAAATTTGACATTCATTTGAAACTATTTCACATTTTAGCATTTTCGTATGTAAAGAAACAGAGATAATAGCTTTCAAAATGCAAACTAGATTTAAATAGGAAATAGTTTTCATGAAATCTGTTCATTCTTTTATAAAATATTTTATGTCATTATTAGAGTCCAAATATAATCGAGGGAGATATTAAATTCACGATATATCTGATCCAAATATATCTGTACAAAATACAAAATACTCAATTTTCAATATTCCATTCTGGATAAAATACCTAGAATTGTTTTGATATTATCAGAATCCTTAGATTTTAAGTTGGGATTATATTTTGTTGTCGTCCATGCACTTCTTGTGATAAAGACGAGCAAATAAAGAGACATCGAGTAAGTACCACAAATAGAGTTCTTTAAATTAACGGATCTTATTTATATGCTTTTGTAATTAAAACATAAATCCTTACCAGTAGAAGCTTCAATGAAAATCTTTATCAGTATACCCTTTATAAGAAATACAATAATTTCCATTACGATACTTGAATAAAACTAGTCTTAGGCAAAAATTATAATAAAAACGAGAAAATACTAATTTAATTCATGTAACAATTTCTACAACCAGTCTTTCATTCCACAATCTAAATTCCAGATGAATTATTGAATATAAATACTTTTTATTACATCTAATCATTCTTTTTTAAAATATTTGATTTTTTATTAGAATATAAAAATAATCTAATTATCTATGGAATTCATCGTATTCCTAAATTAAATACATAGATAGCAAAAGATAAATGACATAGAGAAAAATCTTCAATTCTATGCCTAGCTATGAAAAAAATTACGGTATAAAATGTCAGTATTTTGAGAGCATCATCCGTAGAATTCATTTTACAGTAAAATTCATTTTTACCGTAAACTCCATTTTTACCGGAAAATACTACGTCGTTGTTTTTAGAGAAACATTTAGTTCGAGTGATTCAGTGATTTTATTGTAATTATTACTGTAAAAATTACGGTGTATCAGATCTTTGTTACGTAACATGTTCCGATAAAAATTCAATTTACAGTAATACTTTTTATCGTAGTTTGATCCGGAATATTTTAAAGTGCCTGGTTAAAGAAAGCAATAAAGGTGTTTTATAACCGTCGTTGAACAGCCGACCCAACTTAATGGGTTTACGGCTACTAATGTTCAACTCCGTAGCCTTGTAATTTTGAACCCAATCCAGAAGACAAGGGAACTCCTGGATCGAGTATTGGGAGAAATTTGCCTTCGTGGAGGACTTTTTGATGGAGCTAACCCGCATTTGCGTTACATGGAGAGGAAGACCACGAGAACCTCCCACGGTTAGCCTGACGGCAAGGGGACTCTAACCCATGATCCGTCTACCACTGAGGATATTTCACGTCAGCACTGTGGTCAGTGCAAGCCGGATGCGGAATTCGTATCGACTGGGATTCGAACCCGGTTCGCCTCATTGGAAGGCGAACGCTCTATCCCCTGAGCCATCGCGGCTCAAAATAAAGGTGTTTGAACATTATTTAGTTATTATATTATTAATTAATGTATTACTATGTTTTGGTGTCGTTCATCTACATTTTTTATTAAGAAATAAGCGCATAGATATCGAGTTCATTCCACGAATAGAAATCGTTAAGAGTGAAAATCTTTGTAAGCACTTTGATATATATAGATTAAATATAGATTAAAATATATACAAATGGGTTTTACGAAGAAAAAAAAATACAGGCATCATGAATGCTGGCACATTTTACCGTTATTTGACAGAAGTTTTTACTGTGTGTTGGTAAAGAAAGCAAAAAAAAAAGATATATATATATATAAGTATGTATATGTATATGTATATGTATATATATGTATGTATAATATATATATATATATATATATATATATATATATATATATATATATGTATATATATATATATATATGTATATATATATGTATATATATGTATATGTATATATATATGTATATATATGTATATGTATATATATATGTATATATATGTATATGTATATATATATGTATATATATGTATATATATATATATATGTATATATATATATATATAAATATATATATGTATATGTATATGTATATGTATATATATATGTATATATATATGTATATATATATATATATGTATATATATATATATATATGTATATGTATATATATATATGTATATATATATATATATATATATATATATATATATATATATATATATATATATATATATATATATAATACCTAGAAGCAGAAAGTGCCCTAAACTGTGACGTACGTCGCAAAACAAACAATGTCCTGCAGAACAATTTGTATCTTGAATAAGTGACAGCGTTTTCCTACAAACCCTTGCGAGAAATTGATCACCATTTTTATCAAGAGAGCTTCTAAAGCAAGCAGTAAAAGAATTAAATTTGGAAATTTCCAATCTCATAAAGTTTATGACTTTTATATTTTTCATTCCTATTTCAAAAGCAATTTGTGAATTATGGGGATCCACGATTGACAGAATTGTCTCTAAAAGACCAAATGCTTTTGATGGAGATGAAGAAGTTTTGGGAACAACAGACTAGCGAATGTTTCTGTTTGCAAGTGGTGCACCATCTGGACACTTGTCCCTTCGAAAGATTTTAAATACGATACGATTCGAAAGATGTCCCTTAATATTTTCAAGGCAGCCCTTGTTTTAATGTTCGGACCTTCATATCATAGGCATTTTATTAATAATTCATCACCGTCATTAACAAAATTTTGTACTTCAAAAGCGATTGAAAAAGTAACAAAGCAAGAATGTGAAAGAAAGTAGTGTATCTGTGTATGACCCTGTATTTTAATAAATGAAAATATAGTATTTTAACGTAAAGTTGACTTTTTTCGCTGTGAAACGCCTGCAGAACATATTCTGCTTATGGGTATATATATATATATATAATTTCCTTTACGTTACTTATATATACTTTATTTCTAAAAACATAAAAACTAAAAAGCCAAAAAAAAAAAAAAAACATTAATTTACGGAATATTTTCTATAATCTTTTTTTCTTTCAATAAATATTTTTTAAGAATATTCAAAAGTCTTCACTCCAATATCTAAATATGAATTATAAATAAAGATTATTTAATGTTACGTTAGTTCATTTTTTCATGCAATATTCAGTACTTTTATTAGAATCTAAAAATATTGCAACTACATATCGAATTTACCATATTTCTGAAGCAAATACATAGCATAGGACAAAAGACTCGTAGGACAATTTTCTTTTCTATGACCTGTTGGTAAGGAAAGCAAAGAAGGTATCTAGAATTGCTTCGATATTATCAGAATCCTTGGGACTTCGGGATGGGATTATATTTTGCTGTCGTTCACCTACTTCTTTTGATAAAGATATGAGGGAATTGATATCGAGTAAGTACCAGGAATGGAGTTCGTTAAGCCAGCGGGTCTTTTTTTATGAGTTTGTTACGAAAAGTGTATTGAAGATCGGATGTTATGGCAAAGGGAAAAAGAATATGATTGCCTTATATAGAAGTGAAATTTTTGTCTTGTTTTACAATGGTTAGAATTTAGAATTTAACTTTTCTTCAAAATTTTTTTCATTTTTATATAAAAAAGGATTTCAACTACACTTAAGACTCAATCTGCAAATTTTATTTTCAAAATACACGCATTATTGTTGTAATTTGACCTAAGTTTTGCAGAATAATCTATAAAATTTAAAGATTTTTTATACAGCACAATCTTTTTTCTTTTGCTTTAAAATATCCAGCCGTAAAGTTCGATAAAAATTATACTACTAAAAAATATCTATCCCTTTAAATTAGTTTCTAATTATTTTTTTTAATGTTCATACTTGATAAATATCGATGATTCAAAAAAATTATATGTTTTTTTTTTTTCTCGTTGACTGTCTAAGTTCTTAACTTAGCTAACAATGTTCTAAATATCAATTTTTATTTAAATAAATGAAGTATTAAATAAATTTATCATAAAAATAGAGATTAAATAGAAAAATTAAGGAATATTGTTTAGTTTATTCATTAAATTTTTCATTTTTGTCATTTGAAAAACCTATTCCATCTGCAACACATTCCTTTTTAATGGTGCACTTTATTTTAATTTATACTTAGTCTAAACTTCGCAGATTTTTCTAGAAGTTTTAACTGTTCTACTACCCCTATTTAAAATATTTTTTTTTTCTTTTACAAGTTCTGCCAGGAATTTAAATAAAATTTCACAGTAAGTATGAACTTGTTTCACATAAATGTATTTACAGATTTCTGTAAAAATTCATACTTAATACATAATGTATGTAATAATTATAATTAGGATTACAAAAAAAATGCTTCGTTTAGTCGGATAAATATTTAAATTTGTAATTGGGTAAATCTTTTTCTAGCAGCATCATTTTTATTTAAAAAAAAAATCAAAATATTAAATAAGTTCAGTTTTAGCATTATTCATAAAAGCCGTGCCGACTCTCTTTAATATTTCTTTTTATTAATTACAGATGATTCGTAAAATAGACGTTTATTGTCTTAAATTTTTAAATATTTAAGACGTTAACTACTATCGAGCTAGTCTTTAGCTTAGTTTAAATAAATGAACAATTAGAAAAAAAAATGTTTCGTTAAAATGTAGAGGTCCGTTAATTTCAATGATGAGTTTCAATATTCAATTAAAACCTAGATTTTGCATTTTTTTCATCTAAAGAAATCACGCTTCAACTGTTATTTGTTAAAGAAGTATCGTTTTATTTTAACACTAGAAACACCGACATTTGCTTTGTACCCAGGAATACGAAAAGAGCTTGTATGACAATTCTTAGTTTCTTAGATCAAAAAATCTAAAAATATGGTAAAAAAAAAAAAACTAATTAGTGTATAATAGTGACTTGGTAATTGCAGGGTTTTTTATAGCTAACGAATATTTTGACAATATATATAACGAATATATTTTAACGAGAACATCTGGTTAAGGGAGATCATTATGACTTTTTCAATCATACTAAAACTTTGCTTTTAGGTAATTGAGGTTCTACTTTTTATAAATGAAAATAATAGATTTTTAAAGTGTTAACTGAAATACTCATTTTTAATAATAAATTGTAATAATAAATTTTAATATTTATGACACAAACTTGATTCATTTTCAAATTGCTTGTATGATTTTCATCAATGTAATTTTTTTTTTTTTACTATCTAACTTCATCACATTTTTATTTGCAATCATTAGCAGAAATACCGGTGCATATAAAGTATGGTTTTTTTTTAACTAACTTGCATTTATTTGTCTTTTTGAGTTTGCTGTCATATTTTTTATACATTGCTTAGCTGGTTTAATTGTTTTAGCTGCGTTTTCTGATTGCTCGCTTGGAGATCAAGGCCTGTCTAAGCTCATTTTTGCGGTTAGCTTCCTTTTCCTTAGCTCCTTAGCTGCTACATTTAAGTTCATATATCTTAAATTTACTACTATACAGACGTATTAGTGCGTTTACAAAATGCGAAAAATTCTCCGTTTTTTGAAAAATTATTCCTCAATATTCTGACTTCAACCGTAATTTTGAATATTAGGTTGAATGTCTAAGCTCTTATGAGACTGAAATATAAATGATTCTTAAACTCATTAATAGAGTCATATTACACTGCAGAAAAATGTATGGTCAAAACTACCAGAATATGGTAAAATTTTCGCTGACTCTAAGAAAACATCAAAAATCCCGGTAGTTTTAACCAAAGCACTTTGGTAAAATTAAAAATAAGATATTGTTTTATAATATGTAATAAAATTTTATAAATGTAGTAAACTTTTGTTATTTTATCATCATGCTTTGCAGTATGTTAAAAATACCAATTATACTGTAAAATTTACTTTTCAGTTTTGTATTTTTTTTTAAATTTTTTTTTTTTACTAAACGTGTGATAATAGGATCTATAATTTTGAAATCTGGAATATATGGTAAAACATTAACATATGAATGACTATCTTTGTTGTTAAGATATGAATAGTTATCATTGTTATTAACATATAAATGGTTATCACAGTTATTAACATATGGGTGGTAATCACGGTTATTAATATCTGAAATGTGATAAATTAGATACATTTTTAAGACAGTTGTTTCAGTACTCTTTGAGGCAATTTTAATAAAATTTAAATAAAACAAATTTTATCGAGAAAAATGTGTTTGTCATTCAGAAATCACTGAATTATTATGTAGATATTCTAAGCTTTGAAGCTTTTTATCACCAAAAAAAGAAACGTATTTCATTGAAAAGAATTGTTTAACACGAATTGGTGGGTTTATAAGATACTTTAAGAAAAATAGATTTTGAGACAAAAAATCTGCACAATAAGCTTAATTATTAGCAAACAATTTTAAGTTAATAGTCAAATTAGAATTATTAGTTCATATTCATCTAATTTTAAAGAAATTTCTGGTGAAAAAATGAGAAAAATATTATGAGTAATTAATACTATATGACATAAGAAATGAAACAATGAAATCCATTTCATTTTATCAAGTGAAAATTTATACGTCAATAGAAACGTTCCTAAATTACATTTTCTTTTCAAAAAGTCTACTTATTTTTAAGTGAAATTAAAGTCTAATAAAAACAAACTGTTTCAAAGATTAAACGTTTAAAGATTTTCAAACGATAAACTAAGAAGAACTTAAACTTAAAAATGTCGTAATAGATTAACAAACTAAATAATTCATTCAAGAAATGAAAATAGTAAAACTTGATGTCTGTCTAAAGTACTTAAAGTACATTTGAAAGTTTCATATGCTGCATTGAGAACAAAGGTTTAGTAGAGTTAAACCATCATATTACGAAACATACTAAAAGTTAAGAAAACGCAAATAAGTTTCTTTACCAAACAGAAAGTCTTTTACGAATACAATTTAGTTTCTTCTTCAAGTTTATTGTCTGAACAGTGAATTTAAAATTTAATATTGTACATCTCATAAAGCTAAAAAAAATAATTTGCACTAAAGTTAAAATACTACACCTTTAGAAATTTCTCGGAAAAATGGTTTAACAATTTATATACATGTTATTTTAGCATATTCACACAAAACAGTCAAATAACCATAAATAAACTGGTATTCAAGCTGTTAACTGGGAGAAAAAACGTTTATTATCTGTTTTTGCCTAATATGGTTAAGTAATCAGAATTACATCGAACTAATTAAGCCCACCTAATGATGACACTCAGTTCCTTGTAGCTGTATAATCGAGAAGCTAATCTGTCAATTTCAAGACCGACAAACCAAGAGTTCAAATCTCAACGTTGATATCACAAGATTTCCTATTTTCTCTTCAGAATACGAAGAGTTTCCAAAGACCCTCACTCATCAATGTGTGACTCTGGACTATTTGAATACAAAACTCTTAATAGTTCATTGGTTGCAGCACCATAAAGCTGCTTAACACAAAAAAGTTTAGAATTTCCCATTTCCTACGATAGGTGAAACAACCAGATAATCAAATTCAATTCAATGCTCATTACCTAACGAAAAGCCTAACTCCAATGTCCAGTTAAATTTAGTTTTTGTGATTTTGAAACCATGCTAGTTGTAAATGGTTTAAAAACAGAATAGTAGAAGTTAAAAAAGATGTTCTTTACCGTGAACTTTATGATTAATTGGATAGAAAGACTGCTGACGGTTATTTTACCGTAATTTTTTAAATGAAAATTCTAAGAGTGTAGTTAAAACTATTGATATAGCATTATAAAAACAATTAATAGTTTTTTTAATAATTTTCATTATTTTTTTTCTTTCGAAAACATTAAATAAAAATTTTACCCTACACAGCCTCCAGAATTCACAACATGAAAGTTTTTATCATATTATTAAGTTTTTCAATGAAAATAGAAAGCTTCGCCGATATAAAGTAGAATTCGAAAGTTATAAATAAAGAATAGCTATAACTATGGAAATACTGCTTACAAAGTAAAAGAACAAATTGCTGGAAGATGCCTGAGGCAAGCGTGAAAGAAAGTTTTATAAAGAAAACTAAGAAAACAATATATTCAATAAGTTATTTTATATACCTGAAGACATTAAAAAAATCATCAATCATTACTTTGTTTTGTTTTTTTTTACTGGCCAACGAGAAAACTTTTGGATATCACAAGCTTTGATTTTCTGGATTCAATATAATTTTCACTCTTGTAGGTGTCACCTTTTCTTATGAGGAAACATATTACAAAAAGTTTTTCTAAAGTACATATATATATATATATATATATATATATATATATATATATATATATATATATATATATATATATATATATATATATATATATATATACATATATCTATATCTATATGTATATATATATAATAAATTTAATATCCTTTTGTAATATTTCCCGTGAATATGGATAGTCCTCTAGAAGACTCTACTATAAATTCTCGTCTTTTAGATATAGACTTTGGGTGACTTTTTTTACCACTGCGTACATAGCATAAAAAGAAATATAACTTTTTAAAAAATTATGAAAAGTGATTTTTCCAACCAATAACATAATTACGTTTAAAATAATTATTATTTAAACTTATTTTTCTTTCGAAAACAAAATCCAAAATGAAACCGATAAAACATTATTATAAAAGTTTTGTGATCTCAAAATAACATTAATGTTCCTTCGAAAGAAAATTTTCCCAGAACTTAAGGCAGTTGAATAGGCAAAGAAGTGAAAAATCTTTATAATTTAAAAAAGAAAATTTATTGTTTCAGATGGAAGTATAATTAAATGAGAAAAACTTCTACGCGACGCTAGCTTTCCATATAAATGTCAGTGGACTGTGAATCGGTATTATATGTAGCTCTTCTATTATAAGTTTTATGCCACTGGGAATTAATGTGGAAATGAGATTTCATATATTTGCTTTTTTATCATTGATAAGAAGTTTCATAATATTTTTTAAAAAAATGCTTACCTCTTTGAAAATGAAAAATGGTATAATAATTTTGTTTCAAATGTTTTCCTTAAATGTTTATGATTGTTCTTGAAAATCTGTTAATTAGACTAAAATAATTTTGAGTGTTTATTGATTTCACCATCCTACAAAACAAGAAAAATACTGCTTTGAAAACCAATAAAATAATTTTTTTTTTACACGTTTTAAATCCCTTTTCTTAGCTCAAAAATTATACGTAAATTAAATAATTCAAATTTCATCAAGATAATTTTAAAAACAGTTACTATTTAAATATATTTTATTTTTAACACAATATTGAGAGCAAAACCAGCAAACATTTTTACAACATTCTAAAATATTAATTTAATTTTATATTCCATTTGAAAAAAATATCTCCCAGAACATAAAAATCATCTAAAAATAATAAAAATATGAACATTTATCACAAGTTTGAAGAACAAAATGGAATCTCTTGGATGAAAGTATAATTAAATGAGTAAAACTTCTACTCGATGTTATCTTTTCAAATCAATGCTATGAAGTTTCTAAATTTTTATAATACGTTGCTTTTATCTGATGAGTTTGAGGCCACAAGAGACTCAATGTAGAATGAGATTCCATATATTTGTTTTAACTTATCAGTGATGAGCAATGTAATAATATTTTGAGGAAAATGAGTTTACATTTCCTCGAAGTAAAGAATGCACCGGTGAAATATATATGTTAAATTTTTTTTTTCATATGTTCACATCTTTGTAAATTAAAATCTTTAAATTATAAGTAATTCTAAGTGATTTCTTTACAACTTTAAAAAGTAAAAGAAACATTCTATCTGGAAAATATATAACATTTATTAATACGTGATGTGTTTAGTTCCAAAATTTTATAGAAATTAATCAGTAAATAACATGATTATTATTATCTAAACATATTTTTTTTTGCAAAAATATAATCACGAACAAAAGTAACAAAAATTCTTATAATTTTCATATGCTTTATGAATCTTATAATGAATTCTTAACTTTCTACTCGGCGCTATATTTTCAAAAAAAAATTTTATAGAGATATTGAATCTCTATACTATGTTACTCCCTTATGATTAGATTGGAGCCACTGTAGTTTAATAGGGTAAATGAAATTACTTTTACTTTAATCTTGTCACATAATAATTCCTGTAAGACACATAAAAAATTTTTTATAAAGTATAAAGGCATTTTAAAATCAATGCGTTATAAATGCATTAAAAATGTATAATTACTATGTTGTTTTTATTTAATTTCTAGTAAATAAACAAATCTCAATCGAACTATTTTTTTTTTATTTTAAAAGTACTATATTAATTTTATGTAATAATGTTAAAAATAAATTCGGTAGTTCCACAACACGTATAAGGCAATTTGATCTTTTTTTTCAAATTGCATTGTATAGAATCAAAGTATTGACGTAAGATAACAAATTATTCTTAAAGAAATCTTCTTGTTAAATAAAGATAAACTGTTTGTACATCTGCCGGGTTCGGTGCAATATAAGTGGTACTTTTGAACAATAAAGGAGAGCAATTTTTAAGGTATTTTTTTTCTAAAAAACAACAAGTTTTTCATATTAGTAGCAAGATGTTCATGTGTTCTTTGAGGTTTAGTAGAGAAAAATTCAGAAATTAATGAAATATATATCTAGAATCAAACACACACAATACTGAAGATGCATTTTGTAGTAAGAAAGTAGCGTATTACGATAATTCACAAAGCTATTTTTTATTCATTTCTATCTTAAAGGAACAGAACATACTTCTTCGCTATTATATATTTTATTTTATAGTCGTTGTTGCCATTTTTTGGGGGTTTACGACTATTAATGTTCAACTCCGTAACCCTGTAATTTTGAACCCAATGCAAAAGACAAGAGAACTCCTGAATCAAGTATTAGGAGAAACGTGCTTTGTGGAGGACGTTTTGATGAAACTAAGCCACATTTACGCTACATGGATAGGAAAACCACCCACGCCTAGCCTAACAGCAAGGGGACTCTAGCCCAGGATCCGTCTATTACTGAGGATATTTTACGTCAACACTGTGGTCGGATGCGGAATTCATATCGACCAGTCATTGCTGGAATTCGAACCCGGTTCACCTCATTGACAGGCAACCCTCTATCCCCTGAGCCATGACAGCTCTTACTATGATATATTAGCAATATTCATGCACTTGTATTCATTTCTATTACTTCAATTAAATCGTAGTATAAACAGTTGAAGGATTTGAGCTTTGAGCTAAGTCATCACGTTATGAAATCGATTAGAGACTTAAAAAAAAAAAAAAGTTCTTTTGGTTTTGACAAGTGCAAGTATGACATGTGCATTGAAAGTAAAAATTTAAGGAGTATTCAGTTATAGTTTTTGCGCTTTATTTGTATTGTGCATTAAAAACATATTTCTTTTTTTACCCAAAGAAGAATTTACTTAAATAGAATTTCTTAAATATGATTAAAAACCACTTTCGATAGAAGCTTTGAACCTTATTTAAGTTTGAATTCAATAAAACATCAAACACAATTCTTTCTTTTATCTTAGAGCAATAAACTCACGTATTTTCTTATAGATCTTCTAAAGAAAACTTAGCTTTAGGGCATCCTTTTTAATTTTTGTGACTAACTGTCAACTAGATTGTAAGAAATTAATTTTCCATCGAAAAATATTTTTTTAATAAAAGAAAAAATTAAGGGCGATTTTGACAGTTAATTAAAATATTTCAGTTAACAAAGACATTATTGTTCTTTTTTAAAAAAGATGCAATTTTCTAAAATTGTTATTTAGATATCAATAATTTGTTGTCATTTCTTATTATATAATAAAAAATATTTAATATTAATTGTATTTAATTGTTTTTTGCGAAAATAAGCAGTGGAAAGATAAAAAGGCCCCTCTCTTTTTTTTTAATTTTATTAATATATTTATTGTTACCCTGTAATTAAAAAAAATACTTACTGAAAGTATTGAGTGTTTCTGAATTTTCATAATTTAATATAATTTAAATGCTTATCTAATCATTAATATGTTAACGTTAGAGAAACTGTACGATTTTATGTGAAATCTTAATTATCAGGTGATAATATACAGCTTAATTGTTTTTGCGCGTCTGAAACCGGTTTGCATTTGTTTACATTTGTGTATCAATTGGTTAACATTGTAGTGCAATACGTTAAAAATAAATACAAATAGGAAGTATATAAAAAATTTCCTGAATAAAAATCCATTACATGTATGTTTTGATATAAAAGTATTGCATACAAACTAGTGCTAAACATGTAATTATTAAAAAAACTACCGTGTGTAATAATCTGGTCCAATAATTCTAACATACTAATATAATACCTGATGTATTAATATTCTGTAATTATAAAATATAATAAATTATATTAGACTTATATTTATACATTATATTAGATTGCATAAATTAGACGATATATTAAATATATCGTCTAATTTATGCAATCGTCAAATTTATATTATATATCGTCTAATTTTACCAATTGATACAAGAACGTAAACCAGTGCAAACTGGTTTCAGTCACGTAAAAGCAATAAGGCTGTATAATAGTATCACCTGATAATTAAGATTTAACACAGAATCTTATAGTGCGTTTAATAATTTGGTCAGGGACTGTACATATAACCTTATACCTAGAATGACCTAGAATACTTTAGGGACCTGATTGGCCCCTAAAGTATTTTTTTTTTTCGGTACCCCTTAACCCCAGGTATGTTTTGGTTCACTTTCAAGCACACAATTATCTCTTTTGATGGCTCACCAATCCTTGAGCTGTATTTCATTAATTTTGAGAATCATTTAGCCACGAAATCACGTGTTTTGCGACGAATCGTTAACCATCAAATATATGACGAAAATGTTTCTTCAACTCAAAATCTCATCACAGTGCATGGTGGGGGATTGTTAGCTAAACTATAGACTAGACGTTAGAAAATAAATTGACAAAATAAGCCAACCGGGTTGTGTGGTGGTCAAGGAGTTAACCAGGAATATTCCGGGACGAGGAATCTCAGTGAAGATTGCGGATTTTTTGGTTTGGTTGGATAAGTTTTTGGTTTCCAGGAAACGGTTTCGTGACATCTGAGCATCCATGTTTTACAGAGTAAGCCCTTTGGTAGTTATTAGGTATCCCAGTTTCCTTAAAAAGGCAAAAGTATTTCAGCATATTTATAAATAGTACATACGGAGAAAAAGAAACTCAATTATCCTAGAAACTAATGTGTAAGTATAATTGAAAAATCAGTGTTTCGTTTAATCAAATATTTTCGTTAGCGAGATTTAATAGAATTTTGATGATACAATCTAAAATATATTTTTATTGAATTAATTATGATTAAGTTTTAGATTGAATTAGATTGATTACAATTGATTAAGATTTAAATAATTAAGATTTTTGATGTCTAGTTGATATACACACAAACAATCTGAGAAAGACCACACCGATCCCTTCAGTCCTTCTAGATAAACAACAATAATCAGTCTTTCTAGCGTTAATAGTTTTACTATATTCATTGAATGATTCATTGATTTATTTACTATATTCAATGATTGAAAAAATGCAGAATGCTTTTCCTAATGATAATGCAATGAATTTTTTTCTGATTTAGTTGTAATTTTTTCGCATTATCTTGCGCTCGAATGCTTCACAAGTTTATAAAAATAATAAAATATTTTTTTTTTAATCAATAGAAATTATCTTATACAGGACATTAGCTCCCGAATTGGTTAGTTAAGAGAAGTAATTGTTAGTTAAGATGGTGAGGTAAGAGAAGTTAATTAAGGTACCTAACTAGTGCAAAAACATGATTTCGGGATGACAAAATTTTTTTTTAAATTGAGTTTATTATAAATTTAGAATCCCTGTACTCCTAACTTTCAAAAAATACTTCAATTTTGTTTGTGCTCTAATTATTAGCAAAATTATAGCATTTTTTGTGCAAGGGGATAACAGTAGATATACTAATGATTTTAAGTGTTTAAGTGCGTTTATTTCAATATAATTTTTTTTTTCTAATTTTGCACTACCTTAATCATCATATCTACAAAATTCTACAATTTTCATGAGTGTTATGATTCTGTTCTGTTTGAAATACATACTAAGAGAGAAAGGTAGAATTTCATTTTTTATGCATATTTTTTAGCTAAGATAAGTGCGGAATTATTTAAAAATTCGCCTTTTTAACTTTGATCCCTAATTTAGTAGTATACTCACTTGCTTTTATGATAATAGTTCAAAACATAGCTCATACTGTTTTAGGGTATTTAAGCGTATGTGCCAAAAAATTCTTTATTTTTACTTTACTAGTATTTTTATTTGACCAGATAATAAATAATAATAAAGATAATTGTTTTGCTATTTTTATAATTTTTTACACATAATAAAACAAATAAACTATTTTTAAAAAAAAATTTATTTGAATATTTAAAAATAAAGTTATCGAGACTAGTTGGATAGGTTTTTTTTTTTTTATTTTATAAAAATTATTTTGATTTGATGTATAAATAAATCAAATGCATACAGCATAATACAGTTGCAAATGCTATAACTGGTTTTGAACATGTGTTTTACTTAAACAGAAAGCACCTTGTGCAGATGCCATCATTCAAAATAACTTCGCTACTCATAAAAAAGTGCTTTATTAATTATGTACGTCATATCTTAACTTGGGGTCGAAATTTAAACTGTAGAAATTTCAAAACTGAACTTCATGTATATTTCCTATGCCGTATCTCCAACCAGAATGAACTTTATATGGTTCTAAACAGGGTAATTTTAATTAAAACCACACTGTACCAGACTTTTGATGGTAATTTTTACTCGGAAGCATAACAGCTCTGTCTATCAGATAATTTAATAAGATAAATTGTTAAATTTGGGCTAGAAGCCTAAGCACAGTGCTTTTTTAAAGAGTAAGAAGTAAGCAATAGAAAAAAAGTATCCAATGAGTTGAAACACATATTTACTTCATTTTTAATAAACTTACTTATTATATCACTACGTTATTGAAATTCCAGTATATATAGGTTAATAAAAACATTTTTATTTCAGTTAAATGAAAGGAATAAAAAACCTTTTACGAAATCTCTTATGCATTTTTATTATTAAGAAACATTAATAAAGCAGCAATTGATATACTAATTTAAATTAAGTTTTATTAAAATATCTAATCTGTTTTATTTTTTCATAAATTTCTTATATGTATGCCTTAAACTTTTAATATTTATTATTAGTACAGTTTTTAATAGTTAATAGTATATCATATTCTTTATTATTTATAGCATATCATAATCTTTTAGCTATCTGTAAGGTTATTGATGTTAACGACTATTCAAATCTCTGATCTGTTTAATTCTTTGATAAATTTCTTATATGTAAGTCCTTCAAAATGAATACAAGCGAAAATGAAAGTCATTCTTACTAGTCATATCATATTTTTATTATTAGTAGTATAACATATTCTTTATTATTAATAATCAATAATAATATGTTAGCTATCCGAGATGTTAATGATGTCAACAACTATTCAAATCTCTAATCTGTTTAATTCTTTGATAAATTTCTTATATATAATCATTCAAAATGAATGCAAGCGAAAATTAAAGTCATTCTTACTAGTCATATCATATTTTTATTATTAATAGTATAACATATTCTTTATTATTAATAATTTATAATAATATGTTAGCTGTCCAAGATGTTAATGATTTCAACAACTATTGAAATCTGTAATCCGTTCTACGCTTTAATAAATTTCTCATATTTGTATATTTTAAATTAAATTTACCTTTGAACAAACATTCTGATTTTATCCGTTTAACAAAAATTCTGACTCAGTTTAACAAAAATATTCTTCTTCCATAAAATTCTTTTTACTTTCTTATGAATGCAAGCGAAAATGAAAGTCATTCTTAATATTATGTCATATTCTTTATTATTTATAGTATATCATAATCTTTCAGCCATCTGAGAGATTATTGATGCCAACAACTATTCAATTTCATTAAGCAATAATACGCATTTATTCTTCAGGGAAAGACTCATTGACCGCTTTAACATTGTTCATTCACAACACTCTTTGAACAATCTTTATTTCTATGCAATAAAATGATTCATCCAAGCTTTTCATGGCTACTTTGTCTCCACACAGGCAATCAAGTTAAACGACAAACCTTACTTTTATTTTTCTGGAATCGAAATTACTTTCACCTCCTAGAGTTTCAGCAATATAAGTCACGATATTGACTAAAATCATTCACGCAAAAATGAGAACTAAATAAAGTTTTGAAGAAATATATAAGCCTTAACCAAATCTTAAAAAGTTTGGTGTAGTTATTTTGTGGTATGTGATTTTTTTTGATATCACATTTTTCATGTCAGCAGCTATTCATCGTTTAAGTAAATTTACGTGTGTAATATTTATATTTAAAATTGACTTTAAACTTGCTCATTCACACGCTGCAAAAAAAAATGATCAAAACTACCTGAATATGGTAAAATTTACCGTGATTCTGGCTTAGTGGAAACATTAAAATCTCGGTAATGTTTTACCAAAAGCGATTGATTGACAATGATTTTGGCAAAATTTACCGTATAAAATAGTTTTACAATATGCGATAAAATTTGGTAAATGTGGATTGGTAAATGTTATCCTGATACTATAGAGCAGAGGTTTCCAAATGGTGTTAACTTGCTTCGGATTGGTGTGTATTCCGTGAAATCCAAGGATTCAGTGGAAGAGTTAAAGGAGTTATTAGAGTAAAAACGATTTTTTTTTTTTTGTATTGATTTTGGAAACCTGCTATTAAATTTGTATACAATTCTAAACCATTCTATTCAGATTTCA
This sequence comes from Parasteatoda lunata, assembly GCA_949128135.1. Classification (NCBI taxonomy): domain Eukaryota; kingdom Metazoa; phylum Arthropoda; class Arachnida; order Araneae; family Theridiidae; genus Parasteatoda; species Parasteatoda lunata. The sequence continues at coordinate 45,150,892 of OX421981.1, read as the reverse complement.
TAAAAATATGGTAAAATTTAAAATGTCTCTGATTTAGTGGGTACACTAAAATCTTAGTAATTTTCTACCGAAAAGCTTTAGCAATGATTTTGGTAAAATTAACCGTAAAATATAGCTTTACAATATGTGGTAAACACGGTAAAATTTAATAGGAGTTCAGAGAGTTATGGATTTTTTTTTAACCTGTATTGATTTTAGAAAGCTTTTATTAAATTTGTATCCAATTATAACCCAATATCTATTCAATATTTCCGCTATCTTTATAAATGTTTTTAATTGACTTGCTTCTAAAATTTCAAAACAATGTTTTTTTCTAATAAAAATATAGTAAATGAATTAGGAAAAGGATATTCATTTATGAAAAATTCCCCTAGTATTTCGAATCGGATAAAAATATCCAAATTCAACAATGAAGAAATATGTTTCTCTTGTAACCGTTCGCAACGTTTATTTTCTTCCCTTTTCGTTTTAATTTCAATGATAACTATACTTCAGCTTATTTATTTTCAGTTTATGCATGCATTAAAATGAAATTCAGAACTCTACTAAACACCGTTACAGACCTGATAATTCAAATATCTGACATAAATCCCATTTTAAAACTAATATAACGATATGATGAAAAAATTTCATTCTTCATTCATTCACAAAATATTTTCAAAGTAATTACTAAAATTTATACTGCTGCATATTTTCAAATTATTTAAAACATTTTGTTAATTAATATGTCGATAATTTTATTTTGTTTTATAACCGTCTTTAAACGGCAGATCCAATTTTGGCCTTATAACTACTATTGTTTAACTTCGTAGCCTTGTAATTTTGTACTAAATACAGAATACAAGGGAACTCCTCAATCAATTATTGGGAGAATCCTTCATGGAGGACTTTTGGAAGGAACTAACCCACATTTGCGTTACATGAAGAGGAAAACAACGAAAACCATCGTGGTAAGCCTAACGGCAAGCGGACTCTAACCCATGATCCGTCTACCACTAAGGATATTTTATGTCGCACTCTGGTCTGAGTCAGTCTGATGCGGAATTCGTATCGACCAGTCATTGCTAAGATTCTTTAAGCAGTCGATCCAATTTTTGGATTTGCGACTACTATGTTCCTCTCCGTTGCCTTGTAATTTTGAACCCAATCCGGAAGACAAGGGAAATCCTGAATCAAATATTGGGAGAAATTTACCTTCGTGAAAGACTTTTTGGTGGAATAAATCAGTATCTGTGTTACGGAGAGGGGAAAAAAAGAAAACTCACGGTTAGCTTGTTAGCAAGGGGACTCTAACCTATGATTCGTCTGCCACTAAGGATATTTTATGTCGCACTGTGGTCGGAGTAAGCCGGAGGAGGAATTCGTACCGACCAGTCATAGCTGGGATTCGAACCCGGTTCACCTCATTGACATGCAAACGCTCTATCCCCTGAGCCACCATCATCCATAACTGCTGAGGAAAATTATTCGTTAAATTTCAGGGCTCCACCAAAAGAAGCTCTCTCATTTAAGGTTTCACAGTTTAAAAAAATCTGTTATCCACTGCTTTAGATCATGGTATAAAAAAAAAACAGTTATTCGTTTAAACTTGCTTTTCAGTTTTGTATCTTTTACTTAAAACGTAGCAATAAGAACTATAATTTTGAAAGCCAGAATTTCTGATAAACCATTACCATATGAGCATAAGAATTAGAAAATGAATCATTTAAATACTTTTATTTTGGTTTTATTAAACATTTCTTACCAGAAATCTCATTATCATACAGTACTGTAATTTCACCAGAATTAATTTCTTCGTGCAGTATTGCTTAACTCTTTATCTCTATGCAATAAAATGATTCACCTCAGTTAACTCGATAATCAAGACTACATTCTCTCTACTAAAGCAACCGATTTGAACAAACTCAAAACCTTGATTTTCTGGGATCCAGATTGCTTTAACCTACTTGATATACAGTGATTTGAATCGTGGTATTGGCTCAATAAGAGAATATGACCTACAAAGAATTTTAATGTCAATTCAAACGTTTACATTTTTTTGCCTCGCTTAAAAGTTATACCTTTCAAGCATTTTATTTCATAACTGACATTGAAGACCCAACCAATTTTATGGGGCTCGCAACTATCAATATCCATCTCTCATACCCTAGCATCTTTGAATAGACAACTCCTGGATCAAGACTTTGGACAAACTGGCATTGATAGAGTTCTTTTTGATGTAACAAACACACACAACGTGAAATGGAGAGAATAACTACGAGAACCTCCCAGGGGTTAGAATCCCCTAGCCTGTGGTCGTGCGAGCCGGGAGCAAAATATATATCGACCATTTCTCGTAGGGATTTGAACCTGGGTCATCTTACTCAAACACTCTTTCTCCTGAGCCAGCGCGGCTCGGCTTTACAAACATAATATGATACAAATCAAACACGCTAACGAACTCTTTAAAAAATATTACTATCTAACTAATAATATATCTATAAGAATATATTGAATACAGTCAGGCCTCGATATAAAGTCACCCTAAGGGACATCGCAAAAGTGACCATATAAGCGGAGTGACCTTTTAACCGAATCATTAGCAGTTCGTAACTGAGCACGTAAATAGTACACATTATGACTTTTTAAAAATGGTAATACAAACGAAAACGATCGGTCATAAAATAAATATTTAAGTCAATAAATTCTAACATAATTAGTAAAGAATTAAGGAAAAATAGATTTTTAAAAATTTTCTTAATTTAAAATAAAGCTGTTTACAAATTTCCTCAAAATGTACATGCATACATTACATCTTACCTTATTTAAAATAATCATTTATGCAGGTAGCTCGTTTTTGGTTTCATTTTTCGAACAATGTTTTCTTGATTTTGTAGCTTCTCAAAATGTTCGTCAGCTCCCTCATGGTTTGTAAAAAATTTCGTATGACGTTTATTGCATTGAAGGCTTCCACTTGGGTTACAGCTACAGTCTCAGGATCACTGTCATTGTCTCTTCTCTGCCCGCAACTTGTGAAACAATTTCAGAAATTGTAGCTTGCTCGTTGGCTGCAACATTTTCCTAGAACTCTAGCCTTGTAAGGAAGTTAAATGGGCTTTTGTTAGAAAAAAGCTCCACTCGCCTCAGATAAAAATGACCATATAAGCGATAAGTATTTTTAAAACATGACCATATATCCGATAATCTGTAACAAAAAAACCCTATTCAGTGAGCCGGGACTTTGGAAAACTGACCTTATATGCGGGGTGACCTTATACATGGATGACCTTATATCGAGGTCTGACTGTATATTGCTTTACATACAATAATCTATAACTCTAGCTCTATGACTTTTTTGGCAAAAACCCTTTTTAAATAATTACAAATTTGAAATTTTAGTAGTTAAAGATTAATAATAATGGATACTTGATTTATTTTTTGAAAGCAAAAATAAATCTCTTTAAAAAAAAGTCTTAGTGCATTTTTAATTCTAAGACAATTGAATCAAACGGATGTTAATATGCAATACTAAATATAATTAATGTTTATGCCAATCTGCTAATCGGTTTAAATCTCTGATGAATGTCTTATAATTTAACTGAATTTATCGTTGAACAAATATTATGATTTTGTTATTTTAGTTATCAATCTGACTGCAAAAATAATCTTTAATAAATATCTTTTTTACTTTCTTTTGAATGAAAACCGAAAATGAAAGACATTCTTAATATTATATCATAATCTTCCAGCAAAATGAAAGATTATTGATGTCAACTAGTATCCAATTTATTTAACCAAGAATACGTGTCTAATCTTTAGAGAAAGATAGAATCATTGACCGTCTTAACTTTGGTTCATTCACAGCATTCATTGAAAACTCTTTATTTCTATGCAATAAAATGATTCATCCAAGCTCTTCATGGCTATTTTGTCTTCACAGAGGCAATCAAATTAAACGACAACGACAAACCCTACTTTTATTTTTCTTCTGCGGTCTAGATTACTTTGACTTTCTAGAGTTACTATTGTATATATATATATATATATATATATATATATATATATATATATATAATGTTTGGGCAAAAAAAATAAAAATGGAAACACTTCTATGCTAACTCAGTTTTTTCATACCTCTAAAGAAATACTTAGAGAATTATTTTAATAAATTACGAACAAAGAATAAATTTTTTGGACCCCTGTGCTTAAGAATATAGCGATGAACTAGTAACTATGTCAATTATGTTGGTTATTATATGCAATAACTGCATAGAATTTCATAAACCTAGATTAAATATTCATGAAGATATGGAAATTTTAATGAAACCAAAAATATTTTTTTACGGTTTCTTACAATAACTACTGGAATAATCAGTAATTTTTTTTTAAAAAATAGAGTATTTCTAATCTTTAATAGAAATATTTCAAAATGTGACTGAAAATATAGTTAAAAATTGCGGAAGATAAGAGTATTTCTTGTAATCCCTATAAACTACGCATGCCCGGAAAAAAATTATAACTTTTTTTTAATAAATTTATTTTGAATTGCATTTGATAACTCCTTAAAAAAGGTTCGATTCGAATGACTTGAAAATTTAAAAAAGTTTCTAGCAATTTTTCTTAATAGTTTTTGCTAATTTGGAAAGAAAACTTTGAAAAGTAAGGTGTTTTCCACACGTATAATTCCGCACTATTAGACATGATTTATTAAAAATGATATCGACATTATATAGAGCCACACCTTATTTATTAAGTTAAAAAAGTCGTACTTTTAAAATTTTATTTCTAAAGAACTATCTGACAAATTCCGCTAAATCTTTGTACTTTTTGCCAAGTAAAATTACAGCCCTTAAAATAAGGTAAAAAATTTCGTATTTTACTATTAAAATTTCACATACTTTGGACCGCTCTCCTGACCAATCCACTAAAACCTAAATATACCAGATTGTCCCCCAATATTTTGGGGGACATATATCCAAATTCGTCTTAGTAACTTATGCTAATTTATAGAAGGTGAGTTTTTAAGTCTGATTTTGTAAATTAAAATATCGGTTTCACTAATTAATTAGCATATTTGAGGCCACCCCCTTAAACCGTTAAGATTGATTCCGAGAACGTGAAGATCCGATCATTAGATCAAAAGTTATTCAGGATGGTCCATTTATTTTTTGCTCAAAGGTACATTTGTTTATAGTGCGTTCTTCAAAAAGTTTAGGTCAATATTTTAATAGGGAAAATTAGGTCCATATTGGGCAAAAAGGATTTTATTGGAAATAGCTAGAAAAACAGCTGGAAGATCCTGCTATTATAAATAAAGTTCGAATCTAATAATCAGTCAATTTTCTGTAATATGTAATTTATTTCTTTTTTGTTATTTTTTCGCTCATTAGATTTGAAAAAATTTGCTCCTCATTTTTCGAAACTCTCATAAATACTTACCATCCAGACGTGAAGTACATCGCGACAACGTTTGAATACAGAAATGAGTGCTTTTATAATTGAAATTGAAAAGAAAAGAAGTTAGAAGTAACAAACGTAAAATAATTATACAAAATCTATTAAAGTGCACCAAAATTGCTTAGTATATTTTTACGAGTACACAAAGTGATTCAGAGCTATTTTTCAAAACTTAACATGCAAGTCATGATCACAAGCATGAATCATATAAGATTTATATGGCATTAAAAAGGCTATATAAAAAGTTTTTTTTTCATTGTTTAACAGAAAATATACGTTTTTAGAGTTTATCAACTTCATAGAAGTAAATTATAAAAAACGCAACAGGAAGACTCTAAAAACACAATGGTGCTTCTTCTCTTTAGTTCCTGTTCTTTAAGTAACGCTACTATTTTTTATAAAGCAGTTTTCAACGTAATTTATGAGCCAATCAGTAATCTATTACTTTTTTCGGTTAAAAAAAGGGGGAAACATTTATCTCGATTCAATTGATTGACAGAGAAGCAAAGACATAAATTTATCTTGAACATTAAGATGGGAACTCATCAACGCTAACATATTATCCTAACTTAGTTTTTTGTCTTTTTTCACAAACTCGTGTCTTATCGAAAAGAAAAAACCCGACTGCTAAGAAAGGTTCTGATATTTTAGCTATTTGACAAACTTTCTTATGTGTTTTTCTAATAGCTACGAGATATATGTGTGTTAAAATGTGTTTTTATTTTTATTTTAACACCGTTTAAACAGATAATTAGCTATTAATTCCTTTGCAAAGTTGCCAACTTTTTATGATCTATGAACAATATATTTTTGAGGATTAATGACAGTAAAAGTTTAGTTTTAATGTAGGAATTTCTTAGAAAGTTTGATATAAAGTTATTTTGCCCAACAGCAATCATAAATAATTTAGATGTTCATCTGTAGTGGAACTTTGGATCCAGTTTCTCGGGGTCAGCACATTTACATGTGTCGGCAGAATGAATTAAACATTTGCAAGTTTCAGATTTTAAATCGTTACCAATTTTCAAAATCTTTTGAAAACAGCGGAGCTGATGGCAGCATTACATTCATACTCAATGTCATTTGAAAACTTTTTTTTTAAATGGCGGGCACTTGAAACTATTGTCCATTGGCCACAGAAAGTACCAGAACTGCTAACTCTCTTTTCGTTACCCAGTGGGCGCCTGTGGCAAAGCCACGGCGGTGGAGCAGCGTCGCCCACGTCACACCACCACAACCCGTTTATAGGGTGGGTCACATTCACACACAAAGGAGAAAGGACATAGAACACAGATAGAGCGAAAGAAACATTCATGCTTTGCCCGGGATCAGGGGTGAAAGCGAGACGGAAAAGAGGAAAGGCTGGTAGTAAAATCTTTTTAGTTATGGCTAGTTTTGGGGAGGAGTTTACTTATTCTTTTTTTTTAAATTATTCAACAATATCTACTTAATCTTCGAAAAGTAGCAGTTTTATATATATGCTAAAATTATAACAGAAATCTTGATAGTTACAGATATTTTATTTTTTTCGAAAAAAATGCTGGAATGAAATGTCTTACGTACCAGTTTTTTCTCTTTTCCGTCTTGCTATATAAGGGCTTTCAGCCATGCCCGAAATACGAACCCAGAACCTTTCTGATGCAAAGACAGTTCCCTGCCCCCTTCACAGGCCGGTCGGCTCATTTGAAAACTTGATGTTTTTTCTTTTTTTTTTCTTTTAAATAAGAGAAAAAATACGAATGTTTCATTATTAGAATTTATTACTCCATCTCTAGGAAATTTTCGTCGCAATTTCTCTTTCACCTCCATCACTAGTTTAAACTTTTTTTAAAAAAAGCGAGTTCATGCAAACCTAGAGAAATCCATGCAAGAAATCCATGCAATGCAAGAAAATATTGGAACATAATTTTCCCAATACGTAATCCGAAGTTATCTTCTCAAAAATGCTCAATTTAATTATCTCTATTTTATTGTGTGAAATTTGCCTTCATAGAGGACTTTTTAAACGAACTAACTCATATTTACGTAACAAAGAGAGGAAAACCACGAAAACCACCCACAATAAATCTGACATCAAAGGGAATCTAACCCAAGATTTGCCTACCACTGATGATATTTCACGTCAGCACTGTGGACGATCTGAGCCTGGTGTGGAATTTGTATTGACCAGCCATAGCTTGGATTCGAATCCGGGTCATCTCAATGGGAGGGGAGCGCTCCATCCCTGTGCCACTACATTTTATAGTTTAAATAGTTTGCTCTTATATTAGGTAATAACCTAATATCAAGTATAAGTACAGCAAGTACAAGTACATAAAGTACATACGCCCGAAAGTCTATTATTTGTCATCAGTAGGACATCATCAGATCATAGCAAATTGAAAATCTAACTCATTTGTTTGATAATTGGCTCAGAAAGTAATATCTTTGTCAGAAAAAAATAGTAATGATATCAGCAATAAAAAAATAATAAGAAATTTTATTTCAGTTGCTTTAGTTTAATAACTAGGAAAAAATCATTTGACCCGATGATCATAAAGTTTTCGTCAAAATATTATATTATATAACCATTACTTTATTGATTACTCTTTTATTGCTATGCGATTTTTTTTTCCAGAAATAACATTTTTAAATTACATGTATTTAACCTGTAATTTTAATGAATTTCGTTGTATTTTTAAATATTAGGGGGAGGGTGTAAAAATTTAAAATCGTACATTTATTTATCTATGATTACAAGTTACAATATCTTTGATGCTTAGAATACATCAGAATAATTTGTAATTCTTATTTGTAGGTGATTAAAACATCTTCAAAGTTGTTGCCAAGTATCTGACAATGTTTTGAGTAAGTACATTATTTCAACATTTTGTTTGATAATGCTGTTTATTAAAATATCGATATGCTCGGTATGCTATAAATTAGGTGTTCATAATTACCCAATTTGTTTTACTGAATACCAATTCAGCTTGGTTTTTAATAATAATTTTATTACCGATGGTAGAAAATTGTTCAATTGTATATGTCTTTTATTGCGTAGTACATTTTTTTCTGAAATCAGCGTATCTCTTAAAATAAAAATATAACAGTAAAGTAATATTACATTTATGCATTGCTTGTTTATACATAAACTACTAAAAATTTTTAAGTTCAACCTCATTTAAAATTTTACAACTTAATATCATTATTGCTTTTAATTCTATTACGGATGTAGCCATTTTTTTTTTTGTTTTTTAATATAAGAGTACATTGGCATTTAATGATTTAAATCAGCTTAAAAAGTATGGTGCATTTTTCATAAAAAATAATGACATTATTTAATGATTTATACCCACTTAGAAAAAACGCATTGTCAAAACTACCAGAACATGGTAAATTTACCGTGTTTCTGGTTCAATGAAAACTCCAAAAAAAAAAAAAAAAAAAAATAGGTAATTTTTACCCAAGTGCTTTATAGTAAAGACTTGGTTAAATGGTGTAAATACCGTATATTTTTGTTTTATTAAACATAATTATGTATTTTTTTATTTAACCAGAAATGTCATCAATAGACAGTACGGTAATTTACCAGAATTTATCTCTGTGTAGATGCAAATATCTAAAGAAAAAGATATTAACGGGAAAAAAGGAAGTCTATTAAAGATAGTCTCTTTAAAAGTACAATTTAATCGCAAGAGTGTTGTTAAAATTATCAATCATGTTATTAAAATTATCAATCTTAAATTCAATTTATGTATTTTGAAATTCCAACTTGGAATTTGATTCCAGCAACCTCATTTCCACCTTTACTGCCTTGATCTCTTCCTTACCATTTCAATTTCCATTTAATAAAAGTGTTTTTCTTTGCATCATTTTTAAGTAGTTCATAAACAAGTTTCTGTTATTGAAATTTAAGTTCAAACATTTATTTGTCTCCCACCTTATCGTCGGTTTAGTTGAAACTAAATCGTGGTAACTCAAAAAAGCAAGTTTCTCAGGAAAGCGATTTCTAACTTTTTAGGAACTTCCACCGCAGGTTGACTCGAAGCTATGGCGACTATTGCAAAATAGTTTACATTAAAAAAAAAGAAAAAAAAAACCTGTTTCTTTACATTTTTCAATGAACCAGGCCTGATTCTTGTAGCATTTCTTATTTTATGGTAATTTCGAAATAAGTTAAGGTACTTAAGGTAGTAAGGAGGTAAGTTAAGGCGTTGCAGCACCTTTCTCTAAAACTTTTATTAAAAGTGGATAGTTATTCCAATTTACAATGATGTTCTTCAAAATATCCTCCCGAATATTACATATTTCATTTCAAATTTTGACATACACTAGTGAAGGAAAAAAATCGCTCTCCTGAAAAACTTGCTTTTTTGAGTTACCACGGTTTAGCTTCAAAGCGACGTTATCTCCTCCAACGTTTTGTTTCAACTGGCACAATGCTACACTATTCCCTTTAACCAAGAGGGCGAATCGCGCCAATGCGATAACGATTTATCTGCTCTTTAAATTAATTTTATGGAACTATGAAGATAACACGTCGTTTCTCTAAAAGGGGGATTTTTTTTACACAAAATGACTCAAATATCTCATTTTTCGATTATTTTTTTTGAGTTACTATGGTTTAGTTTCAAAGCGACGTTATGTAAGCTTAATATTGAAATTATATTTTTAATCCTTAGCATTTTGACGCAGATGGGACACGGTGTCCCTTTTATTTATTTTTTAAAGCTCTAATTACAAGCAAAAATATATATTTTTTTAATTTTTAATTATTAAAAAACAGTCTAAAAGTTACTAAAAGAAATCTATTAGATCAGCGGGATTATATTTGTGGTGAAATATAAAACATAAAAAAAGTATTTTTTCTTCGTTTCAAAAATTAAGCAATAATTGATTTTAAAAATTAAAGAAATTTCAATGATGTAAATTGTCTCTCCTAGGTCTAAATAATTGTAAATAAGTGCAAATTTGAAAAATTATTATTTGAAAGTGTGTCGTGTCTGGATGATTTTACCTTTAACGCAGAAAAAGACTGCAGTGTCTCATTCTGCATTTCATAACCATAAATTATTAAAATACTAAATATCATATTTGTCCCTGTTTTAGACCTAAAATATAGTAAAGTAATGACAAAAATATGAAGAAAAAATTTTTTTAATAAAAATTCTGTTTGAAAGGGTTAACTAGAGCGTTTTCTCCTTCTATTATCTTTAGTTAGTCCGTAAAAAAGAATTCTGTACTAACGTTTTATTGTTTCCAAACTTATGTGAACTTAAAATTGAGATAATCTTTTTTTTTCTTAACCTTCTGATGCAGATATATCACTGGTGTCCCTTTCATATATTTTTTCTAACACTCCAGTAATTATCAAAAACAGTCTAATATTTACTAAAAAAATCTGTTATATTATCGGAATTACATTTGTAATGAAATGTAAAATATAAAAGAAAATAGTTTAGACTTTCATTTATATTTAAAAATTAATCAATAATTGATTTCGTCAATTAAAGAAAATTCAATAGTGAATATCTGTTTCCCTTAGACCTAAATAAATGCAAATTTGAAAAATTAATGCGGGGAACTAAACCGTAATTAAAAAGAATTTACCTTTAACGCAGAAAAAGACACCATTGTTTCATGTTGTATTCCAAAACCATAAATTATTAAAATGCTAAATAAAACGTTTTTCAATTATTTTGACCTAAATTAAAGCAAAATAATGAGAAAACGTTAGGAAAATATGCTTAATAAAAATTCTGTGTCAAAGGACTAACATCATTTGTTTACTTTACATTCGATTATCTTTCTAAGAAGCAAGTTCTAAGAACGTTTAAAAACGTGTACCGAATTTCATTAAGGAATAAATTATTCTGAAAACTGTACTATTTGTTGCTTAACAATTTCCTCATGCCCGTATTCTATTACAAAACTTCACGTAGAGTCTTAATAAATAAAATATTTAATAACATCTAAACAAATTATATATAGAATTTAAAACTACTTTTGAGGCATACTAAATATTAAGAATCAAATCAAGTTGTGAATGTCGATAAATCCTATGTTTTAGATTGAAAGTTTAAAATTGAATAAATTTAATGCAATGAATTGAAACAAATAAACGGCAAACATCCGTTGCAAATATTTTAGATCAATAGAAACAAACCTCTTGAACTTAGATGCAAAATTATCTTTTGGAAAAATCTAAACAATATATAAATTCCTGTTTTCAAAATATATGATACTGACTTCAACTAAGATTTTCAAATTGCAAAGCATTGTAGGTTTTAAATTTGTTGGATCACAGGAAAAATACCAGTTTTCTAAACACCTTATTTAAAATGTAAATAACTTGTAATTTAGTTGTGCTAACTTTCACTGCTTCAAATTAAATTTATTCTGTTCGAAAATGTTTGAATAATAGAGTAGCGCAACATGTTTAAGAGACATTGAAGATGAAGAAACTTTATTTAAATCTGATTAAACTAGGGCCATCATTGTCATTGTTTTCAATTAATTTCTTAAATTCTGCAATCCGTTCGTTTCAAAATTATTTATATTTTTATTCTATTTAGCTTTTAATACTAGTTTTTTTCTTTCTGCTAAACAGCTGAAATTAACGGATTTATATTTATTTATCTTTAATGTTATATTAATATTTTGTGATAGTTAGTGGTCTTATTAAATTATAATAAGCGTAGAAATACTTTACTGCACTATAAAAAATGGATGTTCCAATTTCGCGAAACTTTCTTTGTTTTTGACTAAACCATTTCCTGGTATATGCTGTGAAAAACGATTACGACAAAGTGACGAAATAACTTTCACCACTTTTTCGAAAAAGTGAATTTCGTCAACAGTAAGGAAATATTTCGTCATTCTACTAAAAAAAATAAAACTCGGGGCTTGTAGTGTTGCTAACTTTTCTATAAATCACTTTATCGTTGGCTGCATAAAGGTGATTCAAAGTCATAATGACCACAATAGCAAGATATATTTCACACGGGCCCAGGCAGGATTCGAACCCGGGACCCTCCTGATGGGAGGGTAATTCCTTAGCCACCATATAGCCCGATCTGCTTGCTGTGCTATTTTATTTTCGATCGTCTAGTCTCCATTCTAGTTAACAGTCACTCGCAACGCACTATGAGGAGGTTCTGAGTTGAAGAAATACTTTCGACATATATTTCAGAATTCGTGTTGTCACAAGTCACGTGATATCGTGAGGAAATGATTCTCAAAATTAGCGAAGTGCAGCCTAAAGATTTCTGAATCTTCTAAAGTAAGAGTCGTGTTTCTGAGAATGTAGAATGATGAAAAAAATAAAGAAATAAAAACTAATATTTTTTTGTAAGATTTATTGCCGTTTTTATCAAATTCATTTTCGACACTCAAGAGGATAAATAATGCTAAACACAAAACAAATAGTTAGTTTAAAAAAAGTGTTTAGAGAAATACCAAGTTTATACTTCAATACCAAGTTATTTTTTAAATTTTAGTTTGAAACGATTGCAAGTACTCAGTAATCAACTTATAACTCCATTTCAGTTCAATTTCAAGAACATTTAACGTAATTTCATTCCTTCTAAGCTATAACAGTTTTGTTTTCCCGTTTAAAACTCTAAGATTTAATTGCTACTAATTTTTCAATAAATTTCTTTTTAGAAATGACGATGAATAGACTCCGGTTTCTTAAGCACAATTCTCAGGCATATATTGCAAATATTGATTGCGCAATATTAACCTTTATTAACTGAGAAAACCTATGCTATCTTGTTTTTAAAATTAAGGATGATTTTAAAGCTTAATTTTAATGCAGTTTCCACCCGTATGAATATATCTTTACTTGTTGAATAATTTTTCTTATGTAATATCTTACCAACTAAAGGTGACATTTTGTGACACTTTGTACCAGTGGTTATCAATCAAAGTCTTGATTTCATTTCCACTTACAGTGACAAGATGTTCTCGACGTGTTATTTTATGTCAACATAACTTTATGTTTAAACTTTCTGGTGCATTTTATGGACATAAACTATAAACTCCTAGTCTAACTTTTACTAAAACATTCTACGAAATTTATATCTGGAAAAGGTAAAGGTTTCAAAATAAAAGAGTGCTTGCGTTTATTGAGAATGATTTAATAATAAATTGTGTGTCATAAAATGTGACATAAATTTACAGATCACTATCAAAGCTTTATGTATGTCGTGGGAACTTGACTTGTAATTTTCTAAAATAGAAAAGAGAATGCTTAGTGTTATTGTCACTTTAATTATAAAACTTTGTTAAACATTTATAAGTTAAAAATAGCTTCAATTGTATAACAAAATCGGAATTCTAACTCGATCTATTGCCAGGTCGTCACATAAGTGTTCCTCAATATAAAACTTAAACTCGATTCTATAAAACTATAGATTGTCCAAATTTCTAAATTGCATAGATGGAGTCAGGGGTAAGACTGAGTAGCTAATTTGCAATCCAGGGGCGTTTAACTACTCTCTTTTTCTTCTTTTTTTTTTAAATTTCCCTCTTGTTTTTAGTTGGTAGCAAGCTTTTATATCCGTAACATAACAAGCTTTTATTTCCTTTAAAATTTCTTAGCTGAACTTAGAAAAATATCAAGAATTTTTTTTTTTTTATTTAAAAAACTGCTAAATATGTTAAAGGCCACTGGATGGAAAAATCGCTACCGGATAGTGGGGTGAGAATGTATACCTCGTTTGTGTCGGAATTAGCTTACAAATACAAACTTCTCATATTGGCACGTTGTAACTGATTAATTTGTTTTGCTATGCTAATTTTTTAACAGTTTTAAGATTTCAAACTAGTTTATTTATTTGCCAATATGGTCATGATAATTGCTTTAAGTCTAGCTTATTATACGTTTACTTAAGTTTCTGACTATAACAAACCATTAGGATTTAGTCAAATTAGTACAGTTCTGTCTTGTTTCGATTAAAATTTGCTCTTGTAGAAAAACTGGTTACCCACATTATGTATGTCTATTCTGGGTCCAGAAATTCTGCAGTGCAGTGGAAGAAGGAAACAACTCCATCCAAAACCGAATAAAAATTTCTTCCTTTAAAGTTTTCTTTTAATATGTATACTAAATCTATACTTTTATCCTAAATTGTAACTTTTATATATATTTAAAAAAATTCACTGCAAGTTTGTTTTAAGAAATCAGGATAAACACTATATTTTTTGTGAGGAAATTTGGTTTAGTTCTCTGCAGTTCCGGTCCCAATACATTTGTCCCTCTCTTTCCCCTCTTAAGTACGGCATTGATTACGTCACATGCAAATTTCCTGCATACTTTTCTTAAACTATCATATAGGATTATAATGTCTGATTTCTAAATTCTAGTATTTCTAAATTTCTCTTACATCTAACAAGTGTTCATTCGACTTTTTCTTGAAAAAACAAAACATTTATAAAATAAATAGCGTATCTAGAAATCTCAGGAATGATATATTGCACGCAACTAAACAATGAATATCTTGATTAAATCTGACAGTTTCTAGGTTGAACAATTTAGCTCCAATCGAGCTTAAGTTTCATAGCTGTCAACGCTTGTTGATTCTTTGGAATCTTTTTTTTTTAGTTTTATATGTAAGATGGTAGCAAAACTGATGCTCCTCTATTTAATTATTAGCTTTATAAATTTAAATTTAAATAATTTGGACTATATAAATAATCAAGTACATTTATTAGTACACAGTAATGTTCCATTTTAAAACCATCGTTATACAGTCGAATCAATTATGAGTTTACCGACTTCCAATGTTCATTTCTGTAGCCTTGTAATTTTGAATCCAATCCTGAAGACAAGGAAACTCTTGAATCAAGCACTGGGAGAAATTTGCCTTCGTGGAAGCCTTTGTGATGGAACTAACCAGCATTTGCATTACATGGAGAGGAAAACCGTGAAAACCTCCCACGTTTAGACTGACTGCAAGGGGACTCTAATTCATGATCCGTCTACCATTCAGGATATTATACGTCAGTACTATGGTAGGGCAGAGCCGAATGTGGAATTCGTATCAACCAGATATCGCTCGGATTCGAACCCGGTTCACATCATCGGGAGGCGAGTGCTCTATCCCCTTTGCCACCACAGCTTTAGAAATGTTCTACTGTGCGCTTAAGATCTAGAATTACATAAAAATATTCCTGTTTGCAAAAAGGATTTGATTATTACATTACTTCTATTTAGGAAAATCGTCTAATTATATATATCTAAATATATATATATATATATATATATATATATATATATATATATATATATATATATATATATAAAATTTTATTATAGATTCAAATTAAATTTTTAAAAAATATCAGTCTGATCTTGAATGATTTTTTTTAAAATTCCGCTTCAAATAATATTTCTTTAAGAAATGACTTAGAAAATTTGTTTAAAATCAGCTATTCAATCCTATAATGATTTATAACCTGTTTTAAAGTCAATGGGGGATATATTAAGAATTTAAATTCAATTTCCAATATTATATACTTGAAAAAGATTCCTAATAATAAGTCCCGCATCTTAATTTAATCTAGTATTATCTCTAATGCATACTAGAATGAAATCATAAAATTATTGATTCTATCCTAAATAATGAGAAAATTAACTCAGTCAAGCATGGCTATGATATAAATTGATAAATAGGGCATTAAGAAAAATGGATCTAGTCAATTGAAATCAATGCAATTTGGCCGACAAAAAATTTTAAAATTGAATTCAATTTGTGAAGCATGAAAAATGATCGGAAAAACATATTGCACATCTTGATTTCTTTGCTTTAATATAGATTTTTCGTAAAAGGTTATGACTATACATCATTCAATAGTAATTATTTTATAAAAATAAAAAAAATAAAAAACTAGGAATATATTACATAAATTTTGAAAAAAAGTCTCGATTTAAAAAAAAAAAGTAGCATTTTCAAAATGTAATCCTTTTTAAATTTAACATTTTCTTTAAATTTTGATACGGATTCTAAGGCTACACGATGATTCATAGTCAGATAAATGTGATGAATTAAAATCAATTAAAGATGGTACAATGCGTTGTTTCACAAATTAGAAATCGTCAGATGCATTCATATAAATTTTATTCTGAATTTTGACCCCTGCTTCTTCTACAACCTCAAAAGTTTCATTCTAAAAACCAATTTCCCTATTTCATATGTTAATTTATCAATAATTTTTTTCATGTATTTAAATGCTGGAAATGTCACTCATTTTATATTGATTTAAATTATTAAAATCTGTTTTCATAGTCAGTCAAATGTGATGAATCAACTTACTTTAGATAAAAAACGTGAAAAAAAAATTATATACAGGGGTGGACAAAATAATGGAGACACTTTTATATTAATACAGTTTTTCATATTTCTCGAGATATACTTAAAAAATCATTTTATAACTTCAAAAATGTCTTGATCATGCGATTTCTCACACATATCAAAGAAGTTTGAAGCTTTTAGAGGTTTAAGGGACCGATAATAAATTACAAATGAAAAAAAGTGTTGCCGAGCACATCATGCCGAAAAATGTAGCAATAAGTTCGTAACTTATAAAAATTATTTTGGCTATTATTACGCAATAATTGCTCAATATTTCGTAAATCTGGCTAAATATTTCTGTAGATATAGCCGTTTTTTTTAAAAAAGTAATTTTTTTGTCTTACGCTTCTTTTTATATAACTTTAAAAATATTCAATAAAATTAAGCAAAATGTTTTGAGCAAATATGGTGGATTGTTGTTAAATGACCTATTAGCATAAAGTATTTAAAAAAAATGAAATTTAAAAATAAATAATAATTATAAATTAAATATTCCGGTTTAACAGCATGTTGTTATGAAATATTTATGCATTTTTCTTAATTTAAATTCAATTTAATTTTTAAATGCTCTTATTATTATAACTTAATTTCCTGCACTTTTTTAATTAATTTATTAAATTTCTTTTGATTTCTGGTACCTTGCTTCAAGGTGTATTAAATTTCCATGTTCACAATTTCTATATTTTGTGATACTTAAAATAATCAACAAATATTGAATTACAGAAATATTTATTTAAAATCACTTTCCAAAATGTGAATTGCTCACTAAAGTATAAACCAAATATTTATAAAAATCCACCAAGTACCATGAAATAGAGTTATCATTTTTATCGAAAACAAATAATTCTAAATTATCATTCAGTTATTTAAATAAGTCGCAAGAGTTAATCAACAAGAACTGAATGTAAGAAATTTTCATTTGAAAATTATTTTCCAATACGTGAACTGTACGATAGATAATAAACCAAATATTTACATACCTCTAACAGAATCATCAAATACAATTATCCTTTTTGTTTGAAGCAATTAATTAAATCTTCTAAAACTCACTGTAAATAAACATTTAGAATAATATTATTGATTTACATACCGCTATTGACATATCAACTAAAACTTATTCAAATGTTCGATAAAATTTTAATTCCCTTAAAGTAAATGAGTTAATATTCGAGCAATGCAGACAGATATTATGTTGTTTCCAGAACTAGGCTTAAGTAGAGATGCAAATTTTTTGACGTTCTCTTCAATTACAATATATTAATGTCTTTTTCGTACTTTTGGGAATTCATGTTTTAAAATAATGTTATTTTTCTCGGTTATAGAAATGATTTAAGAATAATTTTATTTATTCATTTCCTTATGTGAGTGAAAACATTTAATTTCCCAAAGGATATTAGATCTTCATACCTTTTCCCAGGCAAAATACCTTCATGAATATTTAATGCATTTTAGAAAACAATTTTTTTTTTAATATGATTAAATACTTTTAGGGAAAGTATTTGTATTTAGCAAACATTTTTGTACTTTAACAGAAGCATCAATTTAAATATATATTTAAAACATGACTGTATGAAAAAATTAATACATTATTTGAAGTTAAAAAAAAATTAATTAAAGTTAAAATTAGGTTATATATGAATAAAATTAAATTATCAAGGTACAGTAATACTTTTTAATACAATTGTATTATTAAATATAAATTTTAAGAAAAGCACAAAATCGTTATTTATCATAGATTCTGAACATGATTAAGTATATAAAGCTGAAACATATTCATAAAAATATACACCTATTAGACATAAGGCATAATTGCTAAGAATATGCTTTCAAAATAATACTTTTAAACAATTAATATACATAATTCAAAAAATGTATAATACAGCTTGAAATACTGTAAAAAATGAATCCTGAAATATCATGAAATTTTTCTCTTTTGTGACGAAACCGTATTATAATGCATGCACCAAGTGAATTTTTCGTCAAAGTGATGGAATAACTATTATCTCTTTTTCAAGTAAATGAATTTCGTCATAATTAAATATTTCTTCATTCTATTTTTTTTCCAAAAAAAAAAAAAAAAAAAAAAAAAAAAAAAAAAAAAATCCTAGGGCCTTAAGCATCTAACTTCAAAATCTTCCTAACTTTATCTTGAATATCATATTACTCGATCAATGTCATCCTTTCAACACATGAAAGACGGAACAGAGAAAAAAATTGCTAATGCCCTAAGCGGGATTTGATCCCGGGGTCTTCTTGTTAAGACGCCATCTTCTTGACCACCATGCAGACAGTCGGCTTACTACGTCACTTTATTTTCGATCGTCTGGTTTTCAATCCAGTTTCGTCATTCTAGTTACAATCACCCACAAAGCTCTACGATGAGATTCCAAGTTGAGGAAACATTTTCGTCATATATTTGAGCGATCACGATTCGTCACAAATCACGTGATTTCGTGACGAATTTACTCTCAAAATTAATGAAATATAGCTCAAGAATTGCTGAATCGTCCAAAATGATAGTTTTAAAGCGGGGAGGAATTTTATTTAAAGAAAAACAATCAATAAAATCGTATACTAAATATAACAAAGAGACTTATTGCACTTTATATCATTTCAAAACTTCTATAGATGTACACAAAAGATTTATGTGCACAATTAATTAGTTTCAGCAAATATTTATGAAATAGAAACTATAATGTAATACTAAAATATTTTGCAGATCATCATATAATCGGACACTTTTAACAAACATTAACCCCTTAACGCAGAATTTACTAAACATATTTTTCATACTTTTTCATTATATTTAATTAATTTAGGTTAAAATAAGTGTAACATATTTGCATTTTGCATTATAATAGTTTATGGTTATGAAATACAATACGAAACATCGCGGTCTTTTATTTTTTGTGTTAAATGTCAAATCTTCCCAACATGGCACACTTCCAAACTATAATTTTTAAAATTTTTCACTTATTTGCAGTTATTTAGGTCAAAATATTATTCATCACTCAAGTTTCTACTGATATTTTTTATTATTAATTATTAATAAAACTTTGATAAATTTTTGATAAATGTTTGAAAATGTTTTTTTTCTTCAAATTATTTTTTGTTTGATTTTATAATTCAGTACAAAATAATCAGATAATCTAACATAATAACTATCATACCGTTTTTTATAATTAAAAAATACCAAAAAATACTTTTGCTTGTACTTAGAACGTCAGAAAAGAATATATAAAGGGACACTGGTGTCTTTTCTAAGTTAAAGGGATAAGCAAATAAACTTCCAGCTTAATTTAATATTTTAAATCTTTGTATAAAAGCACAAAAGCATGGCTATCTTTTGACAAAGTCGAATTGTCATTAGTTTATTTTTACTCGCCCCCTCACAAGTTACGAGTTGAAAAAAATGTTAAAAATTTTAAATCCACAAATTAAAGTCGACACAGCGCTTTAGGCATTGAACTTTCAGAATGGCATTCTAGAGCTCTCAACCCGATGGCAATATGTAGCTCACCCAGCTTCAGCTAAATGGATATCAGCCTGTCTGCGAATTAACTTTCTAAAATGTTGTGGTTTTGAACTCTAACCACAAAATAAATAAAATAATATAAAAATTCTTCAAAATAAATTGCTCTGAGAGAGCGAAACTAAAATAAAATAATTTTTACAATTCTTCACTGCCAAATAGTATAAATGATTAAAATTTATAGTTATGTCCTCAAATGGTAATAATTATTTTTTTAAAAATCAAAATCTTGTCAAAACCAGCACTGAAAACATACATGCAAATCTATATAAAAATGCTCTTATCAAATTTACATGGAAAGAAAGCAGGACATAGAGTCGATTGAAAAATTAAAATCCATCATTTTTTTAACTCTTCATCAAAGAAGTTTGATTTTTTTTTTTGTAAAAATTAATTATGTATTTAAATAAGACAATTTTTCACCCTGATTTAAAAATAACTAAATTCCATACGCGCTGTAAAAAGTAATAAAATGCAGAAATAAATTAATCTAAACGGAAGCGAAAAATTAAATTAACCAAAAAAAAAGAAGAATATATTATTAACAGAAGATATTTCATTTTTCAGAAACTCTTAATTAAATATAACATTACATATGATTAATTGACACCACAGTGACTATGTCAAAATAATTAATTTTCCCAAAAAAGGAATCTTTTATTTAAGAGAAACATCTATTAATGGTGTAAAATTAGTAATCAGAATTATAAAACAAGAAAGAATGATTGAATCATTTTTTTTTCTTTTTATTTTTTATAAAGTTTAAAGACATATTTTATTAATGAACATTTTTTCTTAAAGCGAAATTATTTGATTATAAATGTCGTTTTTTTTTCAGAAAAATAAAGATAAAACTTGAATCAAAATTTTATTTTTGTCTATAGTTTGACGTCATCAAATTTAAATACTCTGCAAATTCAAAATAAATTTCACCTGTTTCAATTTATTTTGATTTTTTAAATTAATGAAGATGATTCAACCAAATATGTTAGATTTTTTCATACAACATTTTTTCGCAATTTTTCAATATTAACAAATATTAGACACTGTTTTGAAAAATTTAATTGTGTTTCAAATTTTCTTTTATAACTCAATAAAAAGAGTTATCTTGTTACTCTATTTTTTTTTTAATTTTACCTTTTAATACCTGATTTCACACGTTTTATAATATTTATCATTGAATGTGATTTATGCCGATTTGAGAAATTCGAAATTATGGATATTTGCTCAGCATACCTAGAATTCTTTGTAATGTTAGAAATTTCTCAGTAAAAAATGTTGAATAGCAAGTTTTTTATATAGTTATTTTACCATATTCAACCAAAACAGTCAAATGACCATAAAAAAGATGATATTCAGACTGCTAAATGTTAAAAAAAAAACGTTTCTTCATTGTTTTTATATTGTATGGTTTAAAACCATATTTCTATCCTCACCACTTTGGTCTACCTTATTAATCCCTTTTGTTCCGTTGAGCTGGATATATACTGCAGCTGAGAAGGGCTAATTGGTCATGAACGGCAGAACAGGGGTTCGAATCCAGACATAAAGACTGCAATATGTCTCCAATTCCTCCAATCGGTGAGCCTGGACTATTAGAATTCAAAACGATCATGCACGCAAAAGTGACGTAGCACTCACAGAGCTCCAATGGTCTTTAAATTTTATTTTCAAGGTTTAGAAACTAATCAAGTTGTAAATTGTTACAAAATCGTATCTGTGTTCACGATTTTTTAGCGTACCAGTTGTAAATGGTTTCAAAATCTTTATGGTAATAAAAAGCTCCTAATCATAAACTTTATGTTTAATCGGATGTACAGAGTGCTGTTGGTTATTTAACAGCAATTTTAGAAGGGAATTTCTAACAGTACATAAAAATAGTGTAAAAATGTTGTGGATAAGTATTTTTTTTATTCTGGGTATCGGAAATTTGGATTTTAGATTTTCGGATATTTGGATATTTATTTTGACAATTGCAATTCTTGAGACTGCATTTCCAAGAAAAATTAAGTCATCTTCTTTTAGTATCCACTATTGATTAGTCATTCATCCCTTGAGTATGTCTTAGGACTTAAAGAGAAGATGGGCTCGTTTACTGAAAAGTTTTCATTCTCGGTGGGCTCGGACTCATGATAATATTTTCATGAACTTTTTCCGTACTTTTAAACAAACGTTTGGTACAGTTATGAAGTACAAAAAAATTCAAATTTATTGATTGAAAAATTATTATTAATTATTATTATTATTATTTATTTATTTATTATGTATAAAATATTATTACTATGTAAATTTATTTTTTTATTTATTACAATGAGATAGAAGGTTTTAATGATTAATTTCCTTGTTCAGGCGACAAAGGCCAAATAGCGAGACCACAAAATTTTGTCAATGTACGTCGGGTGGACACATGCTCTAAGTAATCCAACGTATATCATCTTTGGGTGAGCTCTGATTAAAATTCTTCGGTCTCGAACCTCTAAAAGTGAGCCCGAACTCATCTCTATTTGGCACACACCTTCATCAGTAGAAGCTATATCTTTTCAGCGTTTGAAATACTAGTTTTTTACCGGAAGTGCAGCTATTCTTTAGTTCTTTGAGTTGCGTGCTTATCCTTATGACTGCATGATTTAATGTGAAGGGAATGGTTTAATATGATTGAAATTGATGATTGTTTTTTTCTTCGGTTACTTTGACTTTTTCAGAGATATGATTTATTAGGATAAAAAATTCCTACACTCAGGAGAAATGTGAGAAAAAAACTTATCAAAATACTGAAATACGAGGGATTACAGAAACTAAAATCTATGTTATTAGTACTGTATTTACTAGATTCTTCAATTAATGCAAGTTATTTAATGAAACAATTATGAGACACATTTTCTAGTTTTTTTTAAAAATTGCAAAAAAATTAAAATTAACAATTGATTCATTAAAATTGATTCAAACTCATCACATTTAAAAGTGAACCGTAATCTGATATCTTATTAAAACCACACTTATCATCAATTCAACATAATTTAAATTTTAATTTTCATTACTCATCCTTGAATTGAAGTTTTTAACAACAATTTACACTTTTGACATTCATATACACCAAAGAGCCATTACATTATGACCACCCCTGCTAATAACATGTAGGACCACCTTTAGCCCTCAAAACTGCTAGCACCCGCCGTGGCATTGATTCCACAAGGTGCTGATAGGTAGTCTGAGGTATCTGGTACCAAGCGCTCACCAACTGGTCCTGAAACTCCCTCACATTGCGAGGGGGTGGCGTGGTAGCACGAATTTTGTTTTCCAAGTAAGACCACGAATGCTTTATTGGATTAAGGCCAGTTGAATTTGGGGGTCAAGACATGACTTGAAAGTCACTGGAATGTTCCTCGAACCAATCCATGACGATTCGACCCTTATGACATGGTGCATTATCCTGTTGGTAAACACCATCCCCCGCAAGAAAAGATGTTGCCGTGAATGGGTGAACCTGGTCTGCAACTTTGTTCAAGTAGCTTACAGACGTCAGGGAATGTTCTATGAGGATTATGGGTCTTAATGTGCCCCATGAAAACATTGTTCCTTGGCGAGAAACCATGAAAACCTGGGCGAGCCCATTGTTATAGATGGAGGGTGGTCATAATGTAATGGCTCATCGGTGTATATGAGTAAGTAAACCTATTAACTTGTTGTCTCAGTTAAAAAAAATCATATGAATTTGCGTCTTCGCAAAACAGTTTAACATAATTAGGCTTGAAATTGCTTAAACTAGCAGTTTAAGAAATAAATGGTGAACATCATATTGCGCGCAATTTATAGATAACAACTAATTACAAAAGTGTTGAAAAGTTTAAAAATAAATTATCATGCACTCTATGTGCGAAAGTTTTTACATCTAAAACAGTATTGTTATACTTTGAGGCTAAACATATATTCAGCCTCACAATTATTACAAAGTTCAGCCTCGCAATTATTACAAAGTTTTTAACAACCATTTACACCTTTTGTCATACATATATACTAGTCAATACACCTATTATCCAACATTTGGTAACTTAGTTAAAAATAAACATGTGAATTTGGGTATTCACAAGACGGTTAAACATAAGCAAGCTGAAATCTTCAGAAATTGTTTGATTTAAGGAATAAATTATCTCACTTTTCAAAAGAAAGTTTTGCACGGTCAATTTAGTCCCTCCCCTAAATTTGAGTTCAACATCACATTGCACATAATTAATGGTTAACAACAAATACAAAAGAATTGAAAAGTTTAAAAATAAATTAGCATTCACACAAAGTACGGAAGTTTTTACAGCAAGAAAGCATTGTTATACTTTGAGGGAGAATATTTATTCTAGAATACTCCTTAGCGATAAGACGTTATTGGAAATAAGAAAGAAGAACAACCCTTGCATCTTGTTATCAAGAGAAAAAAAGTTCCTAAAAGGCTTCTCTTCTCGTTTATCCAAAGAAAGTTTATTTACTTGCTTCCGTTAAAATACATCTTAATCACAAGTTTGAACTTTCCAAACACAAAAGTGAGAAACAAATTTTAAATGTCACGTCACTGCGTAGAAAACACCCACCTGCACTCTTCAAATGGTCGTTTCATCTTGAGTTTCAAATAACGATAGTTGTCTAAGACACCTTTTTATTTAACTTTTTTACACGTTTTGAAGGTGTATTCTTCCGCCCTTATTCTCCATATCTAAAAAGCAATATCTGGAGCAGTTGGCTGCTTTGACGCTTTTATTGGTGCATATTTTCTCTCCCCAATATCTATCTTTTGGCATTTGAATGGCAATCATTTCTTTCCACCCTGCATTCACTTTTTTTCTGTATTCAGGTGGCAAATATTTTGTCCTTTTTTTCCTAACTCAACTGTCGGTCCAACAGCTTCTTTATTAAGAAAAAAAGTGAACGCTATGAATATAAACACTATGTGCTCTACTTGTTCTAAATTCTTGTATTTAAAATACATAGTTTTATTTTAATTGGTAATGTTTATTTAGAATAGTAAGAATTTATTCGTTAGTGTTAAGAAAAGAATAATTCTTAAAAATGGAAAAAAAAAGAACAGTAAAAAATAAATTTCCCTTTTATCTGATCAAAATCATAGAGTTGTCTTAAAATAACATATTTGGCACTCAAAAAAGAGAAAAGCAACTAAATAGGTTTCATAAATAACGAAGGCGAATAAAATTAGTGGCAACATTGCAACATGGTTGATTCTGTAGCATATTTATCATCATGTTGTGCTCTGGCACGTTGACATTGCTTATAAAATGGGAGCAACTACATATAATTTGCCGTTAAAGATATACACGTTAGTCCTTATTCTCGAAGTTTAAAAAGCAATATATGGAATAATACGCGACTTTGAAGTTTTAATAGGTGGATATTACCTATCTTCAATATTCATCTTTTGGGAATTAAAGCGCAATCATTTTTCTCTACCATATATCCACTTTTTTCTGTACTCAGCTTGTAAACATTCTGTTCTTTTCTCTCTAACTCAACTATAGATCCTACAGCTTCTTTATTAAAGATAAAACTGAATATTTTGAATATAAGCACAATAGGAATATATGCACACGCAATGTTGAGTATTTCTACTTGGTGGAAAAAATTATCTAAATTTTTGGTTTCAAAATACAGAGTTCCTTTTACAAAACAATACATTTCATAAAGTTTATTTTGAGCAATATGAATTAAATCGTTAATGTTAAAAACAGAATAATTGTTAAAAACAGTAAAAAAAGAACAGTAAAACAAAATTTCCTCTCATCTTATCAAAATCATAGTTATACTACATTAACATAATTGCCACTAAATAAACAAGAAGAAACAAGAAGAATAGGTTTCATGAATAAGTTAGCTGAATTAAATTAGTTGCAACATAGCAACTTGATTGATTCTGTTGCATATTTATCTTCATGTTATGTTTTGGTCCTGACGATGTTACTGTTATGACACAGAAAAAGCAACTTGTATCTTAACTTTAAAGATGTACTCATTAGACCTTATTTTCCATATCTAAAAAGCAATATCTTGAGCAATCGGCTGCTTTGACGCTTTTATTAGTGCATATTTTCTATGCACGACTGTTCAACATTCCATCAAATCTTGGCAACTTTTAAAGATGAATCAATGAGTTGAAACGGGCTCCAATCTCAGCGATGGCTGGTCGATGCAAATTCCACAACCGGCTTGCACCGACCACAGTGCTGACGTAAAATATCCTCAGTGGTTGATGCATCATGGGTTAGAGACCCTTTGCCATCAGCCGTGGGAGATTTTTGTTGTTATTTTTTCTCCATGTAACGCAAATGAGGGATAGTTCATTCAAAAAGTCCTCCACGAAGGAAAATTTACAATACTTGGTCCCTGAGTCCACTTGTTTTCTGGATTTGGCTCAAAATTACACGACTACAGAGTATTAGTAGCTGTAAACTCAAAATTGGTTCGACTGTTCAATGGTGGTTTTAAGTAAAATGCTGGATGATTGCCCATTATATTTTCAAATTTTTAATGCTTTCATGTTCTCTCAGAGATTTCAATTATCTTGCTTCAATAAAAATGAATGTTTAATAGCAAAATTAAAAAATAAAGATAAATTAGAATAATTTTTGTTGAACGAAGGTATTTATTTAAAAGGTTTTGATAGTTTAACTCTGTAAATAAATTGTTTTTCTCTTCTCAAGTTAATTTAAAAATTGTAATTTGTTGCATAATGTTAACATACTAATTCCTAATCATATTAAATGAGTTATTTTCCTATTGGCCTCTAGTTTTTCAAGTATTAGCATATTAATTATGTTTATTAGTAACGATATGTTTTAATTTAAAGTACCTTATTATGTTACAAAGTTAAATTTTATTTCTCTTAATATTTAATTCTCACTATTCCAATATTTGTAATAAAAAAACATTAGTTTATAAATGTCTTTACATAGTTTTAAATTTTTATGAATAGGTTTAAAAACATTTATAAAAGAAAGTAAAAAAATATATTTTCACCATAGATCTGAAATATTTTGAACATTTGAAAAAATATTAAAAAAATGTGCATAACTTTAAAAACTTTTTGAATATTTCTTCGATATATATTTTTCTTATTTTTTAAATCAGATATTTTGTTCCATCAGTTCAAAAAATAACACTTTAAATCTGTTTTGATGAAAATGTTACGAATTAAGAACGCACAAAAAGATTAAAAGGTCTCGAATATAACAACCAATGAAAAAAAAATTTACAACTCTTAAGCTGTTTGGATTATCCCTTTTAGTTTTGTAATAAATTATTATTCTCACAAATAACGACAGAAAAAAAGATTAGTTTTCTTCAAAACATCTAAAATGGATAACGTGCGAAAAGTTTAAACGATTATTTTTGTTAAAGCTGTTCAAATTGTTTTAAAGGTTCATTTATTAGTATGGGAAATATCGTCCGGTGGAGCGTGTTATGCAAGTTAAAACGTTACCAAGCTTCAGTTTATGCACATAAATAAATTCCTAACAGATGGTGAGTCTAACTATTTCACACTTCATTAAACAATTATCGTTCTTAGAATGCTTGTATCCTTTGCTAATTTCTTTAACGAAAACCGTTAATAACAATGAATTCTTCACTTTTTTTAATTACATTCTTAAATAGTTTTTTGATCGATACTGCTGTGTGCATTATTTTATATTCATTAAACGTATAGAGAACCTAAACTGTACATAATTCCCGTTTTTTTTAAACAGACTTTCTCTATATATTTGACGGTTTAAAGTTGTTTTGTTGACAAAACGGTTTTTTCTCTGTTTTTCGTCCAAATCATAAACGAATTAAGACTGACATTTGACATTCTAGTTTTTTCCATGCAGTTTCTCTTACCATACGATAAATCAACCTTTTTTCAATTCGTTTCACGATTATTTTCTATACTTGTTCTTATTTTTTTAGCAATGTCTTTATTATTTTGAGCAACGTGCAAATAAAACTTACATTGAATTATGTTGTTAGATTGATATTCCACCTGATTACTATATAAGTTTATATAAGTTTTATATATATAAGTTTTAGATATAAGTTTTTGGTAAGTTAGATTATAAAACATTTTTTACTGGCTAAGTATAATTTTAAACTTTTTTATACTTAAATTTAGTTTAATAAAACTTTAAAGAAAAAAAAACAGTTTAGGATTTTTCTTTTTTTGCGCTGAAACACTAGAGCTCAACGGACGGAGCACTTGTCTCCTAGTGGATTGACTCAGGTTCGAATCCCAGTATTGACTGGTCGTACGAATACAGGTCTCAACTCACACCGACAACTCTGAAATAGTTATTTTGTAAAATTATTTGTTATAAAAAGTTATAATAGTTTTTTTAAATTGATGGAGCTTGTTCGTTAAAACAACAGTCATTTTCTGTCGTAAAAACAGGCGTCTGTTTTTAAATAATAGTATTTTTCCGCGAAATAGACATTTTTTTCTTTCGTAAATTAAGCACAGTGTAAGCAAATTTAAATATAACTTCAAGCTTGATAACTGAATTCTGAAGTACTTTATTATTTTGAACGTTTTTATTGGTTATTAACTAACAATGAAAAACTTCTATTACACTGAAAACTGGAAAAAATGATCGTAAACTATTTTATATCTAATTTCTTTGAGATTTTCATTTTCTGCTCTGGTGTTTTGGTGTATTTAGTGAGACAACTCAATGCAAACATTTCTGTGGCTATGTTCCCATAAAAACAAAATATGCTCTGCTAAAATTAATACTTATGAAGTTTTCTTAAGGCAACATTTACAGAAAAATACAGCTACTCGTTCCGAAAAGAACGAGCTTTTCTTCCTCAGGTAGTTGGAGATGACAAGTTAAATCAAGTAGTTGAGAGGAAAACGAACAGTAAAAGAAAAAAATTGGAGTTTTTGGCTTTTCTAGTAAACATGAAAGAACAAGAAATTAATAAAAAGCAAGTCAACAGCAAAGTTAAGTGAAAGAAGAAGATAATGAGAGCAGTGAGAGTAATGAAATGATAATGAGAATGATTATAAGAATGAGACGAGAGAAAAACGAACGTTAAAATAATAAATTTTGGGAATACGGCTTTCGCAAGATACAGGAAAGGACACAAAATGACTAAAAAAACAAATAAACATATAAAAAAAAAGAGAAAGAAAGAAGGAAGAAAGGAAAAATTATAGAAGGAAAGAGGTGTCTTTTTCATCCTATTTCTGCTGTTCTTTTAATTTTTTAATTAATTTTTTCACCTGTTTTGATTGACTTGAACAAATTCATTGTTTTCCTTTCCATTATTCGCTTTTTGCTATTTTTAAATACCTGATGATGGAAGGCTCGCTCTTTTCAAAATGCTTAATTGTATTTTTTGATACATAGTGTGTTACAGAACTTTTAATAACATTCATAACAGTAGCCAGTTTTATTTTTAAAAAAATCAATAAGTGAACTAAATGAAAATGAACACTTGAATACTTGTGTTTATGAGAGTTTATTAGGGACCACTTGGCATTTTTAAATTTTAGAGAGATATAAAAATTTTGATTATGCATAACCAAAATTATCTAATAAATGTGTTTAATACATTAGAAAAAAAAGTTTTTCACTTTCTCATTAGGGAAAAAATGGAATCATTAGATTTATGAAACACCGAGAAAACATTATACGAACTCATTATTTATATGAAAATAGTTATAAATAACAAAATATTTCTTACTTCTAAATTAACATCTTACGTAACCTTCAAAATCATTTAATGGAAACAAAAATGTAATCAATAAAGACACAAAGATAATTTAATGACATATTGAGTAATAGTAGCATTAATTATATTTTTTGTAAAAATTAGTCGATAACTATTCCTTTGTAGTTATGGTAAAATAAAAGAACTTCAACAATATTAACTATTACATTTTATAACAGGGATCTCCTTTAATTATAAATCATTCGACTATTTGTTTAGAAAATTATGCCCGTTTCCCTATCTGTGAATAAACAAACTACTTTAAACTTTTCATGTAAAGTCAAAAAATTGTAATGCACATTTAAAACAGATGAAAAATGAAATTAATTTTGATATTTTAAAATATTTTATACTTCTGTAATGAAGTATTAATGAAGGAATAAGGAAAAGTATATATAACTACTAATTAGTTTTGACAAAATATTTGAAAAGATTTCATTTGTAATAATAAAATTTAGTATTTTAAACGAGTTCTTTAAAGATAATGCTTAAAATACCGCTGTCAGAAGTTTGTTTTAGTTTGAAAATTAAAAAATAGAGTGAAAAAAGTAAACAAGTAATATGTTCAAAAAATATTTTCTTTTTTTATTAAAATGTTTGAGAAAAAAAATTTCTAGTTTCTTAACACAGTTATAATCTTTTCTTGCTTATAAGAATTAAAGACGGTTTACTCAATTCAATTTTGAAAATTATACGAGATAATTATCAATTTTATTTAACAGTTTTCTGTCATTAAAGAATTAGATAAATACACGCGTTAAGAGAAAATTTTACAAATCGTATAAAACAGCTTTATCTTCATAGTATAAATCTACTAATTATTAATTAAATCCATTTTTACCGAAACACGCTACAGAACAAAAAATCTGGCTTACCGTAAATTTTCCAGCAATAAATACCATAAAATCATTAAATAAATTTAATTAAATAAATATTACTGTAAAATTCATGGTTTAATATTTCACGGTATGATGGATTTTACGGATGATACAGCCAAAGTGTCGCTACTTTATACTGTAATTTGATCTGGAATTTTTATTAGTGTAAAACTTTCCAATTTATTAATTTACATACAATTTTCTTTCTTTCTTCAACGTTAAAAAAAAAAAAAAAAAAAAAAAAAAAAAGACTAGTACGTGCCAAATTCAGAAAGAGTACCCTCACAACAAAAAATAATTCGAAAAACTGTTTATGGTTGTGAGACTAAACTATTTATGTGTAAGTAAAAGAAAAAAAACATAAATAATAGCACTAACCTACTTCTATCTAACAAAAATGTTAATTAGTTTTTCCTCATAAAATTTTAAAAAAATACTTTATTAAATTACGAAAACTATGAGAGTATAAATGCTCCTGAATCCTATTTCCCTTTTATTTCTAACTTTACATGCAATAAAAAATGGCAAATATATTGCTATGCAATTTATAATCATCAAATATATTTAAAAAATGTCCTTTAAAACCCCCTCATCTAGCATTTTTACTGTATATAATAAGTTTCTAAAATAACACACTGCTTTAAAGTCGCTGAAAATTTTTTTTCAAATAAAGACCCCTGATGATCTTCGTAAATCATCTCAGAAATGCCGTAAAAATCTAAACACTTAAAATATTCATCAAAACTTCACAAGCATAAAATTATTTTCCTTAAGTGCATAATTTACTAAATAAATAAGCTAAAGATATGCACTTTTTTCTCTCGGTAGTATGCTATTTTTTCGCCAGCCTTTCTGTCGTATTGATTTTCATGAAAACAGCCAACTAACGGCAGTGAATCTAAGGTCGATTAATCTATAGTATAAGAGAAGATCTTTTGTTTCCATCAAATGATGAAGCGAAGAGAGAATGAGCGATGAGATGAAGGGAAAATAAAGGAATGCTCTAGCTATTTATCCATTTATTTATATGATATCCTGATAGTGATCTTGGCTGATAGGTTCTTAATGGTAAAGATGTCATCCATAGTATATCCCATGGGTAACTTTGAGGATAAGAAAGCGTTTTTCATTATACGTGAAAGGTGAACAAATAGTAAACCTCGAAGGAAAAGCGTGACTTTATCGTGTGACGTGGAGTTATTTAATTATCTGCTTGCTCCAAAAATATTAATAAACGCTTAACTATGGCTTACGCGGGTAATGAAGTGTTTTTATTTGGTTTACTGGGGCTTCAGTTCAAAAACAGTAATATCATACTACTTATCCGAATAAAAGTCAATATTATTTCCAGATTTCTAGTTTAAATGAGGAAGTCGCCAATTGGTTTATTAAAAACGACTGTATTAAAAAAAAAATCCAATTAAAAAATATTTCATATGCTCTTCTAGATAAACATATTCTATCTTCGTATGTTATTTTACTTTTATTATCTTAGTTGTTAAGCATTATCTGGCCTTAAATACTAAGGCATCCACCTAAAGAAGTGGATCCAGCACCATGGTGTGGGAATATTTTTCTTGCCTCCCTTAGTTCCTGCTGGGACATAAACTTTGCGATGCATAAAATATTAAGATGCATCGAACAACATACTGCTTCACCAAATAGATATGAATATTATTTATAGTTCCTGGTTGGACATTAACTCTGTGATATCATGAGGACATTATGAAAAATGTGTTCATTATGGCCTAACTGCATTGCTTACTATATGGCATTCTAACTTCATGGCATCTTCTAAAAGGCCCATTTCTCGTCCATTTGCAATACAGTTGCTTCATTCACACATCAAGGCATGCGCAGCCATATTGTTCAAAAGCTGGACTGGTCATCTCAGAATCCCGAGCTAAATCTCACAGAACATAATTAGGATTGCACTACCCGAATCGACCATCATCACTGGCAGCATTAACTTCAGTTGGGTATACCTGGTAGTCCATTTCAATAGAAACCCATCAAAATCTTGTGAAAAGTCTCTCCAGACAGTCTCTGCATGTTGGCATAGATGCAAAAGGGGCACTAACACCATAACAATATATGAATTTGAACTCTCTGAGTCCATACCACTGGGTGTCCAGATACATTTGTCCAGATAATGCATAAATTGCACTCAAGATAATTAACTCAGTTTTTTTGTTCCTTTTTTTGTCCAGTAACCAGCTAAAGTGAATAACTTGTGATACTAATCACATGTACCAGTCATGATATTATTCACCAAAGGATTTTTTTTAAAAATTATTTATGAAATACAGTTAAGGGGTTAATTTTTTAAAATTATGCATAAAAATATTTCTGAAAATAATGCCGGGCAAGACTGTTTTGAGCTTTGGCCTTTAACCTGAAAAATATAATAAATATTTTGAAATACCAATTAAAGTGATTCATGTAAATTTTTATCACATTTTTAAAACACGTGGTTATCAGCAACAATTTTCAGGTTTCATTGATAATTTCAAAATACGGTGTCATGCCCGTTGGGGATGTGTAGGTCATTTCCCGGTACACACTGCACTGATAATTCTCCGAATTTTGTTTAATAATATATTGATAATATTTGTCAAAATTATTAATAATAACCATATAAGACGGTAAAATTGAATTTGTGAGAATTTACCACATTTATTGGTGATTATTAATAATAACTTAAATAATATGTTATTGCTAATATTTAGTCCATTACTTTGACAGTAACATTTATATTCTACACTGTTGTGAGAAAACATTTACGGTCATGACCGTTGATAGAAATAAACGGAATTTTGATAGAAATAAATGGAAGAAATGCATAACAGAAACTAAAATTAACTTCAAAAGAAAAACACAAATTACTTTTACTAAATATTGCTAGAAAAATAGAAAGTATAATTTCTTTTTTTCAGAGATTTTTGAATTTCCTTTTAAGTATTAAATTTTTGTATAAAAACACATCCATTTTGAATATTTCCTATGTTTTTTTTTGTTTTTTTTTGTTTTTTTAATGAATCTTGTGCAGTAAAAGTTGCTATTAGCTCTTAATTGAAATTTTAACTGATGCGCTTTTTACAAACTTTTGTGTTAGAAAATTGAACTAAGTCAGTGTTATCTATTTTTTTATGGTTTTTCATATTTTAGATCATTTTAATAATTAAAAATAGTACTATATGCTCTCAGTTTCGCACAAAGTACATATAATAATATGAAATTACACTATTATTAAAATGTACGACTTTTTTCCATTTTAATTCCAATTACTGAGAGAAATTCTAGATGTTATTTATAAAAAAAAATTAAAGAATTTTTAAACGCTGCATACATTTCTAGAAACCGGATTATGAAAAATAAACCTGCTTCAATGGATCTTCTATGAATTTTGACCGCAACACGTTGTTTTTTCAAATTATAAAACATTGCTCTGCAGTTTTTTTTTCTCAGTTAGCAGTGCCACCTGTTGACAATGTTGATACTTAGTAAGAATAAGTATTTTAATTTTTAACAGAACACAGCAAACACTGTACAGTTATATTTTGTTCCGCTAATCTTTATTTGGTATTTTAAAATTGTCACACAAAAAGACAGAAATCGCGTTGAGAATTTGAGGAATGAATATATATATATATATATATATATATATACATTGAAGAGCCATTACATTATGACCACCCTCCATCTATAATAATGGGCTCGCCCAGGTTTTCATGGTTTCTCGCCCAGGAACAATGTTTTCATGGGGCACATTAGGACCCATAATCCTCATAAAACAATTCCTGACGTCTGTAAGCTACTTGAACATAGTTGCAGACCAGGTTCACCCATTCATGGCAACATCTTTTCCTGCGGGGGATGGTGTTTACCACCAGGATAATGCACCATGTCATAAGGGTCGAATCGTCATGGATTGGTTCTGGTTCGAGGATCAATCCAGTGACTTTCAAGTCATGTCTTGGCCCCCAAATTCACCTGACATTAATCCAATAGAACATTTGTGGTCCTACTTGGGAAACCAAATTCGTGCTGCCACGCTACCCCCTCGCAATGTGAGGGAATTGCAGGACCAGTTGGAGAGCGCTTGGTACCAGATACCTCAGACTACCTATCAGCACCTTGTGGAATCAATGCCACGGCGGGTGCTAGCAGTTTTGAGGGTTGAAGGTGGTCCTACATGTTATTAGCAGGGTGGTCATAATGTAATGGCTCTTCGGTGTACAAGTAATAAAGATTAATCAATCTTTTTGACGCGCCCATGCCTTTAAAAAAATTTTAAAAAAATCAATTGTAAATGAGTTTAAGATGAAAGAAGAAAAGCAAGCAAACTTACCGATATGAACTAAAATAAACTAAACATGTATAAAAATTATATATACTAATCTAACAGTTAGAGAAAATTGTTTAGAAGAAAAAATATAATGAATGTGCTATTAGTTTACATCAAGTACAAGTATTAGTACAAGTATTTATATACAGTGTATAAAGAGAGAGAGGGGGCGATAGTATATTAATATTTTATTTTTTGAGTATCTAAATAAAAAAAGTTATGATGGCTTCAAAAGAAAAAAATAGCTCAGTTAAAAATAAAAAATTCACTTAAACTGATGACGTATTGACACAGTATAAAATTTCTGTCTTCTCCCATAAGACTTAAGAAAAGACTTTCTAACAAGAGTTCAGCTTTAGTTTGGGGAATATATAATACACTTTATCATGGTAACTGAAATAACATTGACTTTGAAAAAGAACTTGTGCTCTAACTCAACAAACTGCATCACTTTTCAAAATGAGATGACTACCAGTTGTTTTGATAAGCTATCTTCTCAAAACTCATAATAATAATAACTCTAAGTGAAAAATGGAATTTCTCTGTAAGCTTAATAATATTTGCTTCTTATATGGCGATTTAATCGAAATTTCTATTGATTTTTTTATCGAAGTAGAAGTTTTACTCTTTTTTCTATTAAGTCAATTTTCTATATCATTCTTTCCTAAGAATCATCTTACTATTTTAAAAAATATAACTAAATGATATATCGTCCAATATCTCAGGTTCAGACCATTTTTTTTTTATTTCATTTAATTGGGAAGCTGAAGAACAAAATATTAAAACAATTTTTTATGACACTTTTATGCGAACATGACTGTTTGTCAAGCTAAATTTTCTTTACAAATATGCTTAGTTTTTTAAATTAATTGCGGGGACAACTTTATTTTTATTAAAATGGTTATAAGCTTTTCAAAAACTAGCCACAGGCGACTAAAAATGCAAGAAATAGCTGAAACTGATTTTTTTTTTATTTATTTATTTAATTAATTTAATTATTTAATCTAACTACCACCATTATTTATATTGTAAGCCGTGATGGAACGGGTGATGGAGCACTTGCCTACCAATGAGGTGAACCAAGTTCGAATCCCAGCGATATCTGGTCGATACAATTCCCCCACTGACGTAAAATAGACCGTAGTAGACTTGGGTCCACTTGCCGTCTAGCTAAAAGTAGGTGGTTTTCGTTGTTTTCCTCTCCATGTAATACAAATGTGGGTTAGTTCCATTAAAAAGTCATCCACTAAGACAAATTTCTCCCCATACTTCATCCAGGAGTTCTCTTGTCTTCTGGATTGGGTTCAAAATTACAAGGCTACGGAGTTGAACATCGATAGTCGTAAACTCCAAATTTAGTTGGCTGTTTCACGATGGTTCTAAAATATAAAATATAAATTACTTACATTGCAAACTATTCATATTTAAAGCGAAAACATTCTTTCATCCACTGTCGCTTGCAAACTGAAAAAGAATTGCTAGAAATTTGTTAATTTTAATAGATTTTTACACTTTACTGGTCCCCACCTTTTACACTTTTATTCCCCTAAGGCACTTGGGAAACTTTTTTATAAAATTATGGAAATCGCGTACCGTTTTGGGGGTAGGCAGTGATATGAAAAGCGCTATTCAGAGTACAGAGTAACCTTTAAATTTTAAGACAATACTTGTTTTTAAATTACAACTGATAGCAAAGTTGATCGAGAAGTATCCAATTCTGTGAAAATTTATAAAACCGTGACTACCACAACTAACAAAAATTTAAAGAACATTTAAATCACGTGAAATTCATTCACTGTGTTGAAACGGATGACCAATTTTGTAAGAAGTGGTTGATTCTCAGTTCTTTTTTATTTGTGTAACACTAGAACGGTCATAGTGATCATTTTGGCAGCAAATCAACTTTGAAAATCCCTAAGTTCTTAAATAATTATACCAACTTACTTTATTTTCTTGACATTTACTAACTTTTTGAGACCTTCAAAAGCGTTAAATTTTTCTTAGAATACAGAATGAGTTCATAAAATGACGATTTATCAACAATTTTTCATTTGAGATCAAAATGAGCGTATGAGTGTAATACTTGGATTTAGCAGAATGTTTCTCCTTCACTACTTATATTATATTTAATAACACGCATGACTAGATTAACACTTAACCAGTTATTTCTCACAAAGGAAATCGCCCTCCTGTTCGCTGCTGCTCTTCAACCCATCCTAATTGTTCACATAATTGTCTATTCAGATCATTTTGAAATATGAGTTTCCAAACGGCTCACAACTTCCATTTACTGGATTTGTAATATCATTCATTTATTGCTTTCAGTCACAGTGTCGAGTTAAAAGATCACTGATTTTAAATACGTGATCTTTAAAATTCAACGTTGCTCTATTGTCAATATAACGCCTTTTCACTTTTGAGAAATTATTGTGTCATTCATCGATCATGTAGCTTTCCATTTTGGTGACTAAAATTGCATACCTTGTCTTCAAGATAAAACCAGGAGAGAAAGTGAAGCGTAATAGAAAAAAAAACACTGGCAGTAAAACTATTTTATTTTTTAGCTGGTTTTCATGAGGCGTAAAATTAGCTATTACTATTCTTAATTATGAACTATTATTACTATTTACTTGCTCTTCTATAAAAGAAAACAGTTCTGTATATGTGTTATTACTGTTAAAAAAATCTTGGAAACTACCGACATTTTTATTTAATTGTAATTTTAAATTGTAAAGAATTCGATACACGCTATATTTACTTGCTCTTCTATAAGAGAAAACAGTTCTGTATATGTGTTATTACTAAGGCCCGGATTTTGATGACATTTGCATTTTTTTGCATTTTTTGCATTTTTGGACATTTTTTGTCCTTTAGAGCATTTTTTTAGATTTATAGGGCTTTTTTTTTAATTTTGGGGCGTATTTTGCAATTTTGTTAATTTTTTCCAATTTTTATTATTTTTTGCGGCATTTTTACTACATAAAATGCAAGATTTGTCTTATAATTTGTCTTGATTCAGAAGATGCTGCATCATATAAGATAGCGCAAAACGTGTTGGTTTCTGATAAAATCGAAGGAAACTTATCATTTATAGGATTAACTTTGCTATTGTGTCCTCGACAATTACAAGCTTGGAGAAACAAGAATTGGAACTTTGCGATGCAATAAATTATATTGACGTATCAATTGTTGCAAAAAGCAAGGGGAAAGATAGCACAGAGAGTAGTATCTAAATTGAACAAAGTTTTGGAGAAGAACACTGGCTTCCAAACAATGAAGAAAATCTCTAGGATATTAACAGGTGAAGCAACATCTTTTCAAATTGAAGAATTGTCAGTAAGTGAGACCGTCTTTTTCAAGTACGCACCAATAATATCAGTAGACGTTGCGAGAAGCTTCTCCAGGTATAAAAATTTACTTTCAGACAAGAGACGCTCGTTTACATTTCAAAATATCAAAAATCATTTAATAATCCAATGCAATTCCGATATTTAGTAATATTATGAGATGGAAGTTGTTATATTCATTAAAGTTTCTATACAAAATGAAAATGTTTTGGAGTCGATACATTTTCCTTTTTTTTGCTATTTTAGGATATAAAATATATTTTTCAAACTTTAATGAACGTAGAACAAGTATTGCATTGCTTTATATTTTTTGTAATGACTCATAATAGTTTTAAATAGTAAAACATTGTTTTAGTTCAATATTTTTACTTTATTTAAGTCATGTCATAAGGCATTTTTAGCGCAATTTTCGCATTTTTAAGGGCATTTTTTACACTTTTTAATGTCATTTTTTGCACTTTTTAAGGGCATTAGTTGAGATTTTTTAGGTCATTAAAATCCGGGCTCTAGTTATTACTGTTTAAAAAATCGTGGAAATAACCGAAAATTTTATTCAATTGTAATTTTAAATTCTAAAGAATTCGATACACACTCTATTTACTTGCTTTTCTATGAAAGAAAACAGTTCTGTATATGTGTTATTACTGTTAAAAAAAGTCTTGGAAATTACCGAGACTTTTACTTGATTGTAATTTTAAATTGTAAGGAATTCGATACACACTATATTTACTTGCTCTTCTATAAAAGAAAACAGTTCTGTTTATGTGTTATTAATGTTAAAAAAAATTTGGAAATTACCGAAATTTTTCTATAATTGTAATTTTAAATTGTAAAGAATTTGATATACACTATACTTATTTTAGTAACTTTGGAGGAAAATCTCC
This sequence comes from Parasteatoda lunata, assembly GCA_949128135.1. Classification (NCBI taxonomy): domain Eukaryota; kingdom Metazoa; phylum Arthropoda; class Arachnida; order Araneae; family Theridiidae; genus Parasteatoda; species Parasteatoda lunata. Next base: position 45,111,384 of record OX421981.1, on the reverse strand, counting down.
TCAGTAGTCATTTATCCTAAGCGAAAATTCTATCTTGTGAATCTTAAAGCACAAATCTTAAAGATAACAAAAAGTTACGTGTTCGTGAAATTAATCTCAAGTTAACGCAATATCTTTTAAAACTATCGAATTGTTTTCAACTTGCACAACTGTGATAATATGAAAGAAAATTAACAATTCATAGTGAAAATAAGATAACGAAAACATAGGTGAATAAATTTTACCGAAAATATTGATATAATTTTTAGTGCATAACTTCCTCGTCAGTCATTTATCTTAAGTAAAAATATTATCTTGTAAATCTTAAAGCAAAGGTTTTAGTCACAACAAAAGCTTACGAATTTGTAAAACGAATCATAACTTAAAGCAATAGCTATTGAATCGTTTTCAACTAATACAACTTTCTGAGTTGGAAAGCAAAGCTAACTTTCCAGAAGAAAACTGAGATAACGGAAACAACTGTATAATTGAATAAATGTTAACGAAGCTTTTGTTATAAATCCTTTATTAGGCTCAACAATAACAAACTAAAACAACTCGCAAAAGTTCAAAGAACATTATCACTACAGAAAAATATGGTGTACGAAAAGAATGTGCCAACAACTGAAAGAATATTTTTAATCCACAGTTTCAGAAGAAAAGAAATTTCAGCGGAAATTGAAGTTGAAAATGAAGTGGAAACTATAAGAAAGTGAAAAAGAAAGAAAGAAAATTGTTTGTCAGTGCAAACTGTAAATGTCATAAAGTTCTTAGACAAACAAATAAATGAGATTTTGTAAAGAACAATGATAACATTGCTGGAACTGGGATATAACCTGCAAATGAAATAAAGATTCTATATATATGGTCTAAGTCCCATTTGCTGATATAACTTGGTCTTATAAGATAAGGAAAAAGGAGATGTAGGGAGATAGTAAAAATATCTTTTATAATACTCTGTTCTAAATATTAAAATACAATTTCAATGAGGATAGTTAAGTTTGATATAATTTGAAAACATATTTATTCTAATTTTTAATAGAAAATTAATTTTGTTTTATTACCTATTATTATATTTTATAACTATATTATTATTATTTAAATATTATTATTATTATATTTATTATTATTAATTTATTTATTATCTTATTTTACAATTATATAATAATAAAATAAAGAGTTTTTGCGTATCTCTTATAACTCCAAAACCATTTATGGTAGCTTCCGAAAATTTGGGCAATGGGTCAAAGGGGTAATTTTAGCTCCCTATATAAAAATTCATTCGAAATTTTCAATTAGTTTGTTTTGTAGAGCCGTATGAAAAAATGAATTTTTTCATTGGCTTAATATATGGATAAAAAATAAATTGCAGTCGATTTTCTTTCTTTAAAATATTTTAAATATTACTTTAATGATATTTTCTAGCTTAAAGCTCTTATTAATCTTTTTTATTTTTGTTTGTTTTGCACTATCATTAATACATAATTATTTTCGTGATGTCAAATAAACTCAATAGGCCGGGATTGCCTGGTTGATAGGGCCCTGGGCCCATATCCAAGAGGTCATGGGTTCGATCCTTGCCGGACGAAGATTCCCCGGGTAGTAAATGGTGAATGATGCACGTTAAATCGGTCGAGTCTTAAAGTCCTCCATGTTTTCATGACAAATCAATACTCTGGGGGTAATGAATAGTATATTGATCTTTCTCTGATTCAGGTCAAAATTACGATCTGTGGATAAATGAATGTATGTATGAAAGGGTCCGCCCTATAAACGGGTTTGACACATGGGTGAAGAAGAAGTCAAATTCTTGGTCATAGATGGCGCCACTGGAAAACAAGACCAACCGCACCCCCTCTGCTAAATGGCATACGTCAACAACAAGATACACTCGATGATCAGTTCGAACATGATACCAGTGGCGTAATTTCACAAAATTAATATTTTTATTGTTATTTTATACCATATGTTTATTTTGTTTATAGTTTTTATTTTAAAATATGAATCTATAAAACTAAATAATTTTAAATCAACGGTAATAGAAACAAAAGAAAAGTAAGTTATGTATTGAAAAGCAAAATATAATTAAAGGAGAAATAGTATTTACTCCTTAATGGATCGTGAAAAATTGCCATACTATTATTGACTCCAATGAGACTTAATTAATTTCTGCAATATGTACAAATCAAATTAAAAAATAAACTGTTATCTAAAAAAAACTATTAAAGTAAAAATGGTACAGATTCATTTAAGAGAAACCTAAAAAATCAAACTATTGTAGATGCCAATGATGTTTTATTAATTTTAATAATAAGCACTATTTGAAATAAAAAATATGGTATGTTTTATGAAGAAAAATTAATACAAAAACTTATACTCGTTTAGGAAAAATGTAAAAAAAAAGGCCAAATTTTTATAAACGCTATTGATATTTAAATATTTTTGTTAATAATTACTGATTTATATTTCAAAAAAACTATTTTAAAAGCAATAATAATGAGAAATGACACTTATCAGTTTAAGAGAAGCGAAAAGAAATTGTCAAATTATTATTGACGTAATGATGCTTAATATTATTTTGCAAATAAGTACTAACTGAAATAAGAAAATGTGCTATATATTCTAAGTAAAGCAAAATTAATAGAGAAATGACGCTAATTCGTTTGGGAGAAATGCATGTCTCTATATTATTAATGACGCCAATGACGCATAATTAATTTTGGCAATAAGTACTACTGGTATTATGGTAGTTGGTGTAGTTTTAATAGGTACCAATAGTACAAATATAGATGCGATGTATTTGTGTCTGGTATATTTCCCCGACAACTGATTGCACGACAGGTACGTTTGTTTGAAAGCTAACTTCCAGACGGATACATTTGGGCATTCGTTTTCTAGACAATTAATTTGTTCAACATTGAATTTGCCGCCCTTTTAATGCTGCCCAGAATTAATAACTAGAAAAAATAAAGCTTAAGTGCCATTCCAAGTCAAATCATTAAAGAAATTTTAAAAATAGCACGCACCATTTAAAATTTTAATAAAAATTTCAACACTTATAGAATTTCTGACGGGAATTTCAAAAACATCAATAATATATGAATTAGTAAAAAGGTTTAAAAGTTATACATTATATGTTATATATTATATATATTAATACACTACCATACAATAATGGAAGACAGACAATAAATTACGAAAATATAAGTTTTGATTTAAGAGCGGTTTTTAAGGCACTATGATTTAATCATAACAGTTCAAGGGCCTAAATTTAGAGATGCTAGTTAATTAATAGAGAAGAAAATTTAAGTTACGACGGACACATAAATGAATTTTCTCTAAATAGACACATTTTTTTCGTTGAATTTGGTTTTCTAACTTTCATATTATAGGGAGTAAATAAATCTAGGAAATATGATCCTAATAGTTTGGTCAAAAGAGCGGTCGAAAGTTTAGATGCCTATATGTAAATTTTACTGTGTCCATATCTTGAAAATTTTTAATCGAGAAAAAAAAAATTCTTGCATTGAAAAAATTCATTTATTCTATGATATTTCACCCAAAAAAAAATTTTCTTTGAAATTATTTATTATTTAGTTTAATAAAAGTCGAAACAATTTCAAATTGTAAGTTATGCAAATTTCGATTTCTATTCTAACATAACTGTTGGGACCTTTTTCCTCCAGATCGTTACCACCCCTCATATTTTACAGTTCAAGAATCCAAATTTGTGGCGACAGAGGTATATTTATTCAGAAAAATTACGTTTTTATGAGATTTTTTAACTGCAAATATCGCCCACACTAATCCTTTTAAACCATTAAAATTGTTTCTTAGTCCGTGAAAGTCCGATCTTTAAATCAAGGGTTTTCAGGTTGCTTAAATTTTTAATTTTGCACACGGTATATAAATTTTAACTTGATTAAACATGTTTAAAATTTATTTTTGAGACCTCGTAACCTTTTCTTCGTCAAATTATCTTTAAACTTTTTTCGTTAAAAAAGTTTTTCCTTTTGTTTCTCGTAAAAAATAAGGCAAAACAAATCATCAGTTTTTTCATTATATTTTATTAAAAAAAATAACGAAATCCTTTCGTCATTATAATAATTCTCATCTTTTTTTCATGGTATTTTTTTCGGCGGGGGGGGAGAGGGCTTTTGGTATTAACCAGATATTTTTTTAAGAAAAAAATATATTTTATTCATCTTATTTAAAATCCTCAAAACGAAATAATTCAGACTATTTTAAAATCGGCTTGTTTAACTGCATAACAAAATAAGATTTCAATCTAGTATACAATATCTCTATACAAACCATTTGAAAACCAATATTTCAAAACTGAGTTTTGAAAGTTAATCGAATACCATTAGCTAAAAATTTATTCCCATTTATTTCAAAATTTTATTAACTTTCTTAAAATAATGACTTTACTTAATTAAGCCCTATTAGTGAAATAATTGTCCTTTAATTAAAAATAAATATGATAACTTGACTTCCAGTCTTCTTACAAACTTATGCATTTATAACCTTAATTATCATATCCCTGACATAAACTTTAAATCCTGTCAACAAAATTAAACTTTTGGTTAAAATTGCATCAGCAACTAAGCAGGTGATAAATTTCACTTCAAAAATAAAGTAAACTTTGAGCCAATTTATACCAGAAAAGTCCTCTGTGAACTTGATCCTACAAAAATGAACTAGTATGCAGAAAAATCCCCCTTTTGCTCTCATTAGAAGGCAAATTAGCTTTATGGTCTACACATAGGAAGATACTGAAAGAAAAGCTTTATGAATACGTCTCAACTTACCAGGGCCAAAGATTTACATAAACTAATCCAGCTGCATTAATAGGTGCCTGGTAATTTACGGCACTTGACGGATCATTCAGTGTGGTAGGTGACACCCAATAAAGCTTATTTGTGATTTGATTCTTAAAAGGATAAATCAGTTGGAAGATATTAAAATACGTCTGTTAGATTAAGATGTTTGTGTTTCTCAAAGCTAAAGGTCAAATTTAGGAAGCTTAAATTCATTCTGAAACTGTAATCATTTGAAAAGTTTTATTAAATATTGATGGCCGGTTACTTAACATTAGTTGCTCAAATAGATTGATTATTTTTCTTTGAGCAATTTATGTCTGTGACGGGTTTTTTTAATACTTTATTAATCTTATATATTTTTTTAGGTATGTTTTCAAATTCAAGAAATGTATAAAAAAAGGAATTTCTTCAAAATTTACAAAGGGAAGTGAAATTTATTGTTTTATGTAAAATAATTTAAACGTTTAAATATTGGAAAATACGGAAAGAAAATCTGTATAAATACGTCTTAAAGTACCATAACTAAAGATTTGCGCAAAGTACTCCTTCTACCAAAGGGATAGTGTATACTTTGCGCAGACTAAAACGAAAAACAACACGAATAAAGCACAAATCAAGTATAGATATATCTAAATACTAAATCATTTGGTAACTATACACTGAGGAAGGCTTTTAATAGGAGACCGATACTATATTATGTCCATTTCTGTACGTTATTTGTGTTTAGTTGTATTATAAGTTGTTTTTCACTAATTTTTAGTTTTAATACAGTTGTAGCTTGATAATTTACTTCACTTGATGAAACAATCAGTTTGGTAGGTCACAACCAATAAAACTTATTTGTTATTTGATTTTTAAACGAATAAATCAAGATGAAAAAATTAAAATACATCTGTTTGATTAAGATCTTTATGTTTGTCAAAGCTTTAGCATGCTTTTCCAGATACATTCGTAAATTCATGAAATGTATGAAATGATATCTCTACAAAATTTAAAAATGAAAAATGATTGATAATGAAAAATTTTATTTATAAAAGAATTTTAAGAAACAAAACTTTAAAAAAATTATCAGAGAATGCAAAAAAGTCCATCATTAGTTTCTTAAACCTAATTCTTACTATTTTCAATACAGTAATAATAAGTTGCTACTGTTATTAATGTAGAAAATTTAGTAAATTTGAATTAAGTTTTATTTAATACTGAGTTGACAGTGCTGAAATTAAAAAGGTTAGAAAGGTTTTGGGTTTGAATCCCGGATACGGCATGGGTGTTCTTTCATTCTCTGTACTATTTGTTCATACTGTGGGAACAACGTTGGCCCACTTAACATAGTGCCCCTGAAAGAGTGGCTAACAAATTTGCCCAACTGATACCTGAATACGTCAATACGGTGGGCATTAGGGAAAAAAAAACTCTTTGGAAGAAAAGTCATTGTTGAATGTTCTTCAATCGCAGCAATTTAGTGTACTTGATAGATCAATTATTGATGCAAATTGCTTTTAACGTACTTTTAGAAAGAAAAGTCATTGCTGAATTCTTTTACTCACTGCTACTTAGTGCACTTGATCAACACCTCCTATAACTGAAAGCCTCCACACGGTTTTTTGTAGGTAGTCCTATCAGACCACTATGGAGGTATACCAATTAGTTAAAGAACCATTTAATATGATATATATTAAAAAATAGAAAATGGTAGCAAATATATGTCTAAAAATTTTTTTAATTTATGAATATAATTGGTTTGTTTTATTTACTTGTCAACCACTACAGATTAAATTCTCAAATATATATAATAAATTTCTTTCAAGTACTTTTAAAATAGAATTTGGATTCAAGCGCACAAGTGGTTCGCTTTTTTAATAATCTGCGCAGACTACTTATAAGAAACCGTGTGGAGGCTTTCTGATGTAGAAGGTGATGACTTGATACATCAATTATTGTATCGAATCACATTCAGTTTAATAAATCTAAGACTTTTAGAAAAAGTCATTGCTGAATGTTTTTCATCCGTAGCACAACTTAATGCATTTGGTACATCAGTTAGTGTAGCAAATTGCATTCAACGCACTTTTAGGGAGAAAATTCATTGCGCAATGTCTTTTTCACTTAGTGCACTTTATACATGAATTATTGTAACGAACTGCATCCAGCGTAATAATTCTAAGTACTACGGAAAGAAAAGTCATTGCTGAATGTTCCTCGTCCACGCACTTGATACGTCAACTACTGTAGTGAATTGCATTCAAAGTACTTTCTGAAAAAAGTGATCTTCAGTGATCTTCATTCTCAGCAACTTAGTGCACTTGATGCAGCAATTATTTTTGCGAATTACATTCAACGTAATAAATCAACCTACTTCTAGAAAAAAAGGTCATTGCTGAGTGATCTTCATTCTCATCAACTTAGTGCACTTGATGCAGCAATTATTTTTGCGAATTACATTCAACGTAATAAATGAACCTACTTCTAGAAAGAAAAGTCATTGCTGAGTGATCTTCATTCTCATCAACTTAGTGCACTTGATGCAGCAATTATTTTTGCGAATTACATTCAACGTAATAAATCAACCTACTTCTAGAAAGAAAAGTCATTGCTGAGTGATCTTCATTCTCATCAACTTAGTGCACTTGATGCAGCAATTATTTTTGCGAATTACATTCAACGTAATAAATCAACCTACTTCTAGAAAGAAAAGTCATTGCTGAGTGATCTTCATTCTCAGCAACTTAGTGCACTTGATGCAGCAATTATTTTTGCGAATTACATTCAACGTAATAAATCAACCTACTTCTAGAAAGAAAAGTCATTGCTGAGTGATCTTCATTCTCAGCAACTTAGTGCACTTGATGCAGCAATTATTTTTGCGAATTACATTCAACGTAATAAATCAACCTACTTCTAGAAAGAAAAGTCATTGCTGAGTGATCTTCATTCTCATCAACTTAGTGCACTTGATGCAGCAATTATTTTTGCGAATTACATTCAACGTAATAAATCAACCTACTTCTAGAAAGAAAAGTCATTGCTGAGTGATCTTCATTCTCAGCAACTTAGTGCACTTGATGCAGCAATTATTTTTGCGAATTACATTCAACGTAATAAATCAACCTACTTCTAGAAAGAAAAGTCATTGCTGAGTGATCTTCATTCTCAGCAACTTAGTGCACTTGATGCAGCAATTATTTTTGCGAATTACATTCAACGTAATAAATCAACCTACTTCTAGAAAGAAAAGTCATTGCTGAGTGATCTTCATTCTCATCAACTTAGTGCACTTGATGCAGCAATTATTTTTGCGAATTACATTCAACGTAATAAATCAACCTACTTCTAGAAAGAAAAGTCATTGCTGAATATTCTTTATATGAAGCGATTTGGTGTACTTTTGGAGGATTGTATTTTGGTAAAACTTATTGGGGATGTAAGATGAGATTTTTGTTAAAATGAACAAAATCTTCCATTTCTCTCATTAAATGGTAAATTAAATTTATGTTTATCGAAGGGTAGCGAAAATAAAACATAATAAATATTTATCTTCTCACTATGACGAAAGATTTACGTAGCATTTTATGAAGGGGTCGAAGGTATTCCGAGCTCCCTCATAAATTTAAGAAAAAATATCATTAATGAATAAAAGCGACCATAAATACAGATTGTGCTTAAAGATATCCTACGCAACCTGTTTGAAAATTGATAAGAATTTATTATGGGGATTTTAAGGCGCTTTAATGAAAAGACGTTATCTTCAGAGTAACGATTTTCTTTGTTTAAGGGTAAAATGTATATTTTTTATGAATCCGTTAATTTGTAGCTATCTAACTAATATTTCTTTCTATATTTATAAAGATAAAACTATGTATCAAGTTCAATTTTAAACATTATGTAGGGAAGTGTGGGCTAGTATAGACAAAATGAATATTTCTGTTATATGTCATTCTAAATTCCTATACAAAAATTTTTACTGATTGGCAAAACATAAGTAGTTACATGACACAAAATATTTAATATAAAAATCCCTACTGGGTTTGAAATAAATCCAAGTGTAATAGCAGGAACAAAATATTTATTTAACATTTAAAAAGAATAAACAAAAAAAGTTGCAAAAAAGGTCCCTCAGCGGCCAAATGCAAAAACATAAAAAATATATACTCTTATAGATGAAAAACCAGCTTAACGACTGGTTGTGCTAGTTTACAATACACTATCTACTAATAAGTATTTGGACACGTGTGATTGAAAAGTAAAACAAATTACTGCCTCCGGGTCATGCTTTCCACAAGTCCTTGTGTGATGGCTAGTGATATTTTCTTCCACCCGGCTTGGAGAAGACATGTAATTTCCTTCACCGATATTGGACGGGTAGTACTTCGGTGATCCAACTCGTCCAAGCCTTGGTGACCCTCGCAACATGACAGATTGCATTGTCGTCCTGGAAGTAAGGGGGGTCCACCCCGTAAAACTGCAACAACGTAGGAAGCACGCAGTCATCCAAAATAGTGCAGAAGGCATCTTGCATGGGACTAATGCCGATGCTGGATATTGGGGTTATCTTGGTGTTTGGCGCGAAGCGCCACTGACTGATTCGTCTACACTAGAATGGCATATACTAGGAAGTCATATGTTAGAGTTCATGAAGTAATTTCAAAAAATAGTTCAGGTCATCATTGGAGTAGAGCATGAATTGTGGTTAGATGATCATCATTCAAATGGGGAGACCCCATTAAGTAAAGTTTGAAGTAGACTGGTCTCTTCCTGAATTTTCAAGAGATCCTACAGTTCTCTCACAAATGAGTCTAAACGATGAGCTGCGGTTGCAGGCGTATCCTTCTGTTTTTGTTGTTGTCTTTTTCGACTGGGGTGGGCCTCGCACCCAGTGAGTTTTAAGGTGTGGTTTCTCTCTCAATAGTTTATCTGTTGTGTTTGTGCGATAAAGTTAATAGTATTTTGATAGTATGCAGTCTGAGCATAAAAAGGCGGTAATTGGACTGAAATTCGAATTTTCATGGATTATATCAATATCGAACAACTTATTAAAGTCGGATGTAGTGCATGTTTTTGCGTCGCCATAAAATTTTGTGGTCAATTGAGCTATAAAGCAATTGATATCATCAATGTTTAAGTATTTTCTGAGTAATCTATTGCTAATCGCCCTTGGGGCGCCAGTCATTGTGCGTAAAAATTTACTTTCAGTTGTAGATAGCTTCTTTTTTAGGTTGTTGCTTATAGTAGTGAGGGCTGGGCAAGTAAGAAATGGTCGAATCGCTTGTATATAGATAGTTCTTTTATTTGCTAGATCAAGCTTTGAATTTTTATTCAGGAGGACTTTGAGAGCAATGAACGCACAAATGCCGATGTTGTTCCCTACACGATACATACCAGCGGAGGGCGTGACGAATCTCAGGACCGCAGTTATAGTCATTTGCATAGGTGTCCAAATACTTATTGGTAGATAGTGTATAGTAGCCTTTAACGACACGTTCCCTTTTTTTGGAGAATTTTCTCTTAGTTGTAAATTTAATGCAAGCTTTTGTTTCGTTTAAAATTTGTTACCCAAACTAACAAAAAATTAAGAATCAAGTTTTTTAATTATTTATTTATTTAAGAAAAATGGCAAACAGAAGAGCGGGTAGTTAAACACCACTGGATCGGAAAAAGTCACACACCGGCCCTCTTCATCTGCTCTTTTTTTTTCCTAAATTATTTAATGGGATGTGAGGTCAACCAATGCCTCCTATAACTGAAAGCCTCCTGACTGTTTCTTATAGGTAGTCTGATCAAACCACTCTGAAGGTAAACTAGTTTACGAAAGAGTCATGTAATAAAAAATTCAGCTAAAATAAGAAAGTGGTTGCAAAGGTATATATAATATTTGTAATATATTGTTTAATTAATGAATATTTGTTTTATTTTTAGTTTGTCTTATTTACTTGTCAACCACTACAGATTCAATTTTCAAATATATATGACAAATTTCTCTCAATTGCTATATTAAAAGAAAATTTGGGCTCTTGCGCACAAATGATTCAATTTTTAAATAGTTTGCGCAGACTACTTTTAAAATACAATGTGGAGACTTTCTAATGTAGGAGGTTATGAGTCAACACTCCTTCTAGATGTGTGACAATCACTGCAAATTGTTAATTAATAGTTGATATATTATTAATTGTGGATACACAATTAACTGTGGATATATCACCATTAACAGAGTCAACAACATTAACATATTTATTAACATTTAAAAAGGCATGTTAACATTAATATATTTTAAAAGTTGCAATTTGATGGCTTTAATAGTCATATTTGTCTTTATAATCTAAGCATAATCTTTGTAAGAAAAGCAAACTGAATGAGACAAACGGTACAAATGTCACACTTTCCGGAGAATAGCCCAAGTAAATATTAAAAAGCTCAAAAATTGCATTGCTTTACAAGTGATCCCCTGAACTCCTATTTAAGAGCATTCAATTTTCACTAAAAGAAAATATTTGGATGTTGAAAAAAGAGAAAAAAAACGAAAAATAAATTATGATCCTCACGCTCCCTAGCTTCCAAAAAACAATTAAAACCCTATGAATTTAATTCTTCAGACATTGTGACAGTTTTAAAACCATTACTTCTGCTAAAAATTGATTGTTATTATTTTCTTTTTTTCATTTTCAATCTATTTCATAGTTAAAGCTCTGATGGTAGACAATACAGTTTTCTTTTTCTTTAGCGATTAAAGTGTGAAACACGATATTCCTTTCAAGAAAGTATTTCTTAAAGGGTTCGAAAACACAGAAAGTCTTCATAATTTTTTTACGAAATTCTATAAGAACGAAAACGTAATAGAAAATGTTACTGAATCAATAGGAGCATTTTTCTGTAATATCACAATTAAACACTACCTAATCGATTAATCGTATAGAATTAACTGTTTCAACATTTCCGGTGTAGTGTAGCCAGTCTATCAGCGCATAGTTAAAAATATTACGAACCATTCAAATTAAAACACTTATCGTATTTTAGCAATCACTATTTTTTGAACAATATAAAGCCGGAAAGGGTTAATCACCAATGGATTCCACAGGTGTCTAAAATTATAAAAAGTGGTAATCAATAAAAGCCAAAAATCTTTCCAAAGAGATTAAAATTCGCACTTTTTTTAGCACATTTCTTTCAGTTTACTCTTGAAGGTGATTGCAAAGGATTTTTTTTCGTTTTAAATATGAATAATGTACAATGTATGTCATAGTGGTAGATAAATAATCAGTAATTAATAGTTTATTGATTATTTATTAATAAAATAATAAATACTTTAATATTTAATAAATAATAAATTAAATAATAAAATAATAATAAATTAATAAAAAGATTATTAAATAATAATTAATAATTTATTTGAGTTTTTTAAACTTTTAACATTTTTTAGTCACCAGTGGCATTCCTAGATAAGGAGTATTCACGATTTTTTTATATTCGATTACTACTGTTATGTTCTATCATTATTATATCAAATTTTAACAAAAAATAAAGCATGTTTGAAATTAAAAAATTTCCATATATTAATCACATTTTTATAACAAAAACATAAATATGATAACTTTGTGTCAGGACTGTCTGTGGCCCGGAAAAAGGGAATGATACTGAAACCATGCAATATATATTCAATAAATAATCCCAAGAAACTGAAGCGGTAAGATAGCGATATTTAGAAATTTTTAAATCGGTAAAAACTTCATTCCCTTCAAAAATTTAGAAATAGGAGATAACAGTCGAGATGCCTCAAGCACTCAAAAACAGGCATCCATTTTCAAGATTTGCTAAACGTGAATGAGGAGAAACAAAAATGATTCAAAATAAAAAACGTAAAGTTGCCAACGAAGAATTGAAAAATAAAGGTTAGAAATAAAACATGTTATCTCACATGTCGACTGTTATTTCCCATATATATATATATATATATATATATATTTCTTCTAATTATTGTTATTTATAAAGCTTATAATTGTAAGAATGTATAATTATATCACCATTAATATAAGAATGATAATTGGTACAATTATTCTCGTAATTAACACTATTTCTTCCAAGAACTTGAGCTGTCTTGATTGTTTCGACATTTTTCTGGGTAAAAACAGTCAGTTGGAAATGAAGTAAAACTATCAAAATAAAATATAAGCTACTTAATAAAACATTTAGTTTTTATCACTTTTTCTTGCCCAAAAATACCAATCTAAAATTTTAGGTACTTTCCTGAAATTTGAATTCACAGTTATTCTTATTGAATTTACTACTCAAGAGTAATTGCAGAAATGTGCAACGAATCGAATGCAATACGTTGAATACGCATTATATCGTAATTTCTGATCCGATGACCTTATAAAACAATAAATTGTTCTCCCGGTCAAATGACCGGTTGTGGTATAAACAGGTATACGACAAGTTTTATTCGCAACAAATAAAATATAAAAAAAAAAATAATAATGGAACATTAACTTCATATAATTGTTAGAAAAAGTCTTGAAGTCAAATGTGCAAAAACGATAAGATGATAAGCGCATTTTCGATTCAAAACTTTTTAAACGGTCGTTTGACCAGCTATGGTATGTTTAGTGTTAACCAAGCTCTAAGCTACAATAGTTACACACAGATTTCGGCACAGAGGGAAGGTTTTCCAATCCTGCTGACTTCATACAGATGAATGAGCTAAAGCCATTAACTTGCTTAGTATTCAGATCACCAATTCACATAAACATTAGCAGAAGTATAATTGTTTAAAAGCGTCTCGATGACATTTAAGCCTTGCGAAAATAAGTTAAATATGGAATGATTTTATAACCAGTTTCTTCCCCTTTCCAGAGTACAAATAACGCAGTTATATATGTCAAAAAGTATATACATAAGGGGCCTATCTGGCCGAGCGGTATCATCCGCATAATGCTGTGCAAAGTGTGGAGGTGACGGGCTCGAGTCCCACCTGGAATTATTTTTCGCAATGTATTTCTCTGAATTGCTCTATTATCTTTCTTTCTACTTGACAAAGTTTTTTTAAGCTTAAATTGATCACGCAAGCCTGAAAATGTATGTAATTTCAATAAAGCAATGAAAAAGCAACAAAGTATAACCATAATACTTAAAATTGAAATTTCATTTCAACCCCTTAACGATCGGTTGATTTTCAAGAAAACGGTCATAAAAAGTGCCTATTTTTTTTGGCTTTTGTAAATATTATTTTCTAGTGGTAGCGAAATTTAAGTTACTTTTTAGTTTACTATTTTTCATTATAAGTAATTTTTTCACCCCTAAATATCAAAAATTATAAGTATGATATAAAATGCAACGTTGAAGCATCAAGCTACTGGTTACTATATTAAAAAGTAGGCGTAACTATCTTTTCTTAACGAATTTTACTATATAATTTGCTACCGCTTTATTAAAATTATTCCAGAAATTTGAACACTCTAGCCCGTCAATCTCACGGGAGCGAGAAGGAACGTAAAAAAGTAAAAAAAAACGTCTATGCCTCTGAATGGATTTTAATTCTTTTAATATTTAAACGTACCTCCTTAAAGGCAATAAAAACTACCAGAAAGTCGAATCTAATTTTTTTCCCTCATGAAGTTTCAAAAAAATACCTATTCATACAAAAACGATTCCCAAGAAACTGTTTGAAATTAAACTTTATTACACAAAATGATAATGTCATAAAACTGTGAAAATGCTAATTTAATTTTAGCACGCCTAGATTATCAGTAAAATAAAAAGAAAAAAAAACCTTTGATAAATTTAAAGGAGAATTTCAATGCAAGTATTCATTAAAATGAAAGGCTGAACATAGGACCGTTTCAATAACCATAAAAAGCATCGCACGGCGTAAACGTTTCGATATACGTTGCTACCACATTAAAACGTCTGGAAGAAATGTATGAGGAGATGAATATTTTAAAAAAGAATTTTTTAACGTGGTGCTTAATTCTTAACATCATTTTAAGTAACGCATATAAAGCTGAACAATAGCGAAAAAACTTTAATTTTTATGCCGCTGTAATTTAACTTTTATCTTTATCGTCTTGATAAATCACGAAATTTATAATCAAGAAGAAAAAAAAGAAATTTATAATATTTTAATAAAATTTAGTTCAAATAAAAAACACAATGCAAAATGTGATATTTTACACATTTTAGAAATTGTCTATTCTTTAAATTCTTTGAAGTAAAAAAAACCCCAAATAAATCTTTTTATATTCAAATGCAGTTTATTTTCTTTGTAGATTTTGTGACCTTTTAAAAAAAGATTCAAGCTTATGTAAGGAAATTAAATATGAGGTAATATTTGCCAGGTTTTGAACACAACCAGAATTATTTTACAAATCCTTTGATATACTTTGTCTCCAAGGGGAAATTATAGAGAGAAAAATACTCCAGAGTAAAAGTGCAAGTCAGTTTTTGGAATATTGTGTAAAAAAAAAAAAGCAAAGAAACTTTTTTTTTTCAAGTATTCCGAAAATAAATTAACTTATAAAATATTTTTAATTTTACGTTAAATCTCCTTGGGGAATTTTATTTTAATTTATTACAGTCATTGAACAAATTACTCAATTTTGAGTTTACGCTATTAATGTTCAACTTCGAAGGCTTATAATTTTTAACTCCACCAAGAAGACAAGTTCACTTCTGGATCAATCGTAAGGACTAACTACCCATTTTAGAAGACATTTTAATGGAACTGACCTACATTTGAGTTAAATGGAGAGGAAAAACCACGAAAACTTTCCATGATTAGCACGATAGCAATGGAATTTTTACCCATGAACCATCTATCACTGAGAATATTTTACATTAGAACTTCCAATGAGGTGACCCAGGTTACACCAGCCACTGCTAGGATTCAAACCTGGGTCATCTCATTGAGAAGCGACTGTACCACAATATACTAGAGGGATTTATGCAACTATGCTCCTAACTCTTTTTTATTATCAGCCTTAAAAATAGAAGTTTTTAAAAAATTTATTTTTGTGCAGATACCTCGGCGTTTTCTTTTCCCATTTGATATGTTCTTTTAAAAAGGCAGTTTTTTTCTTAAAAGTAATTAGCGATCATTTTATATTATATTCAGTTCGGGTAAAGTGACCATACGTTATTAAATTGTACACACCGGTATTTAAACAGAACACATAATCTGAAAAATTAATTTTAATCCCCACAAACTAATACAATACGCATTAAGGAAATAACTAATATCATGCATATTACATTATATTTTAATGATTATTTTGAAGTATACTGACAAATGATTATGCATACAGGCTACTTGGAAGGTTTTTTTCCCCTCCAAATACTGATTTGTCATTATTTGTATCCATACTTAAAAAAATAAACTATGTTTTATTATAAGTTACAGTTCTTAAAGCTTGTGTCCAAATAAAACCAAGTCCTGATTTCAGCTAATGCGTTAGAATTTATTTTCTCTTTTAAGATCAAATCCGAAGGTCACCAATAAGGGGGCTAAAATGCCAACGATGTCAACCTTCATCTTTCAAAAGGTACTCCAAGACAGAATCGAGTTACTTTACTTTACTTTATTTAACAAAAGCTGGGCACCTGGGCAACGCAGAAGACCCATATCCCATTCATCATGAAATTACGAAAATTAAATAAATATATAAACAGTTTGTATACAGAGTCTCTGGGGTGACTGATATTGTAGAGCAAGCACCTTGCTTGTTTAACTGAAAATAAAAGTGAAAATAAATCTAAGCAACTTGCTGTAGTAAAGATGGCTGTGAATTTATTGTCAACATGAGGTATCAGGTTCGGATTTCAAGGCTGGTATTGTTGTTGAGGCTGTTGAGATTGTAATCTATTGATGTTTTGAACTATTGCTTCGAACTATTGATATAAGAGTTGGAGATTTTTATTTTTGTTGGTAGTTTTGGTATGAGGCGTCAGAGGTGCAGAATCCCGTTTTAACACATGTAATATACTAGTGAATTGGAATTTTATTATTGTAGTGGTAGTTAAATTGCAGTCCACATGAAAAAAAGCAGTCTATTACAATATATTTATTATTACCAAGTGGATATTTCCTTCTAATATATACCATTTATGCTTTAAAAAAGAACTATGCCTTAACTACAGATTCAAATATAAATATTTATAAATTATGGCGGACAGAACTACAGGGTTTTTTCTTATAACCGTGGTTGAACAGAAGATATAATTTTGGGTTTACGACTTTCAATGTTCAACTCCGTAGCCTTGTAATTTTGAACCAATCTAGAAGACAAGGAAACTCCTGGATCAGTACCCCCAGAGTTATGATTTGTTATGGGAACATGGAGGACTTGGTGAATTGACAGATTTAATATGCATCAGTTACCATTTACTACACGGGGAGTCTTCGGTCGGCGGGGATTGAACCCACGTAACCTACATAAGCAATCTTTTTTATAGCACCAAATGTTTTGAGTGATTTTACGTGGCAAAACTCTTCGCACAATTTATAAGGCCACTCCTGAAGCTTTTGGAAATGATGCCAGATTTACCCATGAAAAAATTCGGATCGTTCAAAATGAGAAGAAGAAGATAATTACTTCTTTAGTTTTAATACCAGCAATTTTTAAATCATTCTAAAGGATTGTTTTATTCATAATTAAATGATTTTTAATTGAAGTGGTGTTGAAAAAGAAAAAAAAATGTTCTGAAGTTCATTTTGGATGTCACAAATTTTGCAAGACTAAATATGATCCCATTTCTCCATTTATAAAAGTCTAAAGCTTGTTCTTTTAAATATGGCTAACTGTTTTACTATGTTAAATCTTCCAAGACCTTTGGTGCTAAAAGTAAAAGTGCTTACATAGGTAGGTAGATACTTTATTTACGTCGCACTAGAGCTGCACAATGGGATATTGGCGGCGGTCAGGAAAACATCCCTGCGGATGATCCGAAGACATGTCATTGCAATTTTGGTCCTCTGCAGATGGGATGGCTCGTTTGCTTTAGTAGCCCGACTACCCTCGGTCCCTACGTAGGTTGATCAAAGTGGTCAACCACCCACTTTCTGATCGCAGCCAGTGATGTTTGACTTCGGTGTTATACTTGTCCTTACGATCAGTCCACTTTGGGACATGTTTACATAGAGTTAGCATAAAAGCGTCTCTATATTTTTGTCAAACCTCTGTATGTCGTTTCTCTAAAATGAATATTAATACACTGCTAAAAATTGCTTAAAAATGCTTAAATAACAATTTGTTTAATTGTTATTTTACCATATTCAGACAAAACAGTAAATAAGATGAAAAAACAGGAAACAAAACAGTAAACTAGAACAGTCAGACACTAGAATAGTTTACTAGAACAGTCAACACAAGAAGAGTTTCTTGCATCCTGCATTCCGAAAATAGTGACCCAGGACTATTAGAATAGGATACATTCCTTCACGCATATATGACAGAAACATGAAGCTAATTATCACAAAAAAATTAACTCACTAATATTTCCCATCTCTTATGGTAAGTGAAACAACAAGATAAACTAATTATACCACATTCCACAGTTCACTTGATAAAACACAACTGAACCCCATCAAAAACATCACTACATCAAAAAGCCTCCACACGGTCTTTTATAAGTAGTTCGCGCAGACTATTTAAAAAGTGAACCAGTTGTGCGCATGAACCCAAAACCTTTTATAAAAGTAATTGAGAGAAATTTATCATATATATTTGAGAATTGAATCTGTAGTGGTTGACAAGTGAATAAGGCAAACCAATAATATTCATAAATAAAAAAAATTTTTAGTCATATATTTGCTACCACTTTCTTATTTGAACTAGATTTTGTATTAAATGACCCGTTCGGAAAGTGGATATCCTTCACAGTGGTCTGATCGGACTACCTATAAAAAACCGTGTGAAGGCTTAACTCCAATGACCATTGCTTAACGAAAAGCCTAATTCAGATGACCAATTAGATATCTTTTTTACATTTTCAAAACCATGCTTTGTGACTGGTTGAAAAAACGTATAGTTTGGTATTCATGGTTTTTTAACCATACTAGTATTAAACGGTTGCCAAAACGGTTAAAGTAAAAAAAATGTTCTTTACCGTAAACTTAACGGTCAATTGGATGGACAGACTGCTACCAGTTCCTTAATTTTAGAATAAAAATTTCGACGGTGTAATAATACAATTGTGCTATCCCATTCTCTTTTTATGAAAAAAGGAACTGTCCTTTTATGAGGATGCTAAAACACAATTGGATAAAAAAGTAAACAGTATAATCCCACTACCTGTAAAATTCGTAAACAAAATGTCAGACGAAATGTTGATCAAAACAACTGATTTTTTTAGTATTCAACGTTTGGCACAATGTCAAAAATTAACAAAGAATGTAGAGAAAAAAAATTCTATCTTTACTTTTTAAGTTAATTTAGAGCTGCTTTTTTTAGCTTTTCATATACCACCATACGCCACTTTTTTCTCTTTTATATTTGCATGGTGAATCGTTAAATATTCAAGATATCCTTTTAAAAATTGTCTTTTATTTTCTGTCTGATTTTTTTTTTTTTTTTTTTTTTTTTGTACTTTCTTTCTCTCTTTTTGTACTTTTCTCAGTTTTAAAAATAATCTGGTTTCGCATCTTTTTGCTTTTGAGACAAAAGAAAACTTTTCTAGCTCCAAGAAAAATACAAAATAAATAAAAAGGTTTGTAAAGAATACATTTATAAAAGATTATTGACCCAATATTAAATAGGAAAATATCATTAGTAACAATAGTTTATTATTAGAAAAATAAAACACAGTGATGCAAAAAAATATTTTCAAATGTAAGGTTCGATAACAAACAAAGGATAACTCCTTTTCTTATCACTAAAATGCGATTTTGTAACCAGAAAGGAATATTTCGTCTATTGATTATTTATACGCAACGGTTCTAAAGATTATTCCATTTGGAGAAACATGAAAGAATTTTATTCCAAATATAAAAAAAAATATGGTTCGATGAAGCTTTTGATTAAGGTATCTTACCCACATTAACCTAATTTTAAATCAATAAAAGTACTGATATCGATGGTTATTAAAGAAATACGTATCATCGGTATGTTATATTGATATCGTTTTACTATAAAGACAATTCTCAAAAGGAAGGGGAGAACAGTAACATTGACTGCAACTAATTCTGAATTCGACTGATATTTATGTTCTTTGCACTAAGTTGTCACTACACTGTAAAAACTACAGTAACTTCCTTCGGAATTTGGTATTGAAAAAACTCTAAAAATTGTGCAAATGATTACTTTATTTCAAGTTCATACCAAATATATATATATAAAAGATTTGGTATGAACTTGAAATAAAGTAATCATTTGCACAATTTTTAGAGTTTACTGTATGTGATTATGTCATAATCATAATCATAAACAGTAAAACCTGTTTTTGTGCGATTGGTTTTGTGCGATTTTATTTTTGTGCGATTTTTTTGGTGCGATTTATTTTTATGCGGTATATGAATCTTAGCGGCGTAAGCACCAGTTTAATGTTTCCTATCAATGTACATATACATGTTATGGACGAACTCTGATTACGTGGTCTCCCTGACAATGATGTATCTGTACTTCGCGATGCTCTGTTCATTTATTTTAAACAAATCTCCTGACAAGGCAGAGTCAGTTACGTACATACGAGGGTCACTCTGAAATTTTTGAGATACAACTAGGTTTTTAAAGTTACACTTACAAAATTTTAGGTGTGTTCAAAGTAGTTTCTTCAGCATCAATGCACTTTCGTAGTCGAATTTTCCTCTGATTAACCACTTGCTCTGGCAAAAAAAATCACTGACGCGTGTACCAGAACTGTCCAGTGTAACTCGCTGGGAGGCAATCTGGGGTGGCACCTGGCGTTCCACGCATGTCGTTTTTGTTTCGGTAGTTCGTTCGGTAGTTTCGGTTCGGTAGTTCGATATCATAGTAATTTTCTCTCTGTGTATGTTTTTTTAACAAGGAAATTATATTTTAAAAAATATTGTAAAACATTGCCTAAATTAATGATTCTTACTTTATATTGTCGTAAAATTAACTTTATAGATTTTTATGTGTATCATAACTATACAGTACAGTACTGTAAAGTAACCGTACAGTACATACATTTACAAAACATAACTGTTCAGTAACTATCCATTTTAGTTAAACTGAATAACAAAAAGGGTGGCGGCTACTTTATACCTAGTAGAGTAAAAGAAAAAACTTAGTGATTTAAATTCTTTATACCCGATGCTGAACAGCCGACCCAATTTCTGGTTTACGACTACTAATGTTCAACTCCGTAGCCTTGTAATTTTGAACCCAATCCAGAAGACAAAGGAACTCCAGGATAAAGTATTGGGAGAAACTTTTGCCTCCGTGGAAGCCTTTTGATGGAACTAACCAGCATTACATGGAAATGGAAACCAGAAAAACCTCCCGTGGTTAGCCTGACTGCAAGGGGATTCTAACTTCATGATCTGTCTATCACTGAGGATATTTTACGTCAGCACTGTGGTCGGTGCAAGCGGGATGGGAAGTTCGTGTCGACCAGCCATCGCTAGGTTTCGAACTCGGTTCACGTCATTGGAAGGCGAACGCTCTATCCCCTGAGCCATCACAGCTCTTTCTTAGTGATTCACTTTAAAAAGAACGATCCTTGGTTCTTACTGTAGTGGAATAGGAACACTACTTTAGGGTAAAGTAGTTACCACCATTTTTGGCACTGAGTTACATTAAAATATTTTACAGTGTATTTTCTTTTTAAATAAAATCAATATTTTAAATACTTTTTTCATCGAATTTTAATACATATGATTATAGTAAACAATTAATTTATGGGAAGAACTATCGCGCGTTACATCTTTTGGACAATCCTATATTTCACATGGAAGGAAATCATACTTAGTTACAGAAATATTTTACGTGTGAAAAAAGTAGAATTTTTGCTACGGAAATATTATTTTATAAAAACCTAAGAAAGTACTTAAATAATTGAAAAATATTTTAAGGAGTGGTAAATAAGTTTAGAGTACATATTTTAATATTTTTTGTAAAAATATTAGCACCGTTTCGTATGTTACTTTTTTGGACAACCTAAAGATCTACCAACTTTCTAAGCTTTTTGTAAAAACTTTCTAGTGACAGCTATGTTTATATTTTAATGTATTATTTGTTTACTGATTTAAACATATTTGCAACACCACTACAGATAAATCATTTAAAACTTTATATGCAACGTCACTTTACTATATCTCTTTTGTGGTAAAGCTCTTAAAAGATTGGCAAAATTACAAAAAATTCAGAAATCTTTTAAATGTCTGCCACTCTATAAAATATTTTTCGAAACGCGAAATAGTTGGCAGGCCCGAACATGTATGACAACACTAAATTGTTTTTCCCAAATTCTTTCTCACAGTTAACGATTGGTATCATTAATCCTAGACAACAATATCTAACAAATATCAAGCAAAAATTTGGTATTAAATAATTTTTTTTTAATTATTATGCAATTATTTATATTTTTGCAAATTCCAAATAAACAGCCTTTATTGTTGATTAATTTTAAAATACGTTTGCTTGCTGTAACAAGCATTGGTTCAAATTTATTAAGTTAATATTTTTTAAAGCAAGCCATAAAATCTATATTTCCAAGGAATTGCATATATACTTACCATCTGTAATTATTTTATCTAAACTACTTCCTCTTCTCCATAGAACTGTAATCATTTCAATTGATAGAATTTATTTCTAATAAAGTTCTGAACTTCAATCATTCTTTCAGACAAATGATGTCCATACAATTGTTAGCAAAAAAAAATATTTTTTGAGAAATGCTTTCAATGCTTTTCATTCCTGGTCCTCAAATTGTTTCGTTCTTTGAAATTACTTTAACAAAGTATCGCGTTTGGACCAACTACATTAGCAAACAAATTTTACGCTGACGATGTTTAAGCAAAACTAATTTGCAAACGCGTCAAAGAAAGGACATCGGTAAAAAAAAAGGTATTCTCCATTGGAAAAGAGGTAAAATGTAATTATCGAAAAGAGATTCAATCTTAGTCTAAAACTTGCGAAAGCTATTCTTGTTTTTTCATAGATGAGATAGATTTTCATTTGTATATCTATGTACTCTATAAAAAAAAATTCTAGGCGATGATTTGTCTATGACAAGTATATAGTGAAAATTTTTCCATTTGTACTAACCCAATTATAATTATTTTGGAATTCTTATTTCTGGAGAGAAATAAGAAATTCGTTTAAATTACTGTCATTGTTAGTTAGTATTTTTGAGTCACTTTTGAGAAAGTTAAATTTTTGATGCAATTGCTTTAATTGTTAATTATTTAAATTTAAATTACGTTTTATTTTGATAAATTATTTAAAGACGGCTAATAACTTTGAATTATTTAACTAATAAAAAATGTGATTAGTTTTTATGCGTCTTTTTTTTTTCAAGAAGGCTACATAATTAGCGAGAATTAGTAATAATAATAAATGGCAAGCTAAATTTCATTTTATAAACGTCGTTGAACAGTTATTGAGTTTACGACTGCTAATTTTCAACTCCATAGCTTTGCGAGTTAGAACCCAATCCTGAAGACAAGGGTACTCCTGGATTAAGTATTGGGAGGAATTTGCTGTCGTGGAGGACTTTGTGATGGAACTAACCCACAGTTGCGTTACACGGAGAGGAAAACCACGAAAACCTCTCACGGTCAGTCTGACAGCAAGGGGACTGACCCATGATCCATCTACCACTGGGGATATTTTACGCCAGCACTGTGGTCACTGCAAGTCGGGTGTATAATTCGTTTTTTAAAGCCATCACTGGGAATCGAACCCGGGCACCTCATTGGGAGGCAATTGCTCCATCCTTTAAGCTCCCACGGCTTTGACAAGCTAAATTTTATTTTTATTTTTAAGCGTAGTTGAAAAGCCTGCCCAAATTTGACTTTACGACTACCAATGTTCAATTCCATAGTCTTATAATTTAAAACCCAATCCAGAAGACAATAGAACTCCTGGATCAGTACTCACCAGAAGGTTTGATTTTATATGAAAATTTGGAGGACTTTGTGACCCCGACAGATTCAACTTGTACCAGTCACCATTTAATACACAGGAATTTTTCCGCCGACTGGATTTGAACTCCTGTTCCCACGAATACGAGTCCAACGCAGTACCAGCCAAACTATCTCCGCCATTGACAAGCTAAATTGTTCAAAATGTTCTTTACTTATTTCTATTTTCAAAATTTCCTCTGTTTTTTTTTTCCTTCAGATTTTAAAGTCGCGGATACAGTTTAAGAACTTGCTGGGAAAATGTTGTTACTACAGTAGTTGGCAAACTGTGGCTCGTGTAATGTTTTTGTGATTCGGGAGGGGCTTGTATTTAATTAGGTTTCGGTGTGTAAGATTTTATAGAGCATGTTGACCTCTTTCCTAAAAACAGCAAAATATATTTTTTAACTCACATTGATCGTTGTATTCTTTTAATATAAGTTGGCTTGCAACTAATATAGAAAAAAATGCTTAAAAAAAAGACATTTCATACCAGCGTAATTCTCAAAAGCATAACATATCTCTAAACTTTAAGCTCTGATCACAATTAAGTTGAAATATAATTAATAATCAAAGTTTTTAAAGTAACTTATAATTCTTTCTAGAGACAGAAAATAACATAAAATATTGCAAACTTTTTTAATAAATCTGAATACATAAAATTCTCAATACATATCTCTTTAAATTCCCCTAATTAAAAAAGGAAGATGAATACAGTTGTCCTAAAAAAATATTTTTCCAACTAAAAGGGCCAATTTCGGACGTTCTCATGTTAACTTAGCCAATTTAACCCAAAAAGTATTTTTTATGTTGTTTTGAGGATGTTCTTTATGAAGACATAAGATACACTTTGTTAAAGTACCAAAGTTTCACAAAAAACCACGTTATTTTAACGTATCTTTATTTTTTTATAGAGAAAAAAAACTCACTTATCTAAAAAACTAATGTATACGTTAAGGTTAAAAACCAGTGTCCCGTTTAATCAAATATTTTCGTTAAGCAAACCGAATAACGTAAAAAAAAGGTTTAAAAAACTAAGAAAAAAACTGAACAAAATGGAAGAAATTGAAAACGACCAATACAATTATTCTGCAATAAGAATGCTAAAATTTAAACAAATTTAATTTAATATTTTACCGGAACATCAGTTTTTCACATAACCATTTTCGTACGAGTATAACTTCTATTTAGTTTTATATAGAATTTTATAACCTATAAATCATATTATTTAAGGAATTGTTTTAAGTGAAGTGAAAATAACGTGAATAAAACACATATCAAGATTATTTAAAGCGCAAATCAGAATTAAATACCAAGTGGTATTTCAATTTACACCCGGTAAATAACTAATTAGATACAATTACATTTATCCTGTCTACATTTATACGTTTAAAAGTATTTTTTCTTGAATATTTAAAGTATTAGTAAATGTTTTGCTTTATTATGTTGTGTTTGACTTGATCATTTTAATTAACCATGAATTTGATCGCCACTATATCTAAACAATTTAAATCATAAAGAAATGTTCTTTTATATACTGGTTAAATCTATATTATTTTCCATTTTATTACACCTGCGTAAATGTTAGTTTAATACTGCCCCTGTAAATATTATTATATTCTAATCTAGTTTAATCGCAATTATGTTTAATTTCCTATTGATTTCATCACAGGCTCTACCGACTGGTTTCCTACTCATGACTTTACTATTTGATGCTTGGCACCCCCTCCCCCCCCCCCCGAATCTGCTGTCACTTTACACATTTCCCCGCTATATGTCTTAAAAAATTCGACGAATCAGTTAATGCCTGCTTGCAGCAGCTTGCTGAGATTTAAGCTATGTTCTACTGGTTAAATGCCATTTTTTTTAGCATGCAAATTTTTCATAAAAATAAACATTGGAAACTAGGTTTTTTTCGTTGTTAACCTTTGTCTTTAGCAAGAAATTCGCGTCCGTTAAAAGTTCTTTAATATTAAAAAATAAGAATCGCCTTCTGAAATAACTTGTTATGTTTCAAAACCAGATTGGTGGCTATAGCCATAAATATACACTCACTTATATCGTAACTGTACATATCCAATACCACCCGGTTTTTAACAACACCTTCTAAGACTGAAAGCCTCCACAAGGTTTCTTTTAGGTAGTCCGATCAGACCAATATGAAGGCAGAACAGTTTACGAAGAACAGTTACGAAATCTCGTAAAAATAAGAAAGTGGTAGCAAATATATGTCTTAAAATTCTTTTAATTTATGAATATAATTGGTCTGTATTATTTACTTGTCTACCACCACATATTCAATTCTCAAATATATATGATAAATTTCACTCAAGTACTATTAAAAATAGAATGTGGGTTCATGCGCACAACTGGTTCACTTTTAAAACAGTCTGCGCAGACTACTTACAAAACACCGTGTGGAGGTTTTCTAATGTAGGAGGTGATGGTTTTTAATCGGTTTAATGGGATTAGTGACGTTTTCAAATTGTGGTAAAAGTAAACAAATTAAGCTTTCTTTACATGTTCCTTCACTACTACTTTAATTATTTTGAATACTTAGGACTTCTGCATCTGGCATTTAAGCAATTTGAAGTGAAATGTAAATAAACTTAGCGCTGAATATTACACCAGCAAGTGATGAAATTTAAATGGATTTAATGTGTGTATTTTACAAGCAATGAACATATGGTGCCTGGGGAATTGATTAAGGAATTTGAGAAATTGAGAAATCGGTGTGAAGTTCCTAATAAGCAGCCAGACCAATCGATATCAACAGATGATCTAGTCTAGAATCAGTGCTATTTGAAATATGATTGCGCGAATGTTGGATTAGAATTATAATGCAATTTGAATTGGTTAAGTAAGTTTAGCGTGTCATTGGTGAATTAAACACGGAAGTCCGTCTGACTTCCAACTTTGGCGGCCCATTAGAGAATGTGATGACTTTAGTAGATCACGTCACATGATCTTTAGAATAATGATTACCATGAAAGCATTTACATGTTTTTAGTATAATATGAAAAGGCAATTTCTATTAGACTTGAAATTTTGATATAAGTCTGCTGCTTGTGTAGTATCTTGAAATGACCAATCATAGTAATTCAATTCTAATTAATTAATCTAATTTAGTTAATATATTTCAATAACGCATTATCCGAATAAGACTCGGGCTCAACAAGAGTCGTCTGCATTATTTGCTTTATAACCTTTATATTTCCTGAAAAAAATATTCTTCTCAAATTGGAGACCTGCGAAGTGTTTTTTTTTTAATTTTTTTATTTTTATTTATTTATTTTATTTTATTTTATTTATTTATTTATTTATTATTTTTTTTTTTGAGCATTCGCACCACCGGTTAAAAATTAAATATTCAACGCAAACGTCTCATGATAAAGACGATCTCAAATTTTAGTGAAATATCATAATAGCAACTGAGAGAGAATATGGTATATTTTAAATAATGAATATTATTTTAGGTAAATAGGATCCACGGGTAAGACCTACAAACTATTTTTAAATAACTCACAGTTGATTTTTGTAATTATATTATAATTATATATTATTAATTATCTATAATTATATTAATTATATTATATTTTTTATTGTATATATATTATATTATATGTTTAAAATTATAATATTGATAACTGTCTAATGTGATTAATTTGCATAATTTATAACATTTACCAAAAAAACACAGCTATTATTTATAATCACCTGTTATTAGTAATCATTATCAGATTTATTACTTTAAATGCAAAATATGTTATAACTGTTAAAAAAATCTTGGTATTCGTGAATATTTTACTCTTTATAAAAACAATCCACAATTAAATGATTTTCTTGACAACTTTTGCTCTTTTCCGTCTTACTATAATGTCCTATACCTAAATCCAGAAGGCAAGGGAACTCCAGGATCAAGTATTGGGAGAAATACTGCCTTTGTTGAGGACTTTTTTTTATAAAACTAACCCGCATTTGCGTTACGTGGAGAGGAAAATCTCCCACTGTCAGTCTGACAAGAAGGTGACTCTAACCCATGATCCGTCTACCATTGTAGATATTTTACGTCAGCGCTGTTGGGGTGCAAGCTGGACGCGGTATTCCTATCCACCAGCCACAACTTGGATTAGAAACCTGTTCACCTCATTGAGAAGCAAACATTCTCAATCAGATGAACTCGCAAACCTTTGGGACACCACGGTTCTCACTGTAATATATTTTTATAAATTTATTTACCTATTTTTTTGTAACCGTCATTGAACAGCCGACCCAATTTTGGGTTTACAACTAATAATGTTCACCTCCGCAGCCTTGTAATTTTGAACCAATTCAAAAAACAAGAAAACTCTTCGATCAGTACCCCCAGAGGTTTGATTTGTTATGGGAACATGAAGGACTTCGTGACTTGACAGACTTAACGTGCATCAGTCAGTTTACTACACGTGGAGTCTTTGGCCGGTGGGGATCGAACCCACGACCTCTAGGACATGGGCCCAGTGCCCTTCCAACAGAAATTAAGGAAATGTATCTCATATATTGACGCCCGGTGGCTGAGCGATAGCACTTCGCGCTGTCGTGCCACAGTTCCCTGGTTTGATCCTCGGGCCGGGCAAGGTCGACTCAGCTTTTCATCCCTTCAGTGGGTCGATAAATGAGTACCAAGCATGCTTGGGAACTAAACACTGGGGGTTCTGCGTTCGGCTGACCACCTAACCGGAACATCTGCTCCTGCACTCCAGAGCCCAACGTCAAGAAAACTGAGATGGACACAGTAGGCCTTGGCCCACTTTGGGCTGTCGCGCCGCTGAGTTTTATCTCACATATTACGATAGTGGGGCAAGTGTAATTTGAATCACTTGTACACTTTACCTCATTTATATTTCACGTAATTTTAGTTCAATTTTAGTAGTTCCTTCATGGTGTTGCAAATTTCACAAACATTTAATGTATTTAATTTCAACCCGGGCCTACAAAAAGGGTCAAAAAGGAGTAAAACTTTAATTTTAGTTTCTTGTATTTTTGGTGTGTTGAAAAATTCTGTTCACGAAAGCACACGCCTCATTTTACATTAATGCAAAGGGTTCTTATATAAAAGAAAAAAAAAGTAGGGTATTTACCCTGTAGCACAATGGTAATGTTTTAGTTTAAAGGGGCACAGAATATACAACATAAAAGAGCATGTGCACGCATATTTAAACTTGTAGTGAAAATATCAGACTGTACATCTGATATATAAATTGAAAGGTAAATGCCCTACCACATTTTTTTTTTTAAACACCTTTTGCATCCTTGTAAAATGAGGCGTGCTCTTTCGCGGTCAGAATCCTAAAAGAATTTATATAATTATTTAACAAAAAGCGTGATAATTTTCTGTAACTATTTAATTTAAATGATATTTTTCACAAAAGTTGATAAGGGAAATGGTTAAACAATATGTTCAAACATGAATAAAAATTTCTCAGACATGTACAAATAAGCATATTTTCTTTATTAATATCGTTGCCAAATTAATTATTTAGCAGCGATATAAATAGAAAATTTCATTTATGCAAACATCGACAAATTTTCGTCTTACTTAGAAGCATAGATTTAAAAAAATTTTTAAAAACTATCGAGTTATCTATTTAATTTTTTTTTCTGTAGTCTTCATAATGTAGGTTAACATATAAATAATTTTATATTAAATTTAAAGCAAACATGCTGATATCATTCTTGTGATACGCACTCTTTATTCTTAAATTTTAGTTTATCTTTATTACTACAAAAACACTTTAATTTAATAATTAAATCAAACAATGTAACAAATACAAAATATTAATTATGCAATACATTTAATCAAACAATGTAATATTTATAGAATATAAATTATGCAATATGTTAAGTCAAACAATGGGACTAAAAAAATATTAATAACGCAACATCTTAAGCAAACAATGAAATATTTATAAAATATTAATCATACAATATATTTAAAAAAATAATGTAATATTTATAGAATATTAATTAATCCAACAATGTAACAAGTACAAAATATTAATTATGCAATATAATTGTTTAAACAGTGTATTATTTTGAAAATATAAATCATACAATACATTTTATCAAATAATGTAATGTTTATAAAATATTAATTATGCAATATATTTACTAAAACGTTGTAATATTTATAAAATATTAATCATTTAATTTATTTAATTAAACAATGTAATATTTATGAAATATTGAACATCCAATATGTTTAATCTAGCATTGGAATGCTTATAAAATATCAGTCACGAAAGAGCAAGCATTATTTGTAAGATATTAATCGCAACTGTATATTTCCTTTTTATATTAATGAAATAAAAAAATTTTGATAAAAATCCCAATCGCAACGCATCATAATTTATTTAAATTGTATTTTCCATTTTCTTTTCAAATAGTTACGGATAATTAAAACGTTTTATTAGTTTCTAACGTTTTGTAACATTTTAAATGTATTATGTCGAACAATTAAAAGCATGAATCATTTTACTGTGTTCTACAATGTAATTAATTTAATACGAAAATACGGCAATCTGAAAAGAATATACAATGTTAAAGCTCTTCTAAAAATTTTTTGCGCTAAAAACAATTCTTTTTATATATCACATATATAAAAAGTTAATTTATGTATACCATTCTTCATTGTAACACTAATTAAAGCCAATTTACGTTTGCTTGACATAAAAGCGTTTGCAAGAAAAACATAATCACACTTTCATGAAATTTCTAATTTGAACTAATAACCTCTGGCATACATCTACTGAACACATTTCCCTAAATGAAAATGACAGAGAAAGTTAATTGCAAAAAGAATATTATTAGCCTAGTTAAGAATTTTTGAAATGCTTAGAAAAGATGAAATTTTTGCTTTCATATCATTAAAAGCAAGTAAAATTATGGATTGAAATGTATGTTTGTTCTTATTATAGTTTTTTTTTTTTTTTTTTTTTTGTATTTTGCTTAAATTTTTTTAATTAAACATTTATTTATGCTGAAAATACATCATTTAAACTTTTTCTACCATTGAATAAATTATATATATTCATATAAGCAACAATTTTTGTTTAAATGAGATATTTTTTGTAATATTTTAAATGTTGAAAACGTTACAATTTATTTAATTTTTGAATTAATAAATTTAATTTGCAATGATTTTTCTTCGATCATCACTATATGGAATCAGTTTCAACATATAAAGATGTGACATACATATTGAACTGATGTTTTAAAACTCTTGCAAAATTAAACAGTTTAGAGCATTGCATATGGGCAACTTTTTCAAAAAATTTATTACAGCTCTAAGAGAATAAAATTTCAAAAATGTGGTAGGAAAGACTTCATGAAAGTTGGAGAAAACTTGGCACAAAAGCTACAACTTCAATTTTAAAAAAAATACGACAAATGATTGTAGCACTGATTACATACATACATGCTGAATCATTTATGTTTGTGGTAATTACGAATGGATAATTTCTTTGAAAAATAGAGCGGAATCGAAGTAATTTTGCTACCACTTTTTAATTTTCTGTTTGGATCACAGATATTTCAAATATGTGACACGCTTGCAATGTGTTAATAATAAATTCCTAACCCTCCTTTAAAAATTCACTCGAGTACTACTGACAGCCCCACTCTTCTGCTACATAAGGAGTGGCAGAAAGAAGGTTATAATACATTTCAATTTATGATGCGATAATGTCCTCAGTTGTAGGTGGATCATGCGTTTGAGTCCCCTTGCCATCAGAGTAATAATGATAAGTTTTAGTGGTTTTCTTCTAAATGTAAGGCAAATGCGGATTAGTTCCGTCAAAAAGCCCACCACGAAGGCAAAATTTCACTCAATGCGTGATCCTGGAATTCCCTTGCCTTCTGGATTAGGCTAAAAAATTTAAGGCTGCGGAGCTGAACATTGGTAGACGTTTACTCAAATTTGGTTCGTTTGTTTAATGACGGTTATAAAGTAAAAATATGCAACTGTAGCAACTAATTTGTCCAATTTTTGGTAGTACATAATTATCTGCTAGAAAAATTTTTCTTCCAAAATGCGTACATGGGTATGGAGTGATAGAAATACTGGGTTGACATCTATGTGTATTTAAATCAGAATGAAAACAAATTTTATTCTTATTAAAGGCATGTTATTCCCTTAATCAGTAGTGAAATCTTGTTGCAGACCCTTAGTTCATCTGTTCAACTTTTTCCAGACGTTCTCGATATAATTCAAAGCGAACATTTTGGCAGCGCAGTTCAATCCGTTAACTCTTATGGAATCATACCAATCCATGCTGGACATTGCAACATGCCAGCTAGCATTATCATCTTGGAAATAACATGATATAAGACTAGCAGGACTTAAACATTTTAACTGCCATCTTTAGTAGATATGGGTGTTGAGTTTACTATCAATTGTAACCACAGTTTCCAGATTATTCTAGAAGAAACAGCTCCATACCAAAATTCCAACTCCCCCCCTAATGCATGGGCATCTACATACTTATTAGTAGATAATGTATCTTTATAATTTTAGAGTGGCTCTTAAAACATAAAAAAATATGAGTATTATTTTTAATTTATAGTGTTCTGTTTTATCAAAACTAACTTCAGATACACAGCTCTTCACAAATGCCGGTCTTAAGTACCAAAAATAAATTTTTAGTTTTAGTAAAGTTTTCTAAAAATATAAAATTATTTATCTACAAGTATTTTCTAACTTCATTAAATATTCACGCATCTACAAAAGCTTCAACGTTTTTAGATTAAATAACTAAAAATATAAAACTAAAAATATATGTAACTACTTATTCTTTGAAATGCATATTTATAAGAATGCTTCGTTGGATCTAAGGACTGCTTAATGCATTTGCAAAATTTCTTATTCTGTATAATGTTATGAGGCTTGCACTTTCTTTTTGTTTTTCAAGGTGACTTCTGAAATGAAATTCGCACATAGGAATATATATATCCATTCGTAAAAACACTAAAATGACTAGACATTTAATTTTTAGAGTTTTCTTGAGTAAGGTAACTATAGTTTTATAAATCAACCACGAAATTTCTGTATCTTAAGAAAATATTCTTCCAAGTGGTAGCCAAGACAGGGTATCGATATTTTAATTAATTAGAATTATAAAAAGTTTACCTATAATTTATACAAATATATGAAGCCAGATAGCATAGTTGCAAAGTTTAATTTTTTTCAAAGATATATTTCCTAATTCAAGTCAGATTGTAAGTTGGTGTGTTATTAGGATTAGCCAAAACCTTAAAACACTTCCAGAAATTCAGGGGCCTACTTTATGTAAATTTTAATTACTTCAAAGTAATTGTAGCCAAAATCTCCCATTTATTCAAACAAGAATAAAATGTAGATATATGAATTTTGTTGCAACATAAAATGTAAAAGAAAAAAATATCTTCCAGAACATTTTGAAGAGTTGGCAAGTTTGATTGAGAAATTGTCATGTTCGTTTTGGTAAAATTTTTATAAATATTATGCTTGTTCTAAAACCGCTGTTATAATATAGTATGTTCTCCAACATTTGATGTTGTTGTTATTGTCGTCGGTCATTAAAACAGTCGGGGTTAGTTTGTTCTTGTTTTCCAGTGGCGCCATCTATGGCCAAGAATTTGAATTTAGGGCCGACCCTTTCATGCATCTATTCATTCATCCACAGATCGTAATTTAGACCTGAACCAAAGTGTGATCAACGTCCAATTCAGTACACCCAGAGGTATAATTTGTTATGGTAACATGGAGGACTTTGTTATCCAACAGATTTATCGTACACCAGTCACCATTTATTACAAAGGGGAGTTTTTGACCGGTTGGATTTGAAAACCCGTTCTCACGAACATGAGTTCAGTGTCCTGCCAACCAGTCTATCTATTTGAAGTGTTTGCTAAATTAAAAATTTTTGAAACAAATAGAGCATTCAACACTAGTAAATCAACGCTAATAAATCAACACTAGTAAAATACTACTACTAATGAATTCATGAAATAATAGCTAGAATATAGTTTTATGCGATTACTGGCGGAAGAGTTCTTATAAAATGGGGCGTGGCTTAAGAGAGTGAAAACCCTGGATTGTTTAAACTAATTCTGTGCTGATTTTAGGAAGGAAGGAGAATATGGTGGATAAGAAAATCTTGCTGATTAAATTTATATAGCACTCTGAAATTTCTGAAAATGTTCTAATAAAATCATTAAGTCGTCAATAATCAGTGCTAAAGTATTCGCATGTAGCAGCAGACTTGAAAAAAAGGCATACCTCTTCTTAAATGTTTCTTAGTAATATACAAACCCTGAAAATATGAACCCTTTCCAGGTAAAAGGCTATTGGAGTCAACAATTGTGTTTTAATGCTTGATTTTGGGTTTATTAAATGCAATTTAAAATTATTTCCCTCATCACTACATATAAAAAAATTTAAAACTTCATATAATGCGGTATTTGTTACCCCCTTGTAATGCAAATATAGTATTTGCATAACTGATCAAAGTTATACAAATATTGCTTTGAATTTTTCCTACTTTATAGAGTCTGATATCAAAATTGAATCAGTTGTCAAAATAAAATATTTTTGCCTACAAATATAAGTCATTTGTCAGTTCAATTCCACTTGAGGAAATTCTCCTCTGGAAAGAGTAAAAGTTGGCAGTTTTACAAACAATCAACAATAAAAAATTGTCCTTTTGCTTAAGACTTTTTTGTTATATTTACTTTCATTATATATTGAAACTCAATTTTCTTTACTACGAGTAATATATACTGGCAGCTAACTTTTCATTTAAGCATAGTATGCAAGCTTGGCAACTTTTCTAAGTGATTGCCGAATTACAATAAAAGGCGAAATTGTTTTTACAGTATAACAAACTTTACACACCATCGTATAAGTCAAATAAAAAATTTATTTTAATATATGAGTCAAAAATTTTTAAGTATAACAGGAAAAACCGAGAGCTGATTTTATTTTATGAAACTATATGCATTAAATAGTATTTTTTATGTTTACATATAGATTGAAAATATTTCCAAATAATTTAGTTTCCAGTCAAAGCAGCTGAATTTTGTTTACAAACTATATGTATATCCAAGGGGATTAAAGGAAACTGAACAAAAATCCCAATTGTTTTATAAAATAGTTAGTAGTTTTTATCAGAAAATGTAAGAAATCTTGAATGTTACCAATAAAATACTTATACTGAAAAAAGATTTTTGTTTTAATTTTTAATATAAACATCTTCTCCTTCTTACAGAGTTAACATTAAAAAAATATTAAACGGGGAAATTATTAAAATATTAAATAACGAAAAAATAGTCAAAATTTATATTTTTGGGTAAAAAAAAAATCTAGGGTATCATATAACGGGGTCAAAGCTTCCTATTGAACTTAAAATAGTGGCAAAAGAGTTGTAACATTCTATTGATTTTAGAACGAAACGAGATATACAGGTATGCTAACTTTCTACACTTTTTGTAAAACTTTACTCTTGTGGTTGCTAAGTTTATATTTTAAGGTATTATTTGGTATTCATTTAAACTTACTTTCTACTCCACTGCAGATAAATGATTTTGATGATTGTACGCAACGCCACTTTATTCCAGCTCTATCATGGTGAGGCTTTTAAAGTGTTGACAAAATTACCAACTATTCTGAAAGCTTTGGTTTATAAATGTCTACCCATCTATAAACTATTTTGCGAAAGCATAGCAGACCTGATCCTGTATTGACCGAGTTATGTTAACAATATAAGTAATGATATTTAGCCTTAATAAAGGTAGCAGTTATTTTTGAATTAAAGTGAAAGTTAAAAATTTTGTTCGTTTAATAGTTTAAATAAAATCTCGTTTTTTTCTCTTTAATTTCTTTATGAGATTTTATACACACAAATGGATAAGGGAGCGATTGGAATGCTCTAGTGCACAGTGAATCTCTCAAATTTCCTCTGGAGATATTTGAGACCTCTCCGAGGTAAAAAAAAAAAAAAAAAAAAAAAAAAAACTTTATTTAAACCATTAAATTAAATGCTTTCTGGGAAGCTAAAAAGAGTAAAAGTTATACCCTTCAACGTTTGTGATTTTTAAAAAATATTTTTCCAATGGCAGTGAGTATAGTACAAATATTTAGAACAAGCAAAACTTGTATAATGTTTTTACCAGAACTTATGAGCACGACTATTTGTCATTCTGTCCTTATATTTCAATTATATGGTTGACAGACTTCATGTAATGTTAAATTATTAAAAGTACAAAAAAATACATTATCTTTACTACTGCGAAGCAAAATATTTTCTACGGAATTATATTATAAAATTATAACTACGGAAATTTCGAAGTAGTTGGAAGCTATGTAAAAGGTCTAATGCATGCTCAGTTGCAAAGATGACAACTTGCTCCAAACAGAAAGTAAAATAAAGAAGGGAAAAAAAAGGAAAAAAAAATATGTATATATATATATATATATATATATATATCTTATATCCTAGATATTCATGCTTCTAAATCTCTTTTTTCTTCATCTAGACATCCTCATGAAATAAAAAATATATATCTTTCGTTAAAGGGAGTTGAAGGTAAAGGTGATTAACCCCTTCGTATAATGAATCTGCCTAACTTTCTCGCTAAAGCTTCGGGTTCTTTGCAAAATCTCCCTATCTTTCAGAAACTGGTCGTATTTTAGATCTTTTCTTTTCTCTAGCTATTTATAAAAAGCTAAAAGGAAAAAGTAATCCCTTTTCCTTCATCCTATTTAATTTATGTCCATGAAATTATCAAAAAAAGATAAACATAAAAGGGTATACCCAGAAATAGTCGAATTCGGAAGGTCATTTTACGTTAGAATTGGAAGGAATCGAATCGTGAATCGAATATTTTTTTTTTCTTTTTTTTTTTTTTTTTTTTTACTGAACAATGTAATTGGCTATGTTTGAATCAGTTTAGTGATTTACAGCTTAGGCATAACGTTTTAAATTTATAATCCCTTATATTTACAATATTTATTACGAAAATGAAATTTATTTACTCTTGACAATATGTAAATAATATTTGAATATTTTTTCCAAAAAAATTTTAATTTACCCCTTGGATAAAGCATAGTAAGAGTATTTTTATTTTAATTTTTTCTTCATCTAAGATATAAAAAAATTAATTTAGTTAATTTGAAAAAAATTATTTGTCATACAGTGTAAATGTTCTGGTATTAAATTTGTTTACCATGATTCATTAGGTGTCATAAAATGCAGAGAACTAAACGGTTTCCATTCTTTTTTCTTAAATAAGTTTTATAAATGCTACAATGTGTTAAAGGAATTATATAAATCTGGCACGCACACACACATATGGTCGCCAATTTTATTCAAACGTATTTCTTCTGAGCTGAAGTTAAGAACAAATGGCCTTCCAAGTTAACAGTCGTAAAATAATTTACCAAGAACATTTGAAAAATAGTGGTAAACAAACTAACCACTTGCTTAAAAAAAGTTAATACAAACACGTAATTTGCCTCTGGATAATTGTTTGGATTTTATTCTATTTTAATTACTCCATTTTTCTTCAATATGAATAGTATCGCTCATCTTTACGATATATACCTTCATTTAATACGTAATTTATACGTCATACGATATACGTCAATTTTCACTTTAAAAGGCATTTTTAAATTAATATTACTGGTGGTAAGTATCATAACCACTGTCTTAGAAAGGGTTAATGAAACCAAATAATGCACCTCCGGATAATTATTTGGATTACTCATATTTTCTTCAATATGAATATTGTTGCTCATTTTTACAATATTAAATTGTATTTTTACAATATTAAATTGTATTTTTACAATATTAAATGTATATTAAAAGTGTATTTGTATTTAAAACAATGTTTTAAGCAGCTAGTATTATTGATGGCAAAGATGCTAAACATTGCTTTAAAAGGGGTTTATTTAAACTTAATGATGTCCTCTGAATAATTATTTGGATTTTATTCAATTTGGATTACTCATTTTTTCTTCAATATGAATATTATTGCTTATTTTTACAATATACATCTATTCAAAAGTGTATTTGCATTTAAAAAATAGATAACATTAAGTAGATAGCATTACTGGTGGTAAGAACTTTTTTAAGTACATAGTATTATTGGTGGTAGAAATACTAACCTCTGTATTAGAAGGAAATACTTAAACTCCCTCTGGATAATTTTTAGGATTTTATTCAATTTGGATTACTCATTTTTTCTTCATTTTGAATATTACTGTTCATTTCTACAATATAGATCTATGTAAAAGTGTATTTGCATTTCAAAAGACATTATAAAGCTATTTTTAAGAAAATAGCTTTATTGATGGTTAGTATACTGACCACTATCTTTTATAAAATTGCAGTTAGTAAAAGGTTATAGAAACTAAATATTTCATCTCTGGATAATTATTTGGATTATATTAAGTACTCACTTTTTCTTCAATATGAATATTATTTCTCACTTTACACACAGCTATTTGTATTAAAAATGTTTTGGCGTCGATAGTATTATTCTATACATTGTATAAATGATATTTCTTTTGGGGGAAATATCAATACCATACTGAAATGATATTTCTATTGTAAAGAGCGTAAGCTGCACGAATTTTCTGAAAGGCTTGTGAAAACGCAATAACATTCATTTCTCCTAGAGTGATGTGATAAAAGTCATGAATGCTCCAGTTTTTACGACTTCATAAAACTCGCCCTGTCTGACCACCCATAAAAAGTTCCTCAGCAGAGCAAGGATTTTTATTCCTTAAAAACGTATTTCGAAGATTTTTTGAATAGTAGAGATTACATGAATGGTTGTATGTTTTGATAACACTAAATTACTGAAACTTATGTTTTTTCTTTTACTTCTTTTTCTTTTTATTTAACAAAAAATAGAGGAATTGAGAAAATAAGGCTAATAAATGTAATAAAAGTACTTTGTTAGATAGATACAAGAGAGTTACTGATTTGATAAAAGAACAAAGAAATATAACGAGCATTTTTTATTTAAACTATCATTTCTTGTTCAAAAATAGAGTACATTGAAGATTTTGAGAAAACGGCAAATATCCTATTCGAAGGAACTCACAACAATAAGGGTAGAAAATGAAATTTATAGTTCATTTAAATTTATTTGGTGATATTTCCGGTGAACAAAACACGCCAAAGCTGTCAACCTTCACGATTATTACTGAAGATTTTTCATAATGGTAGTTAAAAAAACAGAGTAAAATCATTAAAGTTATATGAGCATTTTTTTAGAAAAATTTGTCCCACTTTTACCAATACAAAAAAAGAGAAAAAAAGCAACGGGAAATAAATCTTTTGTAGCATTTATCCAAGTACCAAGTGCTTATCCAAGTACCAAGTACTGACAACTCTTACCTAGTCGGAGTATAGGGATTTCAAATCTTAAATTATTTTTGCTCGAAAAGCTACGGGTATTTTTCAAATTATTTTTAGTTTAGTTTATTTTTTCTGAATGTACAAGTTTATAAAGAGCGTGTAGTTTTATATACATGCATAATCACTAGTCTGCTCCTTTGAAAATAACGCAAATGTCACCTTAACGTAGCGCATCATAAACTGAAATGTATTATCATCTTCTTTCTGCCACCCCTTATGTAGAAGAGAAGTGGGGCTCTTAGTAGTACTCGAATGAATTCCAAACCTCCTAGTTATGAATATATATTGTTAACACATTGCAAGCAGGTCACGTAAAAATACGTTTTTGAAAATTCTGCGATCCCTAAAAAAGTTTCAAAAAGTTATAGCAAAACTACTTCATTTTCGCCCTGTTTCTCAAGGAAATTATCCATCCGTGATTACTATAAACATAAATGATTAAGTATATATGTAATCAGAACAACAATCATTCTTCGCAATTTTTTTAATCGAAATTGTAGCTATAGAGAAAAGTTTGCTTTTATGAAATCGTGCCTACCACATTTTAAAAATTTTAATCGGTAAGAGCAGTAATAAATTTATTTGGAATAGTTGCCCGAATGCGATGTACTAAATTTCATAAAAACTGTAGCTTGCAGAGAGAATTGCATATATGATATCAGCGATGCGAAAGTATCTAAACTCCGTTCAAAACTCCCCAGTTTGATCCGTTTCCTAGAGTTTGTTTCATTTGTTTTCCCAAGTCAAAAAATAAGACATTCTCAGCAAGTTTTCGTTTTTAATACTCACGCGCTTTATAAAAAGTTTTTCAAATAGTACAGCAGTTAGTATCCCAGCAGTTGCCAA
The DNA here is from genome assembly GCA_949128135.1 of Parasteatoda lunata. Classification (NCBI taxonomy): domain Eukaryota; kingdom Metazoa; phylum Arthropoda; class Arachnida; order Araneae; family Theridiidae; genus Parasteatoda; species Parasteatoda lunata. The sequence continues at coordinate 45,071,227 of OX421981.1, read as the reverse complement.
ATTACAACTTCCCTATTTCAAATATAACTTCATCTAGTTCTTTATTCTCAAATGCATTGATTTAGAATGATTTATTTCTGGGACTACGTGCTTCTCCGGGATACAAATTACACTGCTATCCGTAAAAGAATTAAAAAGTGAAAGAGAACTTATCACTGCATACCAGTAAGAATTTTACGTAAAATTCTTTTGAAAGAGGACAAGCTTCATACTTTAATATAAAATTCTGGGTTGAAAAAAATATTTTATTTAAAATTATTTTAACCACATGATATAAAAACCTTAAAATATATATAAGAACCTTTAAAATGATTCCAAGAATGTGTGATGTCAAAATTTAAAAATTTCCTAAATTTCTTCCACCCTTTTAGGCCGACTATCACAAATATGGTTTTGAGGGAAACGTCATCAATCAAAGTAAAAAGACAAAACTGGCAATCAAACTAATTCTTTAATAGATAGTTTATTTATAGGCGAGGTTATAACAGTTTGATTTATTTAATTATCCACTACTTAGTTCAAATTAAAAATTATGCATTTCTTCTTAAGACTGCCATTGATTGGACATGTAGTTAGACTAACATTGATTAAAGTGAAAGCCAAATAAGTCTGTCAAATTATCCATGCCAATATTTAAGATACCACTTTTTTATTTTTTTACATCCTGTTACTGATTTTGTACGAATGCTTTTGTGAATCACTCGTCTTAAAGAAGTTAAGACTTTCACTTAGCTTGCTTCCTTTCACTGTGAAATGCATTAGAGAAAAATCGTAAAAGGTGGCAGTTTTGCAATTAAAACTGTTAAATATTTTCGAGTGGTAGTTTTTTAATGTATGATTTATAGTTTAGTAAATTAGACTATAGGGTTTTACTTACCATTATTTCTAAATAGTTCAAAAACTTATGTGATATGCCATTTTGTTGCAGTTAAGCCGTATTGAGCCTTTTAAAAAGTTGGCAAATTAACCAAAAATATGCACATTTTAGTTTGTAGTTTTCTACCGTTTTTTTAACCATTTTATCGTATTCGGAGCACTTGGTATCTGTGTATAAAGTCCGCCGCGAGATAATTGGCACAAAGTGGTGTTATATATAAACTCATTTTTTATACATTTTGATAAGCAAAGCATCTTGAAATCGAATTTACTAAAGTAAAAGTCTTAGGTTAGAGCACAAATTTCACTAACTAGCATCTCTGGTTTTTATAAACTACACCAATTTTGTATATCGTCTTTTTTTAAGTTCATGGAAAGAGCCGTCTATCAGTTGAAATTCCGGATAAAATCTTAAATTTCCTTTTTATTTTTAAAATATTTATATTTTTTGAAACATGTTTAAGTGTTAGTTATAGACATGCTTTAAAAATAAATAAAAAGAAAAGGGAGAGGTGATAGCATAGAAATAAGTCTTGATTTTTTAAAATAACTATAAATCATAATTAATTATTTCCTAGAATGTAATTAACAATTTATCTAGATTGCATTTCAATTATAAAGCGTTTTCTTAAAAAGCACTTATCAACATTTTTTAAAGCATTAATCCTATTAAGTAATAAAATCTTGATAAATAATGTATAGCTATAATCACATTTTGATGAAGCTCTTGCATAGAATCATTTCCAATTAATATAAGCTCTTTTAGTGAGAGTTTATTATGCAGTAATAGTTAATTAATTCTAATTTATAACAAAATTAAGATGGATTAAATTATGAAGAGGATTTTGAACGAAAGAAAAACCGTATTAAAAAGTAGTATGATAGTTTGTGCTTTTAAATTATTTAATGACAATTTTAAAAATAAAATATTCGTTTATTACTTAATTCTTTCATTTTATAAGAATTTATTTAATTTTACGATTATAATTCGTCCTTTTTCTTATAAATTCTTCTACTAATTTCTACATGAACCTATTAATTTAATATAAATGCGGAAATTTCTATTAAAATAAAAGACTTATATTTTATATATATATATATATTCATACAATTTTCTACCAAATATATTTTTAGCTGATATTTTATACGATTTAAACTATAAGCACTGTTATATAGTCATTTCAACTCAGCGAATTTTTTTTAACTGTTAGATTAGTATATCGATATTTTTGGTATTTTAACTTTTAATCCACGTCAGTAAATTTGCGTTCTGCTTTGTTTCTTTTATCTAAGTCTCAATTTGAATTGCATTTTTATTTTTTAGCGTCAAAGAAGCATTATGAAGAGTAATTTTTATCTTAAGAGTATTATTTTATTTTATTTTTTGGAAATATCGCATCTACCATTGTGAAGGAATATTACGTTTTCCCTTATATATATATATATAGCTTCTACTGAGGCTGTATTTGGTCTGTAATGATCGTGCAGTGTACAGATGTATTTCCAACTGCCTAAATTTCTTATGCTCCGAGCTTGAGTCTTTGAATTCTAGTTTTACGTGAAAGTGAGCCTAACCAACGCCTCCTATAACTGAAAGCCTCCACACGGTTTTTTATAGGTAGTCCGATCAGATCACTGTGAAGGATATCCACTTTCCGAACGAGTCATTTAATACAAAATCTAATTGAAATAAGAAAGTGGTAGCAAATATATGACTAAAAACTTGTTTTTTTTTATGAATATTATTGGTTTGCCTTATTCACTTGTCAACCACTACAGATTCAATTCTCAAATATATATGATAAATTTCTCTCAATCACTTTTATAAAAGGTTTTGGGTTCATGCGCACAACTGGTTCACTTTTTAAACAGTCTGCGAGGACTACTTATAAAAGACTGTGTGGAGGCTTTTTGATGTAGGAGGTGATGGCCTAACACGTCACTTTTCTATAATTAATCCTTAGTAAATATGCTCATCAAGATTTTATTCCTTCCAAAATAGATTCATCAAAAATATTTTTTATTTGTAAACTTATAGACGTAAGGTTTCATTGCATCGAAAACAATGATGCAAGATTTTACTCCTCCGAAATCAAGTCAGCAGATTTTTTATTTCAGTAACCGGTCCTGGGAAGATATTATTCCTTTAAAAATATTTTCATGCAAGAGATTAACGGCTTTACCAACAAATGGTGCGACCACAAAAATTAAATTCTCCATGAGATTTTGTCATAGTACCGATTTCAAGATACATTTTAAAATAGTTATCATAGGTAGTCGAGCAATATTTATAATTATAATTATTTTCACATTCACATTTATACTAATGCCGATTATTACTAATTTTTATTTTTCATTATTTAAACTCCTGTTTCAGCAACAATTTTAAGCAAATACTGTATAGTGGATGTTTGACATGAATGTATAATAACTGCCTTTCCTTTGAAAATTATTTCTTTTTTGAATTTACCGTCAAGGCCATTATTTTTTATACTAATTTTTTTAAAATGGTCGAAAGATATGTCTAACTGCCATAAGTATTTTTCTAACTCATATTTCTAACTCATAATACTAATTTTAACATGTTTTTTTATTTACTTTTATTTTTTTCATTTTTAAAACCTTTATTTGAACAACAATTTTAAACAAATAATTAATAAATTTGACATTTGATATGAATGTATAATAATTATCTTTGAGAATTATTGTTTCGCTGAACTTGCTATCGACGAAATTATTTTAGATATTTTTTTTAAAAAAAATAGTCGAAAAATGCGTATCAGTATTTTTTACACTCATATTAATTCTAACAAGATTTTATTCTTTACTTTTACTTTTCATTTTTTTAAAAAATTATTTAAACAGCATTTTTAAGCAAATGCTGTATAGTTGATATTTGACATCAATGTATAATAACTGTCTTTGAGAATTATTTCTTCTTAATTAAATTATTTTACTTATTTATTTATTTTTGAAAAATAGTAAAAAATATCTTTAACTATAAGTAATTTTAAAATTCATATTAAAGTCAAACATATTTTTATTATGTGCTCTTGTTTTATAAAATTCAAATTTGAACAACAATTTTGAGCAAATACTGTATAGTTGACAATTGACATAACTGTCTTTGACAATTATTTCTTCTCTGAACTTACTATCGAGGCAATTATTTTTGATAGACGGAGAACTCACTTTTTCAAACAAAATTTCCTTAACACATTCAACAACTATCTGTCAATGCTTGAAACATTTATCTTCATCTTGAAATGCTCCAAAAAACAATTGACAGAGCATGTGAACACTAAAATCGTAATGCTAAAGATTCTTGAATACAACTGAATCCCATTCATCTCGTCTGAATGTCTAGAAAATGGAGATGTTATCGATCAAAACGACGGTTTCAAAGAAGTGAAATCTATTATCTGTCGCCTCTTCTTTTTATTATACATTTGTTGGCACTCTGATCTGTTTTACCTTAGTAATTAATGATACTGTTAAGAATCTGATGATATCCTTTAATCTTAAAATTTGAAGTTAGTCGAATTTGAAGTTATTTGGAGTTAGATTTGTCTTTAAAACTACTTAGAAATGTGATGGTGTTTTTGACTTACAGGATTACATAATGCAAATTCTATTGATTTTGAGTTTTACAAACAGCGACGAACTTAAAGGTTTTGTAATAATTGTTTGATCTTTCCATACCTTGTAATAATGTATAATTTTGTTTTACGATCTATGATGATGATTAGATTAAATATATGAAGTCCCCTGTTATTATTAATCATTTTGCAGTTTTGTGATACTGAATATTGGGAATAGCGTAATGTGCTTAATTTATTTGTCTGAAGATGACAGATTTAGTTTAATAATAATTGGCTTTTATAAATAAATTGCATAATTTCTATAGAATTTGACAAAATGCACACGAAATCTTTAAAATTTGTAATTGTAAATTTTAATTGCAAATTTGGAAAAGAAGGGACGGTGGATTTTGCTCACAATATGAGCAAAAGTTAACAGAAACATAAAAAATGGACATGCTTTCTAAATCCTGAAGATAGAAGATATATTAGAACAAGCGTTACGTACAACTATGCACAATATATATATGTCAGGTATATATGCCGAGCTACTTCAAACTACACCATAGTGTGATGATGTTAGTTACCATATTAATTCAATCAACCATGTGATTAATAACAATAACAATAATATTTATTCTTCAATATTAACAAGAGTCACGTAGACTCTAACCACTTAGGTTACCAATTTCCTTTTTAAACAACGTCAACAGACTAGCTCTTCATTTACATCGAGAAAGTTCCATGTATCTCGTTAAGGCGAGCGACATCTGGCGGAATAAACAGAGGCTGTTGTCTCGTTCATTATATTTCTCGGCCATTCGAAAAGTGGCGTCCTCGTCACACGAGAAAAAAGAAAGCATCTGAAATATACAAAAAAAAAAAACACAGAAAGAGTATACAAGTTAAATACAAGCAAATACAAAGAGATACCAGTTTTAATTAGACCATGGCTTCATATAATCCGCTGCGGATGAAGTCAAGTTCGGTCCTTCGTGAATTCCAATTTTTTCCACATCATATCGATTGTTCTTTTTGATTTTTATTACTTTGTAAGGTCCGTAAAATTTGGGTCTCAATTTTAATCCAGTTCCATATTGTGTACGCTGAATAGCAACGAGGTCATACTTGTGAGCTTGTTTGCATTTCTTATTGTGCAAATTTGCATTCTGTTCTTGAATTTCTAGGATCCGCTTTTTCGCATCTCTTCTCAGGAGTTCTCGTTTCTTCATGAAGAAATGTTCATATTCTTCAGTCAATATTTCTTTGAGCTTTAAATCCTCTTTGTTCTTCATAGGAGTTCCTATCATTAACTGAAATGGTGTATACGTTGTACTGGAAGAAATTGTACTGTTTATAAAACGCTGAACATGTGAAACATGTTTGTACCACTCTAGAGGGTTATCGATGAATAGTTTTGTCAAAATCAGTATTAGTGTTTCGTGAATACGTTCAACCTGTCCATTACCGCGTGGTACACCTGCTGTTATTAGAACATGCTGTATTTCTTCTTCTTGGCAATAATCTTTAAATTCATTCGATACAAATGCACCTCCACGATCTGTCACGATTCTAGAAGGATTTCCAAATATCGATTGCTAAAAGCGTAATTTGTGTAACGCGGCTTGTGAGCTGTTGGTCTTAACAGGGTAGAGCCACACAGATTTTGAAAAACCATCAATTACAGAGAAAATATGTTGATAATTTTTCTTAGTAGAGGGGAGGGGACCTATAAAGTCAATATGATATGTACTGAGGGGTACATCTTCTTTGGGTATTGGATTTAAGAACCCTTCTTTTTTTTCGCGTTTTCGATTACATAAAATGCAATCAACACAGTTGGCTAAGACGTTTTCAACTTTTTTCCGAAGTCCTGGAATATAAAAATCTCGTTTCACAGCTTCTTCAGTTTTTGCTAAAGCATAGTGTCTTTTACCATGGATTTCTTTAATTATATCCGTTTGCATAACTTCGGGTACAACTAAGAGATCACGACCATTGTCATAGCGATAAAGAATGTTATTTCGAATGAAATGTATATTGTCATCACCTTTCGCAAGTAAAGATTTAATTGTGTTAATTTGTTCATCATTTTTTTGAGCAACTGCAATTTTCATGGTGACTTCATTGTGCGAAATTGTGATACACGCATTTCTACTTAAGGCATCTACATGTTTCATCTGTGTAGCAGGCCGGTGCACTATATCATATTGAAATTCCTCAAGGTACAAAGCCCAACGTGCAATTCTAGGGACAATTTCTTTTTTATTCATTGTGTTTTGGAGAGCTGCGCAATCAGTAACAATTTTAAATTTTGTACCTAATAAATAACAACGAAATTTCTTCAATGCTTCAACTATCGCGAGGGTTTCTAACTCGTAACTACTATATTTTTTTTGTTGTGGATTAGTTTTTTTACTAAAGTAATGAATAGGATAAAATTTTTCATTATCAGCCTTTTGTAAGAGTACTGCACCAAACCCGAAACGACTAGCGTCAGTATGGAGTTCTAACTCCGAATTTTGTCTGTATAAGTGAAGAACTGGGTTATCAGTTAAAGCTAACTTAAGTTTTTGAAAAGCTTATTTCTGATCATTATCAAATTTAAATTCAGTATTATTTCTCAATAAATTAGTAAGGGGGTTAGCTATTTTACTTTAATTAGGAATAAATTTACGAAAATATCCAGTTAAACCGAGAAAACTCATGAGTTGTTTATGTGTTTTAGGTAGGGGAAAATTCTGAACTGCTAAAGTTTTAGAGGGTGAAGGGCGAATCTTGCCCTTTTCAATTATGTAACCGAGACATTCTATGGAACGTTTTAAAAATTGACATTTCTTAAAATTTAATTCCAATCCGTTATCAGTAGCTGTTTTTAAAACACGTTTTAATTTTTCAAAACCTTCCTCATCATTTTTTGCTGGAATGAAAATGTCATCTAAATAAATAACTAAAGTTTTATCTTTAATTAATTCTCTAAAAACATGTAAAATATATCTCTGAAAAACACTGGGACTGTTAGCCAAACCAAATGGTACCCGTAAAAATTCGTATTGGCCATTATGCGTAATAAAGGATGTGTATTTGTGACTATTTTCTTCGATTTCACAATGGTGAAAGGCTGCTTTTAAATCAATAGAAGAAATTACCTGCGCATCGCCTAATTGGTCTATGTGTCCTCAATAAGGGGTAAGGGGAATCTATCGCGAACAATTTTTTTTATTTAATTTCCTATAATCGATGCAAACTCGCGTGGAATTATCTTTCTTTTTACAAAGGCGCGCTAAATTCTGAACAATTATCACGAATAACACCATCTTTTAACCAGGTGTCTATTTGTTTTTCAACTATTTCTTGCTCTTTAAATGACAAACGGCGAGCATGTTGAGAAATGGGAATTTCATCCTTTAAAATAATATTCATTTTAATGTCCGAGGTTTTAATCTGAGACGGCATATAATTGTTAATCAAAATAAATAAATTCTCTCTAATATATTTATCACGTATGAGAGATAAATCTACTTCATTGAGGTCAATAGCATTAAATATCTGAGTCAAAAAAGAAAAAGTTTCATAATTGGGTGAAGCCTCAGTAATATTCGTATTCGAATTTTCCGAAGTCAAAACAGAATCAGAAAAGTGAGCCTTTCTTTGATCATAAATTAACTTAGGAGTGGGTGACTGCGTATTATTGCTAACCTTGAACGGAGCCGGAGTGAATGAAATGTTTGCATTTTGATTTCCGCTTTGGTTGGGAATAAAATTAATGTTTTTACTTTCGCAAGGAATTATGCGATTTATATTTACTACTTTCGGTATGCTCGAATTTCGAACAGTAAGTTGACCGTTAGAAAAATGAATGTCTAAGCAACTTAAAATATCCATTCCCAAAATAGAATCAAATTGCATGTTTTCTACTACTTAAATATTAGCATTTAAAACAAAATTATCAATGCTTACATCTGCATTAAAATATCCGAGGGAGGAAATTTGTTCTGAACTGATACCTGTTACAACATTAGCGGGGGGTTTAAGAGGAATATACCCTAAATTTTGAAAGAGTGCAGGGCTACACATACTAATTTCTGAACCAGTATCACAAACTGCTGAAATTTCATAATTAAAAATGAATATTTGTTTCAAAATTCTTATATTTTGAACACTGTGATAAAGTACTTTCTTCTCTGAGCATTCATTGCTTTTATGGCCAGTTTTATTACAATGTCTACATTTAACCACATTTTTATCACAATTTATACTTATATGGCCATAATTGTGGCTGTTATAGCATTTTATGTGAGACATATCTTTATTTTGATTCGGATTATTCAAACAAGGAGAAAAGGAAGAGATGGGTGTGTTTCGTTTTTGTTGAATTGGAAATGTTTTGGTTTTAAGGATTGAATTCTTATTAGGGGTGTCTACTTTTTTTGTTATTATTCGCGCGTTTTCGTATGTTTCTAGCTTATCAATCAATACGCTTAATTCGGTTAATTGGTGTAAATCATCCAATAAATGTTCGCGGATATCTGACGGTAATTTTCTTCTTACTTGGTCAACGACCATATATTCTTTTAGCTTGTCAAAGTCTATTATTTTCAAACCGCTAATCCACTCGTCGAAATAGTGGTTTAATTGATATGCGAAATCTCGCCAAGAAACATTTACTTCTTTTCTATGGAAAGAAAATTTCTGACGGAATTGTTCCGGGGAAAGTTTAAAGCGTTTCAGAAACAAAGTTTTAACAAAATTATAGTCTGCAGTTAATTGTTCTGGCTCTTGAGCAATTATCTGAACAATGCTTAGGGGGAGAAGTCCCATTAAATATGTGACGAATTCAGTTTTATTTATATTTATTCTGTTCGCCTGTCTTTCAAATAACTGTAAATAGGTACTGATATCGGTTTCGTTGGCATCAAAACTTTTAATTAGTTTATACAAGTTACTTGTTTTTAATGTTTCTGTTGCTGGAATCGGAGTTCCGTTTTGCCGATTTAAATTTTCCGCTTTAAGCTTTTCAAGCTCAATTTCCTGAGCTAATTTTTCTTTTTCGGCAGTCGCTTTTTCCAAGCGTTCCGAAACAATATTTTCTAACACATTTTTGTTAAATATTTCATCATATTTAGTATCGGAAGTAATTAGCTGTGTTACATTGATAATTTTAGGATTAGGTGGAAGTGTAATCCCTAATTCTTCTGTTAGTTTTAACAGATCTTCCTTTCTAGATCTGGACAAGAAGCTCATTGTTTTATATTTCTTTATAATTCACACAGAATAATAGTCTAAAAACATAGTACTCACAGGTTCGTAATTGTCCGTTATCCAATTTCAAGGACCACTTTTGACACCAAAATGTCAGGTATATATGCCGAGCTACTTCAAACTACACCATAGTGTGATGATGTTAGTTACCATATTAATTCAATCAACCATGTGATTAATAACAATAACAATAATATTTATTCTTCAATATTAACAAGAGTCACGTAGACTCTAACCACTTAGGTTACCAATTTCCTTTTTAAACAACGTCAACAGACTAGCTCTTCATTTACATCGAGAAAGTTCCATGTAACTCGTTAAGGCGAGCGACATCTGGCGGAATAAACAGAGGCTGTTGTCCCGTTCATTACATATATATAGTTAATTAATGGTATGAGTAGGCGGCTCTCATCATCTCTGTACTGAATAAAAAAAGGGGCCTTGGAATAAAATATTAAAAAGTAGAATGAATTATTTTTTTCCACCCATCGATTGACTAATGCCCTTTCTAAAATAATGAATTCATTAGTTGAATTTTTAACAAAAAAATAATTTAGAATTTCGCATATTATCAGTATTAATTTAGCAGTAATATTTTGTATTGCGCATGCACGGGAAAAAATCTAATTATTTCCCTATTATTTCATGGAAATGAAACAATTTTAGTAAATCAAAAGTTCGCAAAATATTTAGTGATTTTTAAAGTATTTTTCCAAAATTTTTTAATCATATTTTTTAACCTTTTCGGGACAAGCGAGTCATAAATGCAATCGTACGGAATCAGAACCAGAAGAGTGAAATATAAAAAGCCGTAGCTTAAGTTTGAGCATAGCTAATTTGACAGACCTATTTTTGCTTTCACTTTTAATCTAACACATCCCATCCTTGTTTGTTGAAAGTGTAACTATACAAGTTTTAATTCGTACTAATTAGTGGTGAATTAAATAAAACAACCTATTATTACCCCGACCACAAATAAACTTCTATACAAATAGTTTGGCTACCAGCTTTATCTTTTTTTACCCTGATTATCGACACCCTGTATGACTCGCCCTTTTTGAAAAGGTAAATTAAGAAATTTTTTTGAAAGTTTTTATCTTAAATCGAAAAAACGAAATACACTAAAAATAATTTTAATGCTAAAGATTTATATCAGACTTGTAATTTGACTAAAGATTTATAGCAGACAGATAATTTCAGATTACTTACTATTTTTTTAAAAGTATATTTTTTAAAAAAATAAAAAATTACTGCTTTCCTAAAATCACATTTGCAATTTATCTACTGATTAAAATTCAACAAACTACTGTCCAGGTTCCAAGAAGCCTTTTTTCCTAATTTTGAAAGTCAAAAATCAAAAATTTAAATATAAAAAGCTAGACTGTAAAAAAGAAGTGCTTTTATGTTCCTGATTGCTCAGTTTAATACGCAGAAATAGCTTAAATGCTTATTTAATATGTTTCTTCAGAATCGTAACGGTACTAACTTAGAATATAAATTTTAAGTTAGATCAAAAGTTATTTTTCTTGATTATTTTAATAGTAAAATCAGTATACTTTGATTATTCTATTTTTTAAACAATATTAATTTTTAGTGCCCTTCAGTCAATTTGCATTAACCATAAATTCTTCAAATATAAATAACTAACTAAAAAAATTAAAATAATAAAAAAATAAATAAAATTTTTAAAATATAATGCTACCTATTTTTTTTACAGCCAGTGCCTTCATTATTTGTAAAAATAATTATTTTTATATCCCAAATTTTTTATCAAACAATGGATAGCACAAAGAGTAATTTATCGTATTTTATTTTAATGCTTATTTATTTAATAAAATCCTATTTAATTGAAAACATTTTTAATATCTTATGTTTCTAAATATCTAGATAACTAAACTTAGCTCCCTAGCCTTTAGCATACTAGTTTATTAAATTGGTTATTTATTTTTTAAATGAGCATTTATTTGAATACTAATGTAATGCTTTCTACTTCAAGCTTATAACCAAACAATGCTTCTAAACCTTCAAGTTATTGTTTCCGGATTTCTATTTAGAAATAACAGTTTACTGTAAAAAATTACTATTACAGGAACTTAAAGAAAAGTAAAAATTCTTAGTTCTCATTGTAAGACAGTTGAAAATCGATATGGTTAGTAAACGAAACAAATTTACAGTATTGGTTAAGGATTTAGACAGTCTACAAAGAATAGAATTCCTTTTGTAAGGAGAATTCTTGACAAAAATGTCACTCACTTTATATGATTTACTTATCTATTTGTTTAAAAAATGCGTCGAAACTATTGGATTTCAGCATTTTCAGTCGTGGCTGTCACATTCATCCGTTTCCCAAATCACGTTTCCGAATTCATTTCATAATCAACTAATTTATGCCTGGCTTTTCCTTTGTTCGGAAACTTAAACTCGATTTGGTGACAAAATAAAATGTTCGAAACAGAAAATGAATCAAAGAACAATGGAATAGCTTAAAAATGAAAATGACTACTAAAATGAAATTGAAAATGTTTCAGCTATGTTATAAAAATTATTTATAAATAAGAATATTTTTTGATACCTTGTTTCTTTCCTTGATTCATGTTTTCAAACAATTTATGCTTATCGTCTTTGTATTAAATATTTTTTTCAGATAATTTACTTTTTTTTATTCAGCTCTTTTAACTATTTCATTTCTTGATTTTCAGATTGAAATTAAGCTTATTCATTTTGACGTAAAATGCATTATTATTTTAGTGCATAAGCAAAGTTGCATTATTTGAGATCAAGCGTACACTGTAAAAAATTCCGGATCAAATTAAATAATTCTTATTACGATTAAATATTATTATAACCTATACTATTGGGTTGTTTGGAAAAAAAATTCTTTTTTTTCCTAAACAAGGACTTAATTATATTTTTTCATAGAAAACTTCACAGTTCAGGAGTTGAACTAAATAATGTAAACACTTCTGTCTTTGTAAATTTTTTTCATAATTCTCAAGAAATATCTTGAGAATCATTTATCGCTTCAGAAGTATCTAATTATGTGATTTCTCATATTTCTCAATGAAATTTAATTCTATTAAAGGTTTGAGGGACAGACAATAAATTACATAAATTACAAATAGAAAATAGTGTTTTTAAACACCCTATGCTAAAAAATACAAACATATATGTTTGTAACTCATAAACATTAATTGATTATTACATGAAAGAACTGCATAAAAATTAGTAAACCTAGCTTAAATATTCATGTAAATATGGACATTTTTATAAAAATAAAGTTTTGTGGCTTACGATTTCATGCTATAATTTCATAATTGTTCAATAAAATTAAACAAAAATTTTAAAGCAATTTAAAATCAATTATAAAATTATTTCTTTAAAAGTTTAGAAAAATTTGTTTAAAACTGCGCAAGATATGGGGAATTTAAGTAGCTCCTTTACACTGCTCATGCGCTGTAAGAAAAAAAAATTGTATCATAATTTTGTAGTAAATCGTAATTGACAACTAATGAAAAAAGTCTGATTTGAATATTTTAAAAACTTAAGAAGTTTCAAGCAATTTTATTTTTCGTACTTAATAAAAAAAAAAAAAAAAAACGGCTGAAAATGATAAGGGATTTTCCACAAATTTCATTTGGTAGTATTAAGCAAGATTTATTAAAATTGAGAGTAGTATTGTTGATGATCATACCCCATAAAAGCATCTTTTCTCTTGCCTGATTTCTTTCCTTATGCAATCATATTTTGGTAAATAAACGTTTATTGTAATGAATTATCATTTGTCATTTAATTTTGTCTTATGATGCAAAATAATATTTCTAAAAAAATCCTTATCATTTTGAGATTCTTTTAAAATGTACAAAAACTACTGTGATAACTGCTTTAATTGTTTTAAAAATATTCAAATCGGATTTTTTTCATCAGTTGTCAAATACGATTCACTACAAAGTTATGATAAAAAAATTTCATTTTTTTTCCACGCATACGTAGTTTAAAAGAACTACTTTAATTAATCTTATCTAACGTAGTTTGAATTTTTGAAAAATTTAGTTTTAAAGCAATAATTAATTTTAGATTGCTCCAAAAGGTGTGTTTAATTTATTGAATATTGCAATTTATTGTCCGTCTCTTAAACCTCTAAAAGCTTTAAACTTCTTTGAGAAGTATTAGAAATTGCAAGATCTGAACACTTCTGAAGTTATAAAATTATTCTTTAATTATTTCTAAAGAAATATGAAAAAATATTTTAGTATCGAAGAATAGAAGTGTTAACATTATTCTGTCCACCCTCTGTAAGTCTTATAATCATAAGTTTTGCAAGCTGATATAGGAAGGCTTAGTAGTAAAAAAAGTTCGATTGATTCTATTCAGTATTTTTTGGTTGCTACCCTTTCAAATATAGAAAATTAAAAACAGCAATTTTGGCATATTTTACTGTTTTCACTATCTAAAAATGTAAAAATACTGTTCAAGCAAGAAACAAATTATCCAATGCGTATGGAGAACTTCATTGACAATACGCCAATTATTGTTTGCCAATAACCAAAAATTGTTTGCAAAATTTCGATCAGGCGAAATTTCAATTAAGGTACATGAGGAGGCACTGCGACTGTTTAGACTGATGAAGACACAATAAAGCCATAAGTTGATGCAGATTGGAAAAGAATAACAACTCGTGAGATTGCTGAGAAATTAAATTTGTCGATGTTTTAGACTGATAATTCGAAACGCCCAGGTATATTCTCAAAGCCCGACAAGCTTTTAGTTCCTCATGTTTTACTGAAAAAACGTTATGCCACCGCATTAGACGTTTGTGATTTGTTTCTTAATCGCCAAGAAAGTTAGTCAATGTTTTCTACCTTTCATGATCATCTGAAACACCTTGGTTTATTCTAAAAGCTCGACATGTTCTAAGTTCCTCATGTTCTTACTGGAAAAAAATTATGCCGTCGCATAAGATGTTTGTGATTTGCTTCTCAAACATCAAAACAATTATCCAATTTTGAAGTGCATCATCACTGGGAATGAGAAATGGGTTGTCTACAATATTTGTTCGGGTGTCAACAAGAAATATTACACGGTAATACCTTTACTTAAAATGAGGAAGTAAAAAATTCCCCTATATAATTTTTTGCCAGTAAAAAACAAACATTTCGTGAACTAGGAATCAGGTAACAGCCAAAAAGGTGGTAAAAGGTATTGGACCAAAATGGACTGCATAAAATTCAATAAAATATTTATTTACTAACTATAAGAAAAACCTCCTTCATTTTCATAAGGAAAAAACGAAAGTACTTCCCGAATAACCCAATTTAAATTTTCAAAAAATGTCTTTCCATCTGGCATTAAAACATTCATTGCGACACATTACGCAGTTTATAAGCTTCCCAAAGCCCATTGAATAAATATTAACATTTCCTGTACTTTTGTATCAAAACTTAATGATCATTCCTTCTCATATTTGTAAAAGAAAAACTATACTTTTCGACACTGAGAAAATTAGAAAAAAACTTACGTTTAATGAAACTATAAAATAATGAAATGGAGGGAAATGAAAAAAAAAAAATTATGCATCACAAAATTCATGTAGTTTCTTTTATTTCCTATTTCCTATGTAGAAGTATTTTTTATAACAATTTTGCAAATTGCTTTGGGAACGATCCAAATGTTTTAGCGTGTTACATATCTCCTAAAACGAAGATTTTTTTAATATTTTACTTAAAAGAAAATGTGGGTAAATTGCTGTTTAGCAAAAGAAAGAATAAACATACAAGATTTAATATTCTTTTTTTACGTAGCTTTTCTTTTTTTCTTTGTTCCATAATACCCCAGTATTTGTTTTCAAGACATTTACATAAAGTGAAGAAATTTTTGACGTGGATAAAAAATTTGATTTGTCAGGAAAAGGATGCATTGGAAAAATTCTCATCTTTAAGCGTCTTTATTAGATTTTATAAATTTTTTAAAACATTGTTTAACGACAATTTTCAAGAGTCATACATCATTAGGGATAAAGTATTATTGATATAGTATGAAATCCAAATCTTAAGTTAACTTTTTGTATCAGATTCACTATCAAGAATAGTTTTTATGAGAATATTTCTCTAAAATGTATTTTGCCGCCGAAAAGCAACAATTAATTACTTTAACAAATGATGAACTTTTTAGAAAAAAAAGCTTTTAAAGAATTTACATTGAAGTGGGTTAAAATAAAGCTGCTTAAAAATTTAAAAAAACAATTTTGATGAAGCCTGAAGTCTAAATTTGAAGTTTAATTTATGCCTCAGATTCAGAATCAAAAATAACAGTTTAAGAGAACATTTCTTAAAAACATCATTTATCACAAAAAAGGGACAAATAATGAATTTATAAACTGGTCAAAAGCTTCACATTAAGTGTTGGCTCCCGATTATAATATGAAATATTTTTCGTGACGCACGGTGTCCAAATCTGAGGCAAATTCTTATATTGATATCGGTATTTAGAATAATAGTTTTTATGCAAATATTTTTTACGATATCTTTATTTACAAAAAAGAGGGAAAAAATTAATGAATTTAATATGGATTTAAAAAGAAAAACTGTTTTCCAACTGTTTATTGTTAATTCCTCATTAATTACTGGCTACTGATTTAATGAATTTATAATATAATTTTTTTATATGAAGAACTAACCTTAATTATGAACTTTATTATTTGTAACTTACATTAAGAAAAACAACTTAGAGGAATTTTTTTATATGAAGAACTAACCTTAAATATGAACTTTATTATTTGTAACTTACATTAAGAAAAACAATTTAGAGGAATTTTTTTATATGAAGAACTAACCTTAAATATGAACTTTATTATTTGTAACTTACATTAAGAAAAACAACTTAGAGGAATATTTTTACATGAAGAACTAACCATAAATATGAACTTTGTTATTTGTAACTTACATTAAGAAAAACAACTTAGAGGAATTTTTTTACATGAAGAACTAACCTTAAATATGAACTTTATTATTTGTAACTTACATTAAGAAAAACTACTTAGAGGAAGTTTTTCAGATTACCTATTCATGCAACTTAAGATTTTTTTGTGGACTAACATGCATATTTTAGCCAATACTAGTATTTAATGGGAAACTAAGAAATTGTTACTGGTAAGGGAGAAGGGGGATAGGATGGATACAGATTTGTCAAAAAAAATCCCTCATTTAATAAAATTTTTAAATCAGCAAATATTTAATTTAGGCGTTTACCTACATTCTGGTTTATATTTAGAACTTTTTAGTTTTTCCATGATATTAAAAGGCTGTTTTCGTCCTCACTATCCCCATATAGTCTTGCTAGTGTCGACAAGCTATGTTGTTAGTGTGTACAAACATAATAACTTATTAAGTTGTAATTTCTTATAACTCAGAAAAATTTAGCCAAAACTAAAATGGCGCTAATTTTAATTTAAACTTAAACGTTTTGAATGCAAATTAGTGCATTTGAAAAACATTATCCGATAATATTTACTTAGAAAACATTTTGAAATTTGTTTTATTGTTTCGTCAAAAAATTTGAGGAGTCGATTTGAAATGCAGTCCTAATAGTTTTACCAGTTACTGGAGATGGAAGTTTGATAACTGTTGCTTCACTTGAGATTTGATAAATGTTTTTTTTTTTTTTTTGGATTATTTATTAGAAGATCTATGTCCTTTCTGTTCTTAAGAATTAAACAGCATAATCTCCATATCTATAAACAACGTCTACTCTACCAGCATATTGCACAATCCTATTTTTTTTTCTTTTTGCAAAAACTTCATAAGCACAAAGTCGTTAGCTGCTAAATGAGGTAGCGTTGTCCAAAAGTGCCAATTTTAATTTTTTAATATCTAAAGACTGATGTTAAATCTTTGATTTTCTTTCTGAGTCACATTAAAAATCGTCTATAAATTTTCTTAAAACCTTTAAAAAAGGGGAGTGGTGAATATTTAAAAAGAGGAGTATGAAATTTAATATGAAAAGAGGCAAAAAACAGTGTAATTTATAACATATTAATCTTTTTCTTAATTCCGAAAAAAAATATGTTACTAAAAAAGTAATGAGAAATTTTGAAAGTTACTGTTGCGTTAAAAACCTTTTGCGAATTAAAACTAAAGTAATCACGGAGTAATTCCTTAACTGCACATAGTCTATCTGTCATAAACATCACTGTTGCCAACCTACGATATCTCACAGAGGAAATTTAACCAATATCTCAAAAATGTTATTCAAGATATCCATTCTAGCCCCGTGTCCACACTATCCCTCCTCTCCCCAATAAAAATTAAAAACATTGTTAAAAATAAGGTATTTTAAATAAGTCAATTTCTATAAAAAAAAAAAAATTATAAAATGTGTTTTGCTAATGCTTATTTGCTCTCTCTTTTTTCTTTTATAGAATCTGGAATTTCATTTATTTTCGAACTTATATGAAAAAGGGCATAAAAAATACTTCTTTTATATCACCTTCTAGATCAATAGGTTTTAAAAATATACTGCCATCTTGTATTCTTATAAATAGCTGAAGTTCGTTGGTTAAGATCTTCAATTCTTTACCATAAAAAAAAAAAAATCTAGGCTTAAGGCTTTAAGATTACGGTTTGCAGTTAGGTGACAGTAAGAAGAACGTTTTCTTCCCATTTGACAGAATCTGCTTATAAAAGTCAAAGAGGAAATAAGTTCGAATTCTTCGCACAAACTTTTTCGCTTTGTTTTCGTGCAATGTCTTTATTAATCTTAAACTAAGGTAAACATGATATTCAAAAGTCGTATTTTTGAGAAAAATTGTGCAAAATAGTAAAACCTAGATGAAAAATTTCTGGACAATCTAGTAAATACGCCATTGTTGCCTTTTTGTAAAAGCTCAGAGGAAAACGTTAATAAACGCCTTTAACGTGACACCTTTCATTCTGCTCCACTTGTACTAACCGTAATAAAAATGTTTATAATTAGAATGTGAATTACATACTAATTTAATATGTTTTTAATTTAACCTCTACCTCCCGCATAAAACATGCAGACATGCAAACCTGTTTTGCTTTGTGTAGAAATTTTTACCACTGATAGTAAATTTTACAAATTAACATTTGATTATCAGTTTAGTATATTTAAAAAGAACTGATTTTGCCCACCACTGCATGCAAATTGTTTAAACGGAATTTAAGATGCCGATTATATCGCTTTGAAGGTTTCAAGATCTTTCCTGTTGTTTATTTCAAGTAGAGTACGAGAATTCTTCGTTAAAAGTCAGAAAAAAATTTCAATTGTTGAATTCTTATTTCATTAATCGCATAAAAAGCTTAATACAGCATAAATGCGTTTTGGATATTTAATCAAAAAAATTTTTAAAAAATACACAATATAGTTTTCTAATTACCGAATGCTCAACTAAAAATAAATTGAACATAAGATGAGAAACAATGGTAACGTTGGATGTTTATTCTTTATTGATTTCCAATTAAATCCATCTGATTCTAAAAGCTTCCAAATTTGATTTTGGTGATATGGTTACTTTGTTTTTCATGATGATTTTTCTTTACTTGAACAGCAGTAAGCCATCAAAAATCATTACCTAATATTAAATTCTTATTTTAAGACTTATTTTATATGACTGTTATGTTTAAGTCATCTCAGATGATTTGATCAAACAAACCTTTGTGTTCGTATAGTGTTTGAGAATTCCTTTATAGCAGTGTAAATAAAAAGTTTCGGTTTTTATATTCGTACTACGTGAGTTAATAACGTTCGTGGGTTAATAAGCACAAATGTGTTACTAGGAGTTTGAAAAAGAATTTCAAAAACGTACATTATCAGTTTTCTGTCTAAACTGTTATAATTTTTATTTCAAGATAATGGTAAAATAGCCAGCAGCAGCTTATCCATCCAATTAACTGTAAGGTTTACGGTAAAGAACATTTTTTACTTTTTCGGTTTTGAAACCGTTTACAACTAGTATGGTTAAAAGACCGTATAGTTTTCCATTTATTTACCATTAAAAAACCATGAATACAAAATTATACGGCGTTTTAACCATTTAAAAAATAGCATAGTTTCAAAACCATAAAAATTAAATTTAACTGGACATTGGATGTAGTAGTTTAGCACAAATATGGTGCTGCCATCTATACGTGAATGGGATTATCATATTATCCTATCCCAGGGTTACAGTTTGGGGAATGCGGTACAACTGAAACTCTTCATTCGTCCAAGAGAATGAGGGAAATATTGTAAAGTCAACGCTGGGATTCGAACACCCGTTTCGTCGGTCATGAGATTGAAAGATTATCTCTCTTGGCTATAATATGTACACCTGAAAGGAATTTAGTGGCTTAAGTTGGTCTAAGTAGGTGCGATAAAATTCTGGTTGTTTAACCGTATTAGGGAATAGCAATTCATAAAAATTTTTTTTTTTACCGCTAACAGCATAAAAACCATTTTATTTATGGTTATTCGACTGTTTTGTTTGGATATGGTAAAATAACATTAAAATCAATTGTCATTTAGCCATTTTTTCCGTGAAATTTCTAACAGTGCACCAAATGACGAACAAATAATATAAATTGAGAAAAAATGGTAACATTTAATCTTCATTTGCTCTTTATTTTATTGATCTCCAAGAATAATTTTCTAATCGTAAAAACTTTGGCGTCATTACACAATTTTTCTAAACTTCAAACATGGTAAGTCATCAAAAAGCATTAGCTGATTTTGATGTTATATTTTGAGATTCGTTTTATTTGACTGTCATATTACGCTCATCTCAAATGCATTGCTGTACCTAATGGATTGGACAATATCAGTTCATTTAATTCTTGTTCCATTAGAATAAAATATGGAAATAAGATGGGGGAAAGAGAAGAATGAATAATAGCTGCTAATATTCGTGAATACCAAAGCGATTTAAAAAGGGTATTCGATATCAGAAAATGATAAATACTCTTTATCTTCGGAGTAATGGCGTATTTTTTTTCCCTCATCTCTTTTTAGAAATTCTTTCTAATAAGCATTCTTCTGTATTTTTTAAAAATTATTACCTTTTTTGGATAAAATCCCATTGTGAAAAATGTAATTTAGTTTTAAAAATATTGAAAATGTAAGGGAAAAAAGGGTTTTGTGTGGTGAAGTAGTAATTTATATTATTCAGTTATAAGTAGTATAATTTCATTCGATTTAAACTGTGACTTTGTTTATACATGTGTATACATCTACTGCTTTCGGTTATTATTATTTCAATTTCACCTTTTTCCAAATATTTCTTTAGCTTACAATCATTTCTACGTTCTGTCCTAAAGGGATGTACCAAATATTTATTTTATATACCATGCATTTTCTTAAGTTTCTAACACAATTTTTCAATGAAATAGTAATTAATTTATTCTGAAATATCTCTTAATCTTATTTTTCGGAAATGTCTAATTTTTCCTTTAAAAATAATTTTTAAAAAACTGTAAATGCGATGTTTATGTGTTGTGAATATCAAAGATTAAATTTGAATAGTATTTTATTTAATATTTGGATATTCGCAAATAAAAAAAAGTATTAATTTAATTTTGGAAGTATTTTATTTAATATTGGATTAAAACATGATATTCGTAAATAAAAAGGCGGTGTTAGCCAAGATGGCGATAGAGCTCTGTTAGCGCCAGAGTTCTTGGTGACTACAGCGACTACTAACGTTCAACTCCGTAGCCTTGTAATTTTAAACCCCATTCAGAAGACAAGTATTGAGAGAAAAATTTTTGCCTACGTGGAGGACTTTTTGATATAACTAACCCGCATTTGTGTTGCATGGTGTGGAAAGCCAAGAAGACCTCCCATGGTTTGCCTGATGGCATGGGGACTCTAACCCAAGATCTATCTACCACTGATTATATTTTACGTCAGCACTGTAGTCGGTGCCAGCCGGGTACGGAAGTCGTATTGACCAGCCATCGCTGGGATTCGAACCCAGTTCATTGGAAGGCGAACGCTCTATCCACTGAGTCACCTCCTCTCTGTTCTTGATACTTGAACTTGAAACCCGTGGGCACTTCCCTCCTTCATAGAAAATAGTGCCCAAAGATAACAACAATATTGACAAAAAGCAAAGATATTAGTTAACAGCTAAGTAGTTAACAGCTCTGAATCAGTTGTTACACAGATATGTATTTTACATATATTTTCGATTGATTCGATTGATAAAACATTTTGTCTCCTTGATTTTTTTTCTATCAGTTTTAACATTTTTTTTTTTTTTTTGGGTGGGGGAATACCTTGAATAAGTTTAACTTGTAGAATTAAAATGCAAATGGAAATATCCTGAATAAAGACGATTAAATTTCGAAAAACACGATTTTTCTCTTTCATTGTCAAAGTTTGACTTTTGAGGAATGACTTAAACTCTTAAGACACAACAGATTTCAATAGCTAATTTTAGTCACGTAGAACTTTTCATAGCTTAGGAAAAAGTACATAAACTTCTATTACAAATTTGCAAAAACAACCTAAAAGTCCTAGGTTCTTCAGACTATGCAAAGTGGTAGCAAAATAACACTTTAAGGTAAACTAATTTTGTTAAATTTCCCCGTTTTTAAAATATGCTCTGTAGAACTAATAGGTCTACACATATGTTTCAGCATTGTTCATGTAGTGGTGGAAAAAATCATTCTAAATTAAATTTATTAATTCAATAGTAAAACAGGGTTCTCGCGGTTCAGCTTTGTAAATTTTAAAAAGTGGTAACGAAAATTAAACAAATTTCTATAATTTAATTTCTGTGTAACCACCACTAAAAATTATTTTTCAAAGAAAGTATATATGCATGAAAATTCCAGCTTCTGAACCATTTAACGACAGAGTGGTATGTTAAAATAAGAAAAATCTATTAGCGATAATCTTAATTTACTACCACAAGTAAAATTTTTAAAGGATGGCGAGAACCCTGTAAAATGTTAAATCATAAAATATACGAGGCTCATCCAGAATATACGTTTCCCTAATTTATACAAAAAAAAAAGAACTCCCACTTTCAGGAACATATTTATGGGCAACAAGTACAGCAATGCTTCATCTATTTTTCAACATAGCCCCCACCAGAATTGAGACACTTGTCGTATTGTGGGATCCACTATTGTATCCCTCTGTCATAGAACTTTGTTGTCTGGGAATGGAACCAGCGTGTGACAGACGTCTACCGTTACTGTGAAACACAGCGGAAATTGCCATGTGCCATTGTTGTGCTCTTCCATGGGTGTGGTGCTCCTCCATAATAATGCTCGTCCACATACGGCACGACGCACAGCAGCTGTTTTGACGGAATTTGGCAGGGAATCTTTTGATTATCAGCCCTACAGCCCTGATATTGCTCCCAGTCATTTTCACGTTTTCTTGCACCTCACGAAATTCCTGTCCTCCGGTGAGAGTTTTGGCAACGACGAAGAGCTGAAGACGTCTGTCACACACTGGTTCCATTCACAGGCGGCAGAGTGCTACAAGAGAGAGATACAAAATTTGATCCCACGATACGACAAGTGTCTCAATTCTTGTGGTGGCTATGTTGAAAAATGGCTGAAACACCGCTGTACTTGTTGCCAATAAATATGTTCCTGAAAGTGTGAGTTTTTTTTTCTTATAAATTAGGGAAACTTACTTTCTGGATGCACCTCGCACTACCAATCTAAATATTCAAGTGAAAATGTTCTGATTAATCAGAACAAGTTAACAGGCATGCATTAGCATACCTGCCAACTTTTAATCCTTTCCAGGATGATTTTCCCCAGTGGTAGTAAAATGGAATTTAAATTACAATTTTGCGCAGAAACATACGCTGTATTTTGGAGGAGCTTATGTGGACTACCACAATAGTATTACATATTAATATATATGCTTAATTTTTTTAAAAATAGTGGCGGTCAAAAAGATTATAAATTAAGTTTATAAATGCAAGGAATATATAGAAAGCACACATTTTACTACCACTTAAAATGTAGTTATAAAATCTTCCGCCAAATACGGAAAAGTTGGCAGGTATGCATTAGCAATGAGACCTTAAACAGTCTTTATCCATTTTGGGACCTTATCCCTTTCCTCTTGATACTGTTAAGACTGTGATCTGAAAAACAATGAAGTTTGCAGTCGGTATGGTTGCTAATTTAGCTACCCTAGATAGGAAAGTGAGGAGACATACTTAAGTTCTTTGTTGTTTAAAGAATAGTGGTTGCTAAAGGTTTAGAAGCAATAACTTATACATTTCTAGTGGTTTGTAACATTCGTTGCAAACAATGCACCGTAAAAGGTTAAGAGCCTGTGTTTTTCGGTTAATTAATCAGAACCTGCAAACGTAATAAAAGTTTCTTTGTGTATGTGATATCATTTTAGATTAAATTGGTTAAGAGTTGAAAAAGCTACTGATTGTGCGAATTTGGTTTAAGAGTTCACGTTCTGCTAAAACTGCACAAATGGACTATTAGCTACGGTTTTAGATTAATTCTTAACACTAGATTGCCCAAGGAAGTCATTTTGACTGCTTTTTAATTTCAATTAGAAAAGCAATGTAGTATATAATGACACAATTTCTTAGAATTGTGTGACTTTTTGTGCGACCTATAACTTTTTATTGTTAATATTTACTAATAACTTGCTATATAACTGCAAATAATATAAAAAATAAATATTAAACAAACTTCTTTACATATTAGTAATTCTTTCACAATCCAGTCATTTTGACTGCTTTTGGAAAATCTATAGCTATATACTAAGTTTCAGTCTTTCTAGTGTTAATAATATTCTGAAGATAAAACTAGCATATACCTGACTAGATTTGCTTGAAGCATACTGCCACAGTTCTGATCGTATGGTTAATGACAACATTAATCGCAGAGCCATCCTGCAATTGGACAAAATTATCCAGATGATAGCTACTAAAACTCCAGTTAAATCTGTATAGCTATTCATATAAACTTTATTTTCGTTTCGTAATTTATAATTTAACCCTTTATCAAATTTTGATCGAAAGTTTTAGTCAGGCAGGTCATTTGCTAGTGCGATGAAGCGTCTTATTTAAATGAAGCGTCTTATTTTAACTCTTTGTTGTTTAATGTCTTTTTTTATTTAACAAAAACTCGGTACCTGGGCCGTGCAGAAGACCCATATCCCATTCATCGTGAAATTACAGAAAAATATAAACAGTTTGTATACAGAGTCTCTGGGGTGTTGTTGTTTAATGCAGGGATGCCAACTGCTCCGCTCTCTGGGAAAGTTTTAATAAACTGGTAGCGAATTAAATAGTGTAACTTGTAAAATAAGCATAGTTACGCCTACTTTAAAAAACAATGACCAAATAATTAATGCATTTAGGTTGCATGTTATATGATTCTTATAATTTTTGATATTTAGTGGTGGAAAAATTATTTAAAATTAAAAATACTAAACGAAAAATAACTTAAAACTCGTTACCGCTAGAAAATACTATTTTGCAAAGCGGAGCAAGTTGGCATCTCTGTTAATGTATAGTGGTTGCTAAGCATTTAACAGAAATTATTTTTATATTTTTAGTGGTTTGTATCATTTTTTTGAAATAGATTTACCAAACTGGCTACACTGAACTGAAAAAGAGTTAAAATATCGACGTAAATGAATTAGCATATTTGAATCGAACATAAAAAGATGCGTATTAGAGCGGTAAATAGTAATTTAAATATCATTCTGCCATTCTTTTTTTTTTCTTTTACACACTGAAGAAAAAAAAGCACTTATAAGGCTAAAATTAGCGGTTTGTATCATTTGTTGACAATGTTAATTAAATGTTACACAATATTAAACGTTACAAAATTAGTGTTTTGTACTATTTGTTATATTTGTCTCAACAGACTGGCTATATTGCACCGAAAATAGTTAAAATATCGACCTAAATATTGTAGTATGTTTGAATCCAATATAAAGATATTGGATTCAATATAAAGATTTGCATTCATATTCAAAGAATATAATATTACAATCAAATGGCATGTTCCAAAAATGAAACATAGGTTTTGAATAGTTTGAAGGAAAATGTTTATTTATTTATTTATTTTTTTTTTTGAACGAAGAATTAATTATGATAATATTTATCTTTTTAAAGAAAGGGAAAAATAATATCATAACTACCTAGCTCTTTTTTCAAATGATTTTTTTTTTGCGGTTACAAAAATTTATATATATATATATATATATATATATATATATATATATATATATATATATATATATATATATATACGTATATATATATACGTATATATATAATGCTAAAAATGATGACGTGGAGTTTTGTCTTGGTGAACTCTGTTGAATTTAATATCTTTTATCTGCTTTTTCATTACAACTCTAAAAAATGTGTAGCAAAAAACAAAAGGAATGAGAGCTATGAACTATTAACTCAAAAATTTCTTTTCTTACTATTTAATTTGGATAAGCAAGATATTCATAATTACCAAAACACTTTACGAGCATAAAAATCATTATTTGGTTCATTATTTTTAAAATAAAATGCTATGCTGAGGGAATAAAATGCACATGAAATCACACCTCAAATCATGTTATTGTTGTATTTTAAATAAAATTGGTAATTAGCTGAATAAAATTCACAAAATCACACCTAACATTATGTCATTGTGATATTTTATTAACTAAACTAATAGCTTAATGAATGAATCATCTACGAAATCACAACTGAAATCATATCATTTTCAAATTTTTGAACCATACTGGTAGAACCAAATCGCGTTGAATGTCACGATAATTTTACATGGCTTGCCCGTCTGGACAAACGGTAAATGACTACAAACAAAATTTGCAAATATTAGACAGATTTAGCTAGTTTTTTAAAAGGTTTAGCATGACGTATCTGAAAAAAAGTGATGAATTATATAAGCCTACGAATTGTTTAGAAATAGTGGTGGATAAAAATCTACTAAATTGAATTTATTAAACCAAGAATCACAATTAATAAATGTGATTATTAATTTATGTATTCGCTTGAAAATATGTATTCGCTGTCCGGAGCAAGTTGTCATCACTGTGTACATAAATAAAACTATTTTTGTGTGTTCTATATTGCATTAATTTCTTCAAACCATTTTAGTAAAAATAATAATATAAAAAAATTAAAAATTTACTCTTATTATGTGTTTCTAATAATCTTGGCTTCGCCGATCACGGTGACCCCCATGGCATTCAACGTGTTAATTAATAAAAGTTAAAAGAGATGAAGCCTAAAATCATGACAATATTATATTTTTATACCAAATTGGTAGCATAACAAATTAAATATCCACAGAAACACGTCAAAAACCATTTCCATGTTATATTTTTAAACTAAAATAAATTAATAGTAAGTACTGTTAAAATAATGTCAAGGTTAGATTTTTAAACCAAACTGGTTACACAGTGAATAAAATATTCTGAAAATCAAATCAAATATCACGCCATTGTTTTCTTTAGAAACCGAAATATGATCGCTTAATGAATAAAATATCCTCTTAATTTAATGACATATCTCTTAAAGGTGCTTATTATAGAGAAGCACCTTTTTAAAAAAAGGTACTTTTCTTGTTATAACAAAATGTGAGTCCGGCAGGTAAAAGGTAAATTTCTCCTCAGATTTGCAATGATTGAAATAAATAATAAGATAACAAAACATATATTAGTCTAAACGAAGCTCTTTTGGTGAAACTTTTACATGCTTACACTTAAATAAATATTTCTTCAAAACCTACAAAGAAAAGCAAAATATTTTTCCATTATCCTTAGCTTCTTGCCATTGGCTAGAAAAATGCGCTCTTTTAATCCAAAGAAAACAGTTCTAGTAGAAGTGAGTTTATTCCTTTTCTAAGGAACATGAAATATTATTATTCTAAATTTCACTTCCCTAGGATAAGCTTTGCCCATGGGAACACAAACATGAAAACTTTTTTCAGAAGTAAACTTTCATGAAAGCCACTATTTGCCCAAAATCTTTTGTGTTTTCCTTGCGCTGAAACTTAAACGGTTTTTGCTGTTGTCGTTCTTATAGCAGCCACTACAAAAGGCACAAGCCAGATACTTCAGTTTCTGTTCGGAAAAAGAGAAGAATCTAAAACAAGGCTACCTATGTCAAAAAAGAAAAAGAAATACTTGGATTTTTTAGTTTTTTGCTTTTAGAGGGCATTTTATTTTGGAGAAAGATAAAATTTAATTTTCATTTCATATGAGAAAATATGATGGTTTTTAATAGCCTTTCTTTGAAAAGAAAAGGCTATTTGGTGTGAAAGCTTGTTTGAGAAAAAAAAGAAAATAAATTTCTAAAATGTTTTTAATTGTTCAGTTAAAATAAATATTAAAATGCCCGTATAACTTCGGTGGCCAACTTTTAAAATATTTCGTTTTTGAAGTTTTGTTCAATTTACGTGAATTAAATTTTTTTGAAATATTTCGTTTTTGTTTCAATTTATGTGTATTATGTAATGAAGCATGCGTTGAAACCCTGAAAAAAATAATAAATAAGAGAGACCTCTTTTATAAACTCATACTTTAGTTAAAAATTATTATTCTTGTTTGCATAATAGTGTTGGAAAATCATAAACACGCACTGAAATGTAATTTGCTTTATATATTTTTTAAAAATTATTTTTTATGATAAAGCTAAATGCATATTCATTATATTTGTTCTTCTTAGCAATTTTTGTTATCTGTTAGATCAGTTTGTCTAATTTTAACACATTTTTATTTTACTGTTCTTCATATCGGTTGTTTTATACTTTTCTTCTTTTATCTTTATCTCCATTAAAAAAAAAAATATTTTAATTTTGTAAAGGCATAGATACATTATAAAGAAAGATTTTTGTCTTAGGATAGTTATTCTTTATTATGAAATGTCCCTTGTCCCTTTCGCAGTCTTAGTAAGGGAATGCATCCTGCATATATATATATATATATATATATATATATCAGAGATGCCAACTTGCTCCACTTTGTAAAATAGGTAAAATAGTATTTTCTAATGGTAGCGAAACTTAAGTCACTTTTAGTTTAGTATTTTTCATTTTAAGTAATTTTTTCACCACTAAATATCAGAAATTAAAAGTATCATATCAAATGCAGCTTTAAAGCATCAATATACAAGTTACTGTATTAAAAAAAGGCGTAACTAATTTTATTTAGCGATTTTTACTATATAATCTGCTAGCACTATATTAAAACTTTTCCAGAAAGCGGGAGCAGTTGACATCCTTGATATATATATATATATATATATATATATATATATAGGGCTTAAGAATGAATAGAAGGGCTAGGTCACTCCTTTGAAGAGACTCGTGCAGCTCCGAGCTTCTGATTTCAGTCCGTGATGTCACAGCGGCGCATCATCAAATTCTCGCTTTAAAATTAAATTGTTTCGCATGTAACTAGCATTCCTTTTTTGAAACTTATTTCAATTCATTCATTGTTTTCGATATTTTTTTTTAATTTTTAGATAATTTTCCTCTCATCTGTTTTCTAAAATTTAACAGTAATAGTCAAATATCACTGGCAAGAATTATTATAAACTCAAAATAAGAAAAGGTAATTTTCCTATTTTTACTTCAGAAAATATAAAGGGGGCATCAAAATTATTTAATGTAGCATGGATTATAAGAAACATGAATTATAAAATGTACTAGAAGAATTTCTGCTAATAAAAAAGCATTATGTTTCACGTTTATTGAACGTTTCAGAACTTTTATTAGACATTGATACCGTCTCGTAGTTTCAAACAGAAAAGAAGAAAAAAATGCAAAAGGCCAAAGAAAAGAAAATCCTGTACTTCAAAAATAAAAATTGTTAGTGTTTAAAATTTTTTCCAATTTCATAAACAGAAATTTTCGTCAATGTTAATTTCGTACAGAAAGTATAAACAACAAAGTTTTCATATCCTTTAGTAGTGATTTTCGAAATCTGTGAGCGGCGTGACGTCATGAGGTGGGGAATCGCAGCTTCAGCTGTGAGTAAGGAATGAACCAGCCCTTCCCTGTCTTCTCTTTAGCCCTACATGCAGTCATCATAGTGATGATGAGATAAAATATTTAATAGTTTATTTAAAAATATAAAGCTACTCTTTTGAAATGCAATTTACGCTTTTTTTTCTACGATAGAGGAAGTCCATTTTCACTTTTAAAAGATAATCGCCATTCACTTAATACACCAATAAATGTTTTTTTCTTCTAATTTCTGAGATACAGGAGACCCTTTCATAGTTGTAAGAGAAAGAAAGCCACTCACTTATAGCAGAAACAAACTAGTAATTTTTTTTTTCTTTTCTGACATAGATAAAATCCGTTTATACTTTTAAAAAATTCGTGAGCAATTACTTATTGCACCAATAAATGTGTATTTCATTTTCGGGAGAGATTAAACCCATTCAAATTTTTAAGCGATATTTACTCAAAATATAGGCTACGTCCACTCACATAGCCTATATTTGGTACTCCATCTCTTCGGTAAGCTACCCACCCACCGTTCCAATTTGCGCTATTTTTTTTTTTTTTCATTCTCTATTTATGAGATGCATAAAATCTGTACTCACTTTTAAGTGATAATAAGGCTACTCAGTGATAATAAGGCTTTACTTTACCAATTTACGTTTTCAAATTTTTTTATGTATTTCCTTAATTTTTTAACAGTAGAAATTTGTAAACTAATAGTTAATGAAAATGTTTTTTTTCTTGAGTGATTCAATACAGGGGTTATATATTTTAAAGTAATGTGGGACAAATAATAAGAATGACGAATTGCATAGTAACCCATAACTACAAATGTCATCACATACTTCTAGGGACACGTAACCATTTGTTGTTTGAGTTGTCTGTTCGTACGCATTTGAAATTGTTACTTCTGGATCCATCACAATGCAATTTTAAACAAAAATAACCAAGAACCGTAAAATTAATGTAATCATACCATATTTTACAGAAAAATAAAACGTATCATTGCAAAGAGTTGGCATCACAAAACGAGTCAATTCAAAAAAAAAAAATTATTTTGTCTATGGAAAAAAATTCATTTTTAAAATGAAGTTTTTAACTGTTCAAAATTTAAAACTTCATAATTAATATATTATAATAGAACTGATGTTTAACAACTGATGTTTTTATTTTTTATTTACACTTCTAAAAAGCATCATAAACGTTACAAAAACATTTCAAGAGCGTTGACGTTGAAAATATCTTTTTCTAAAAACTTTTATTTAATTCCTAAACTGTAGAAATGGTTTGCTACAACCAATAAAGTTATAATTTAATAAAATGTATTCTATTTCAAAAATTATATTTCCAATGCGACTTTAGATTGTAAGTAAGG
Source organism: Parasteatoda lunata (assembly GCA_949128135.1). Classification (NCBI taxonomy): domain Eukaryota; kingdom Metazoa; phylum Arthropoda; class Arachnida; order Araneae; family Theridiidae; genus Parasteatoda; species Parasteatoda lunata. Next base: position 45,040,163 of record OX421981.1, on the reverse strand, counting down.
GAGAGTGGGGACAATTGTAAAATTTTTCACTTAACTATTTTTAACTAACATAAAATCCATTATATTATTAGTATTACTTGACAGACGAGTAAAGTAGACTATCCTCTACTAGAAAAAAAATAAATACCTTATTTTAAATGTTATTATAATAGTTATTAACAATTTTTGACAGCCGTGCACTTGTTAGAAATGTCCCCACTTACGGGGTCAATTGTAACAGTTCATAAATTCAACTAAAACATAGTTAATTATACATATTATCATAGTTGTGATCTATTTTTTTATTGATCAAAATAGTAGTGTTATTTTAGGATTAAAAATAACAATGAGCAGAGACCAAAAGGGTTAAACTTTTAACTTGAAGGAGTTAAAAATTTTAATTTACGCTGTGAAAGGTGACAGATGAAATAATGCACATGCAACATAATATAAATGATATAGGAAACTATTGGCGGTTCTTAAAGAGTTAGGTAATGGTTTGTAAACATAAGATTATTTATTTTCAGCTGTTACATTCGTCCCTTTTTTTTTTATTGTTACAATCGTCCCCAAGAGAGCCGCGATGGCTCAGGGGATAGAGCGTTCGCCTTCCAATGAGGCGAACCGGGTTCGAATCCTAGTCGATACGAATTCCGCATCCGGCTTGCACTGACCACAGTGCTGACGTGAAATATCCTCAGTGGTAGACGGATCATGGGTTAGAGTCCCCTTGCCGTCAGGCTAACCGTGGGAGGTTCTCGTGGTCTTCCTCTCCATGTAACGCAAATGCGGGTTATAAAAAACGAAGAACCATGTAACGAAGGCAAATTTCTCCCAATACTCGATCCAGGAGTTCCCTTGTCTTCTGGATTGGGTTCAAAATTACAAGGCTACGGAGTTGAACATTAGTAGCCGTAAACCCATTAAGTTGGGTCGGCTTTTCAACGACGGTTATAAAAAAAAAATAATAAAATCGTCCCCAAGACGCCATTTCAGCTTCATTTGTTAAAAACAATGCTAGTTAATTAACAAAACTAATCTTATTTTTGTTGAAATGTTTATTAAGGTGTCCACTTACATATTCGGTTAATAATTTTTATTTGTTTAAACAAAATTACTTTGTTACAATATAATATTCTAATACCAAAAAAAGTACTTACGTAGCGTGAAAATATCTTTTGTGATGTAACTCTTTCAAAAGTACATAAAAATGGTTGCCAGCAGGGGTATACATGTAGATTTATTAAATATAACTTGTGCGCCACCTAGGAACCAAATCTAGAACCCGACACTCGAAATTTTTGCTCTATTACAATCGTACCCTGTTACAATTGACCCCACTCTCCCCTACATTTCTAATTTTTAAATGAAATTTTATTTTATCTTAAAGCAAATTTTTCTCTTGCCAATACGAATAACATAAGTTACAGAAAAACTTGCACAGCTGTATCGGCTACGCTGTAACAAATTCTGTATCAAATTACGGTATAAAATTCCGGCACTTTGAGTTCCTCGACCATAAAATCCATTTTAACGTAAAATCTCATGCTATAGTTTCAACTGTAATATTCATTTAATTATAATGATTCAGTGATTTTACGAAAAATTTTACATTAAAATTTAAGTTTGTCAATTTTTTTTGTTTTGTAACATATTCCGGTATAAATCGATTTTACGAAAACAGTATTTGCACACTGATATTCAGTACTTTCACCGTAATTTGATCTGGAAGTTTTACAATGTAGATACATTTAAAAATTTAATTAAAATTTCTATTTCTTAATTTTTTCTCACAGAAGTAAAATTCTTCAAAAAAATTTAAAATAATTGACCTTACATTTAGAAATTAATCGAATATCAGTCTGTATTTAAATCTTGCAAAAATTTTAAATAATTTACTTTTGCCATTAAAATAACACACAACTTGATGCAAAAAAAAACAAGACTCATATTAGTACATATTAGTATTAATATAACTATACTAATATCGTTGCGAAACAAGTATAACATCATTGAGTATTAATGTAAAATATAATTGTTTTATTAAATAAAATACTATGGTATGCAAAGTTTGGCCAAACTTTAGCAAATTACACAAACGAAAGGATTTCAGTAAATTCCATATACGCATGAACCTTTTACAGAACTTTAGTTTAAAAAATTCAATATAACTGTCAAAACTTTGCTATTGTAGTTTAAGTTGCAGGCTTCTTCAATAAATGTTCTTTTGGAATAAAGCGATTGGTTGTTCGACTCTTAAGTCCTAACTTAAAGAAAGTCAAGAATAGAAAAGGAAGGTTCGAATAGTGAAAAAAACACAAATCACTTGCCTCACAAAGCGATCACTTGAACTTTGGAGAACCTGTCTTTCCTCTGGAAAGCACTTTCCTCAGCACAATTTCTTCAATTATTTTTGTCAAAGTTCTAACGTGGTTTCCAGATTCTACATTTATAAAAAGAAAGTAGGCCTATCTCGTTAAATCTTCTTTCCATATGCGTTTTTTTATTTTTTTGGAATTCTACAAATATACGGAGGTCTACCATTTCTTTTTCTTATTATTTTTGTCTTTTTCATATCTGGAGAAAAAATGGTTTAAATACTTTAAAAAATAATATTTTAAACAATATTTTTTTCTATTTATATACAACAAATATACGAAATACGCTTTATTCTACAAATTACGTATGTCTAGCATTTCTTTTTTTTTTTTTTTTTTTCATATTATTTTTGTCTTTTCGATATCTGGAAGAAAATTCCTTAAAACACTTGAAAAATATTCTTTTAAAGATTATTTTTCTATTTCTAGTTCAAGTCTTTTAAATTGTCACAAAATGTCCAGTTACCATTATCCAATATATATACGCCGCATATACAATACCAACACATATATATATACGTATATATATATATATATATATATATATATATATATATATATATATATATATATATATATATATATATATATATATATATATATATATATATATATATATATATATATATATATATATATATATATATATATATATATACAATATACGCATGTCTACCATTTCTTTTTTTTTTTTTTTCATATTATTTTTGTCTTTTTCATATCTGGATAAAAAATTCCTTAAAACATTTGAAAAATATTCTTTTATAGATTCTTTTTCTATTTCTAATTTAAGCCTTTTCAAATTGTCACAAAATGTCCAGTTACCATTGGTCAATACAGCAAGATGGCCAATATGACAATATGACTTCAAAATGGCGAGAACTTATAAGCAGTCCTTTCTAATGGGTTCACAAAGCTACATTTGAATGCGTTACAGTAAATAAAATTATAAGAGGACCTGGTAATAGTTTATATCTGAACGGTAATGAAGTTTATATCTGAAAAAGTTAAAAATAACTTTAAAATTTTTCATTTTGGACAACTTGTGAAGGTCCGAAAAAAGCATTTATCCTTAACCATAACTGTCAGATCAAATTATCGTTGGGGAAGTTTTTTCACAGTAGTACAATACTTATTTTTCAATGGTAATTGCGATATTTCAAAATGAAAAATTAATATCCTAAGATAAAAATCACTCTTTATAATGCGCCTGTATCGTCAAAGAATAAAAACAGAATTGAATTTTATATATATATATATATATAAAATAGCTATAAGCACTGCTTTTTGCTACTTAGTGAATTTTTGTTAAATTAGTATATCTATTTTTAAGGCCTTTTTTACTTTTGCTTCACGCATGTAAGTTTATTTTCTTGCTTTCTTTTATCTCAAACTCATTTTCAACTGCATTTTTTAGATATATAGACACATTATAAAGATTAATTTTTATCTTAGGATAATGATTCTTTTTTCAGAAATATCACATTTATCGTAAGGGAATGTGTCCTGATGAAGACCTTTACATTATTCATTAAAAATTTTTCTATTTTCCTTTGCTTTATTTTTCTTCTGTGTTTTATATATATATATATATATATATATATATATATATATATATATATATATATATATATATATATATATATATATACATATAAAAGAAAGTAGGAAGATGACCTTTCTCGCTAAGTCTTCTTTACATATGTTTTTTTTTCTAGTTTTCTATAAGCCATAGTCGATCCATAGTGAACTATAATTGTCTGCTTCTTCAAAAGTTTCTAACATTGTACTTTTTGTAATTGACTTTTGTAACACATGTTCATTTCAATTCAAAGTATTATTTGTTTCAAAAAATTTTGTATTTAAAAATCACTTAATTAAAACTTTTACTAGTTTGAATGAACATTAGATAGTTTTAGTATTAAAAATAATAAAATTAAAAGTTTTTTTTTCATATTCAATAAACGAGTTCTACAATTGAATGATAAAAAATTGAAACAAAGTTAAAAGATTATTTTTATTGAGTTTTGTCTAATTAAATCTTTTACAAATTGTTTCCAACTATAATCTCATTTGCCAATTAACGATTAACAAAGTTATTATAAACTATAAATTTTTCCCTGTAATCTAAAGATTTGTTGATCTTGATAGTTAGCTATTTTCCTAATCACCAATGAAATATTAGAGAAGAAAAACATTTTGAATTTTTCATTTTTATTTATTCTGCTTTCATTATTTTCATTTTTCTCGCCATATTTATTTGCAGCGAATATTATTAATACGAACTTAAATAAACGATAATGACTATTTATTTAATCCTTATTTTAAAATTTTGAATCAAAAAGGAATAATATTTTTCTGCTAATGACATTTATTATTTTTAATAAATCGAATTCTTTAATAACTATATTTCCCTGTTACATTTAATGCCAGAATAATCTGCGGAAAAACCTTTTTCTTCCCCTTCAATGAGTAAACAATAAACCAAGCTTAAAAGTTTGACTGATTTATCTAGTTTTTTTTTTCTAAAAAAAATATATAAGAAGAAAACTAATCCCTTAAAGAAGTCCTCTTGATGTCAACTTTGTCCTTCAGTTGCGATTAAATATTTTTTACTTTATAATACACGAGCCAAATTTTTAACATTTAGTTGTATTTGAATGATAAAGATTATATTTATAAATTTAATTAGGAAAAAAAAAAAAAATAAGAAATTTCTTTTATTGTGTTTTTATTTTATGACATTTGAAGAACTTCGTTTAAAAACCAAGTATGCTACATTTTAGGAGTCATCACAGAAAATTACATAAAGTGGTTGCATCAATATGGGTGTGCTTTATGTAAGAGCGTTGTTTTTGATTTCATATTAACTTTAATATAACTATTGTTTTGATATTATTTTTCATAACAGATGGCGCCACAGGATCTTGCTCATCAAGAAAGATTTTTTTGTTTGATTTTCTTTTCAGTTAATTCGCGATCACAATGGTTCATAGATAAGTAATGATATATTTGGCAATATGGCTTATGAAAAGTCAATCACTCATTTACTATTCAATAAAAAACAGAATCTTAATGTTACGTATAAATCATGCTTTAATAATCAATTAAAGAAATGAAAAATAAACTTCGGTGATTTTGAATTTTACTTTGTTTTGCTAAGTTTTTATTGTTTTGTTTTCCCACATTGTGTTTGTTTTTTTAATTTTCCTTAATTTAAGATTTTTTTCTTTCTATTATTTAATTTTTATGATTTATTAAATGTGCATTCCAACTAATCCACATTAGTTTTGAGTGTACTTGCATAATTCTTGTTACAAATTAGAAAGTGAAAAATAGAAAAAAAGCAAAGAGTTATTAGCCCTGCCGTCTAACAAATTGGTTATAAAATAGTTTAGATATAACTTTTTTTTTCTTACCCAGATTATAGCATCTCTGAATATGTCACTTACCGGTTTCTTCCACTGAACTCTTCATTTATGCTTTTATATAATTAAATAATTTATTATGCTTCTTTCGTTCACTACATTTTCACTTGATTTATTAAATATTTTGAGTATAAAAAAAGGATACACTTTTCATCAAGTGCAGTTAATAATTTATAGTTTACTATTTACCTTAATTTTCGCAATGTATTCAAGTTTTTTGTTCAACAATGTATAAATAATTGGATGGAAAGACAAAGCCAAAGATAGAGCCACCTGTTACCAAACTCAACAGAAGGGCATGGCCCATCCAGGGCTGTCATGGCATTGAGGAAATATAGAGGTACTCAAGTCCACCCCAAAATGATTGATATGTGTAACTGGAACAGTTTAAAGTTCCCTATAATATATTAAAATAATAATATATTAAAATAATAATAGATTAATTTTTCGAAGTTTTTACGATCCTTTAAAAATAATGAAGATGTTTTAAATATATAATTTTTCATTAGTTTCTGAGAAAAATAAATTGGCATTACATATTAGGTGGACCGGAAAGCAATGTCGCTTCGATGCAATAATGTATTCACCCTCGTTAGCAACAACCTTGCAAAGTCGGATTGAAAATTAATCGAAATAGATCAAAAAATATGAATTTGTTTTTATGACTAACGTCTATTTATTGCGCTAAAACGGCATTACTTTACGGCCCCCCTAATATAAAAGACGATGAGTAGGCAAACGTTTTGTAACATATCTAGACTATAAAAATTTTCAAGTTTGAAAGAGGACTGATATGGCTTTTAAAAGGTAGCTTGGAGCTATTTATTACACTCAAACAAAAAAAAAAAATTTCCTTGAAAGAATCGCAATTTTTGAAGGTTTCTTGCTTTATGAAAAATTAAAAGATGGAGCAAAATATTCAATTTCTAATCTGAATTGAAATTTTTCACCAAATTGAGCGTTCATATACGACCTTAAAGGATGCAATTTAAAATTAAATGCTAAAAATTGAATAAGCTTGCACCATACACTCACGCTTTCACACTATACGAGAATTATTTTTATTTCTGAAAACACCAATGTTAGCGCGCCTGTAGTTTTAAGTCCATAATGAGCTGGCCAAAGTTTATTGTTGTTCTCTTCCCTTATATCCATAAACAGAAACAAAGATTCAGCGTTAAAATATGGAAGTACGTTTTTAGTTGCGTAATAAAAATAATTTCGAATCTGAAGTCCTATAAATTCTGAATTATTTGAATGTGCATAACATGACCGTTCCTCACAAAGTATATATAACAAATAGAAGATAATTTAAATAGAATATCTATAGTTTAAATTTAGGAGTGGAGTGTATCGGCTTTTAAAAAGAAGTCAAATTAAAAAATAAAATATAATAAATTTTTCACCACTTAGTCACTTTTTTGTTTCTTATGCATACCAACGCACGTTTATCGATAGTATATAGTTCATTATTACATTATTCACTATATTAAATATAAATGAAACAGACATATTATAACGCCTTGGGATTAGGTAGCTAAGTATATAAAGCACTTTTTTTTTCCCCACTAACAATAAAATTAAGTAGCTGAAAAAATTTGCAGAAAAGCAACTGAAAGTTTTCTTTTGAAGAGGTTTTTGAAGGAAATTAATCATTCAAGAAGTGTTTCCGATTTTAACTTTGTTCATTAATTGCGATTAAGTGGATAGTACTTTCAAACTACATGTTGTAATCATGTAAGTTGGCCTAAACTCATAATGATACTCATTACTATCTTAATGAGCAAAAGACCGAAGGGAAATATCGCGCACCTGCTAAACAAATGCTACGCTTTGGTTTCTTTATTTTTCTTTTTTTTTATCTTTTCTTTTCTGAGCGAAGATCATTAGCACTTGGGTTCTCTTTTTACTAACATTCCTTACCACTATTCATCGCCATGAAGGCAATTACTTTGCTTCAGAATAAAACTTCGTATCAAAAGATTTCAGAAAACATTTGGGTTTTATTATTTACCACAGTTATCGTTCATGAATACATTTGATTTCAAAAATTCCCCCTCGTTTTAAAAAAGGTTTTATTCTGTATGAAATAAATCATCGAAAAAAACGGGAAATACGATATCGTATGCTTAATTCTACCATTTGATATACAGAACGTAAATATCTTTTGTCTTCTTTGTTCTGTTTTCTTAAAAGATTTATGCGCAGTTCGTAAATTCTTTTTATGAAAAAGAAATGTCATACAATTCAGTATTATTTTTTCGCTTTTACCATATATTCCCAGAAACTTCTAATTATTTCTTGCGATAATTAAAGTACAATAACTTGCAGTTCAACGTAAAATAATGGACAACTAATATTAAATGTAAGTAATTGTCGTATGTATCACTTACCACTTATAAAAAGACTTCACTGATTCCTAACAAACTTATTTTACATTCAGCATTTCTTAAGTTATGATTTACCACTTTTTTGTTTTCTTTTTTGCATGTAAATATATGATAATTACCAGAAATTATTTAGAAAAGATCGACTGAAGAAAATATGTTCTCATTAGAAGCACTGCAGCGTAAGAGATAATTACATAGCATAAAATGAATTATAACTTCAAGGAACCACTAACCATATCTAATACACAGTAATTTTTGGAGCAAATTATATAAATAAGAATAATTCATAATATGAATAATTCATAGACATAGAAAAAACTAAAGTATATTCTTCAGCTAATGATATGATGTTCGTTTCACCATTTTAATCGTTATTGTCATTAATATCCTATTGTTTCCTAAGTAATTAATACATAAAATAACCAAATAGGTACAATGCGCGAAATAAAAAATGGGATTATCCTGAATAGCTTTTGTTCTAATCATCGGATCTTCACGTTCTAGGACTCAATCGTAATAGTTCGAGAGGATGAACTCAAATATGCTCATTAATTAGGGCAGACGATATTTTAGGTCACGATATTAGATCTCAATTGCCTTGTCAGAGGAACGGCCCAAAGTTTGAATGCTTTAATATTAATTTTAATTTCTGCGTATTCCCCTATATTTCGAGAAATTTTTTGCGCGAATTGTAAATTTTCAGTTCAATCAAAATTGTGAAATTCGTTTATCTGAAGATAATTTCTAGCAAAACATAACTTCTAGTATAGATTTATTATTTTATTTAATAATAGTCGAAAAACTTCTGAATTGTGAGATATGCAGTTGTTTACGTCACTTTAAATAAGTCAATTTTAAATTAAGAAATACAAATAATAATAATGTTGTTGCCGTGTCTATGTTAGTGCAAAGATTAGAGTCCTCCAAAAGTCTTGATAACAAGATTTGCAAGTTCTGGAGCCCGATGGCCATGGAGAATTTCGATGGGTCTGGAGTTAGTTGCAAATGAGGGCAGTACTTGCAGATGGGATAGAATTTTGTATGGGTGCGTGAGATGAAATGTCTAGTACGTAGCCTAGCTACTGTAGAGGAGAGGTTTCTTGGGCAGTTTAGATCGGGGATTTGTTGCCTTGTTAAAATACAGGTTGTATATCATTCGTTTGGCGACAGCATTCGCATCTGCACAGGTGACAAATAATAATAATAATATAAGCGAAACTGCTTAAATAGTCCCTGAGAAATTGAATGTTGAAAAAGACGTATTTTTAAAATTAGATTTCTCTGGAGTAAACTTTTCGCGCAATCCTGATCAAACTTTTGGGACCATATTTCCCACATTGCGGCTCTCCCCAAGATTTTGGGATCAGAAATCTGTATCCGTCGAAAAAAAGGTATGTTTATTGAGAAAAAGTATGCTCTTATATCTGATTCTGTAACTTGAAAATCCACGTGCACCAAATAATTTGCATATTTGAAGTCACCCCTTCGACCCTGTGAGATTGAGTCCTAGAACATGAAGATCCAATCATTAGATCATAAATTATTCAGGGTGGTCAGTTTTTTTTTAATTTTCCCACTGTATACGATTGTCTATTTTATTTTAAGTATTAATGATTTAGGAAACAATACGATACTTATGACTTTTGATTTATACTTATTAGAAAAAAAGCTAGAAAAAAAGAAGAAATATTTCGGTGTTTTCTTCAACTATGCAACCATTTCATTAATTGTTTTTAACTATTACCAAAGAACATTATATTCAAATAATTATCTTAAATCATAAGGTCAAAAAATAACATTGATTATAAACACTCGAAGAAAATAAATACTCATTGCTGTGCATTTGTTTTTCTAGAGCTTACGTAAATCGTTTTAATCTACATAATAGCATTTTCTGTTAATGATTAAAAAAAAGCAAGGCTATAAACGAAGATATAAATCGTAATGTTTTGTGGGTCTTTTTTTCTCTTCGCACTAAATATAAATCTTAAATATCTGATATGAAAGGAAAATGCTTTTAAAACTAACAAATTATTTTTAAAAATATATATATATATAAATATCTTAATTAAATATTGAAACGATAAGTGTCAAAGTTAACATCGTATCTTATTAAAATTGCCATTTTAATTAAACAAAATTACTCTAGATAAAAAAGATTTAACTATAGCCCTAGATATAACTTTCTATTTGTTAAGTGACGAGTCTAAGCAATAAGTCCATTAATTAAATAAACCTAACAACTTTTTCGATTTCTTTAGATTTTTCCACTTTATTCCTTTTTTCTAATTATATCAAACTCTATATTAAATTAAACCGTTGCATTAAAATACAGAACAAATCGTGGAAATGATAATACTAGTGAATATAGACTAATCTTATGATTCGAAATTTAACGCTTTCCTGGTCATTGAAAATGTTATTGCTGAATACATGAATTGTTCAGGTTGTTTTCCCTTGCTTAAATTCATTTGCTTTAGATTGTTTGAATTAAATGCATAAAATTTATTAGTTAAATACATAAATTGAATTTAACACAATGATGGGTAATACTTCTGTCTTAAAATAAAAAATGGGTCATGCAGAAAATAAAAATATAATTTAACGAATACAAAAAGTCTATGAATTCACACTGATGGCAATTTGTCAGAAAAATGGTTAGTTAAAAATTTTTTTAAATGGTTAAATAACAACTTATTTAGTTTACAGTCAAATAACCATAAAAAGATGATATTCAAACTGTTAATTGTGAAAAAATTGTTTACTGTCTGTTTTCATCTAATACGGTAAAACAAACAGAATTTTATCATATACTATTTGTTTTTCATCATCAGATGCCTAATAATCTAATAGTAATAAGTGTATTGTGAACATCTTATGATACCACTTTTGGAGCTGGGTGCATACTATAGCTGAGAGAGCTAATCTGTCAATGTCATGACCATGACTGTGGTTTAGGATATCAAATATCTACACCGACACCACAATAGTTTTCCACTTCTTAAACACATGACAAGTTTCCTTGGTCCTGTTCTCCGCAATCGGTGACCCTGGATTATTGGAATATTAAACTCTCATTAAGTTCGTTATCCATGATTAATCAATGAAGTGGGAGTGCGGAAGTGATGTTCTTTAATGCCGGCTGCATTCGTATCCGATAATCTGATGCTGTCATTACCATGGTAAAGGGCGTACACCCCCGAATTAGAAAGGTTTACATAGTTTCCATATAAACTAGCGATCAACTTTAAAAATTTTGCTGAAATTCGTTACAATTAACAACACTGGGCATTTTTGTCAAAAATTTAAGCTAATTGTATAAATTAAAATCCAACTCTAAGTTTGTTTCACTTAAAGCTAAATGATGTCGTCATAATTAGGAGATGGCCGCACAAATTACTAGAAACTTCAAATTTTACGAAAAAAATGATTTACTCTCAATCCTGTTTTTTGTTTACCCTATCCTTGCACAATAACGTACATTTCCACCAGAAATACACATAAATTGCACCAGGATTTCGGAATAAAAACTGATATTTAACAAAAAACTAGATAAAAAAGGAGATTTACTTGTATATCTCAGCTAATTATCATAACGTAAAAAAACTTTGTCTCCTCATTTTGTTTTTAAAGAATAAAAAACTGCAGGAACAAAATCTTAGACAGGCGCAGATTATAAGAAATGAGTAACATAGGTGGAATGTAATGTAATAAACTGACTCCTATAATGCTATAAGATAAGCTTAATGTCTAAAACTGCTTTAAAAAAAGATGGAAATCTATTAACTGAGATAATATTATTACATATGACAATAGTTTTTTGACAAAAATACTTTTTTCAATAATGTAATATAATTTTAGTGCAGTCATAAATATATATATTTAACCTCACTACCTTGATATGTGAACAGTTTTCTCAATTTTTGACAATTATTATGAAAAGTACTATTTTCTAAAAGTATTTCTTTTATTCTGATTGTTTCTTTTTTCAAGAGAAACAGATATATTTACTTTGTTTTAATTGTGATTATTTTGCTGGGAAAAATTAGAAATTATTTTACTAATATTTTAGAAATAGTAATTTAATAGTTAATTTGTTTTATATTTCGAACATTCATTATAAGGGATATGTTTAGTTTTTTAATAAAATAAATTCGAAGGTTTAATAAAAATGTTTAATAAAAACTGCTAGCCAAGCTTGAAATCAATCTGTCTATTAATCAAAATTTCTTAGATACTTTAGAATCACTGATTTCAAATCTGTTATCGGTATCTCTTTCCAAGCTGCAGATTTTTTTTTTAAGACAATGACATTTTTAGTCTATTTCGTGGAAATGTACAAGTTTAAAAACGTTTATTATAACATCTTTTTTTCCTACGGCAGGCACTGAACTATCGTTCTTCACAACGGAAGATGCCGGAAGTGTTACTCACTTAATGTTACCTGGTGGGCACCTATGAACCTAAGTCACGGAGGCGAGCAACATTACCCACGTCACATTGCCACAAATACCTGTTCATAGGGTGTGCCACATTCACGCATCATACAACAGAGAACAACACGCCGAGAGAAACATCCATGCCTAAAGCGGGATTCGAACCTGCAACCATTGGCTTCAGAGTCAGGCACGCTGACCTCTCGGCAACCTGGCCGACACGTTATATATAACAAAGGATCGCGTAAATGTTGTGACAAAAAGTTCTATGGTAGTGAGAGCATATCATCAGGATTAAAATTGCACAGGAACCCATAGGCCGTTAGGGGTGCTTCTCAAATGATGAACTGTTTCTTCGTGTGAGCAGGTCATGATAGGGAACCCTAACCCATGGGTTCTTATCCAAATTTAATTCTGATCATGTACACTAACTTTTTCGGAACATTTTTGCGACCCCATGTTAGGTATAATGTTTTTAAACTTGCATGTGCGACAAAAAATAAACTAAAAATGTCATTCATAAAAATATATAACTTTAGGAGTAAAACTGATTTCAGATTAATACTTTTCATATTCAAATTAGGCAAGATCAAGTATTTCTATAAATACACCAACAAAAAATTTATTCCCCAGTGTTATCTCTTAAAGGAAAAGATGTATTTGACTATTTTAGCACAATTTAGTAGCACAATATTCAAGCACAAATTTAGTTTAAGGAAATTTTCTGTTTCGCTTTATTAAAATTTGATCGAAGTTTTTTAAAGTGAAATTCGTTAAATGGTAAGTGTATAAATGTAATTCTTTAAAATGGTAAGTATACTGCTATCAAGGAAAGAAGGTAGCATTTGAAACCATAAGGTAATATCTACAATTAGAAAGAAGTAGCACACTAAAATTAAATGTACTCTATATCTACACTGTTAAAAATTCTGGATAAAATTACAGTAAAAAGTACTAATACCCTGAGAGCAGCATCTGAAAATTCCATTTTGCAGTAAAATACATTTTTACCGTGAAATTTTGTACCATAATTTTTACATTTTATGTAATTACAGTGATTAAGTTATTTTACAAACAACATTTCTGCAAAAATACGGTATATCAGATTTTTTTTTACTGCTCCATGAAATTTTACGATAAAAAAAGATTTTACAGTAAAAAGTACCGGCAGTTAGGGTGTCAGCACATTTTACCAGAATTTTATCCAAAATTTATTGCACTGTAATCGATTAATTTATTTTTAAAAACCTCATTTGTATGTACAGTGCGCAAAAAGAAACTCACAACCCTGAATAACTTTTGATCTAATGATCGGATCTTCAAGTTACAGGACTCAATCTTAAAGATTTGAGACGATGACCTCAACTATGCTAATTACTTTGTAAAAACCATATTTTAAGTTAAGGAATCAGATACAAAAACGTACTTTCTCTGAATAAGCATACCTTTTTTTTTTTTTAACGGATTCCGGTTTTTGACCCTCAAGATATAGGGGGTAGGCGCGAGCTAAGAAATATGGACCCACTAGTTTGGCCAGGAGGGCGGTCCAAAGTTTGGACTCCTTAACCTTAATTTTTTTGCATATTTCACACTATTCGAGAACATTTTAAGAGAATTGAAAATTTTTGCACACAATTATAAAATTCTTTGGTCCAAAGATAATTAATTCAGTGTAAGAAATAAGTCTTAGTAAATATTTATAATTTTTTTTTATTTTATTTCATTATAGACGAAAATTTTTTTAATTGTACATTTTTGAGAAATCGAATTTTAAAAAAAGGTGCATATTTAAAATTCGATTTTCGATTCGATTAAAGTTCGATAAAATTTTGCACACAATTATAAAATGCGTTTATGCAAATATAACTTAAAGCAAAAAATGAATTTTAGTAAATATTTATCATTTTTTATTCTTTTATTTAATAATAATCAAAATTAGTTTGAATTGCAAGGTATAAAATTTTTTTCATAATTTCAAAGTGAATCATTTTACATGGCAAAATACAAACTTTGAACGAAATAGATTGAATAGTTTCTGATAAATCGAATTTTAAAAAAAGGCGCATATTTAAAATTCTATTTCTCAGAAACACTTCAATCTATTTCGTTCAAAGTTTGTATTTTGCCATGTAAAATGAAGCACTTTGAAATTATGAAAAAAATTTTATACCTTACAATTCAAACTAATTTTGATTATTATTAAAGAAGAGAATAAAAAATTATAAATATTTACTAAAATTCATTTTTTGCTTTAAGTTATATTTGCATAAACGCATTTTATAATTGTGCGCAAAATTTTATCATTTCGCTTATAAACCTCTTGAGATATGTTGCAATAAGCACAAAATTTAATTAACATTATGGGGTCCAAACTTTGGATCGTTCTCCTGACCAAACTATGTGTACCATATTTCCCAAATTGCTGCTACCCCCTATATTTTTGGGGTTCAAAAATCCTAATCCGTTGAAAAAAAGGCATTTTTGGCCAAATAAAGTACGTTTTTGTGTCTGATTTTGCAACTTAAAATATCGTCTGCTTTAATTAATTAGCATATTTGAGGTCACCCCCTCGAACCATTAAGTTTGAGTCCTAGAACGTGAAGATCCGAGCATTTGATCAAAAGTTATTAAAGATGGTCCGTTGTTTTTTTTTTTTTTTTTTTTTTTACACCACACTGTACCATGCAATACTTCTCCTACATGACTTTTTTTAAACTTGTAATACTTTGAGTAGAATTCTAGAATTCATAACTTTTGAATCAAGTGCTCTTATATGTATAACAATTCTAATAAATTATAACGTAAAGTTGGGTTTGCAATTACGACATTTACCATGTTAGAGTATAAAAAAGAAAGTTAAAGTTTTATTTACTTTTTTGGATATTCTGCTAGGACGAATATTGAAACTGAAGATATATAATGATTTCTGTCAGAAAGTAAGTAAAATTTTTCATATCGGTTTAGTCTTTTCATCTTCTGCAATACGCTAAATATAGAGTCAGGTATGTAGTTTCAACTTTTTTCAAATCAAATAGATATTAAAAACTTTCAGCTTTGCTTGCGTCTTATACCAGTTTGTTCAGCTATGCGTATAGGTTATTAGGATGGTATTTATTGGAACTGAAATAGTTTTTTTCGATTTTTTACTTAAATAGAAGTCATTTCTTTGGCACTTAAAGGCCTTTAATAGCACAAATTGACTATTTTGCTATATGCATTAAGATGTGAAATATTACATCTATGTAATATATAGTAGCTCATTTAGATATCTGCATATATTGCACAACGTTCTTTATAATTTATCCAGACGCGTTTATATATGGTATATTTACTTCAAAGCATATAAGTCTGCATATTTTCTTCTTTTTAGAACTGATAGTATTTATCTAAGGGAAAGTGTCTTCGTTTAATTTCCTCCCTACTCTGTTCTTTCCTTCTTTTTTGGACATCAATTTTCTTTATTTCCTAAATTCTTTACTGGATTCAGTTGAATTGTCAAATTCCAGGTTCTTGCTATTTTTTTCCTTCATTAATAAAATAAAAAATAATAGTTGAAGTTTTTTTTAACCTATAAAACATAGAACTATACAGTTATTCTCTATAAACTTATTACTTCAAAAATAATCTATGAAAAAGATCTATTAGTGTGAAGTTTTAAATCCTAATCCTGTATCTTTTCAAAAAATATCTATTAGAACTTCATTAACCAAGAAATATGAGCAACTTCTGCCCGAACTGAGGAAGCTATGTTTGAGTAATAATTAACAGAAATTTCTTAAACTAACAATATTAGAAGAAAACACGACTCCCATGAGGAAAAAGATTACGATAAAATAATACCCTTTTTCATAAAAAAATATTTAAAACAGGAATTTAAACATTTCTTTAATCGAAAGCAAAGATTCTCTAAGAAATGATACTATCTTAAAAAATAAATAAGAAAAACGTTTCTGACTTCATAATTTTCTTAGTTTTGAGTAATCATTTTAACTATACTTTTGAGACACAATTTCAAATACATTGCTTACAATTTTGAATAATTTCCCAAATAAGCTTATAAAAATGAAAACTCATTAAACCCAACTTTGCGATTCAATTTATTTGAATTGTTAACTTTTGGAACTATAAACAATTGATTGTTTCATTTTATTGCTGCAAATTAAGAAGTATATTTTTGTTAAAATTTTAGTACAGACTATTTGAGTCTACATATATTTTCATCTTTATTTCAGGTTCTTTCTGCGGTATCTTAATGGTGTCAAAATGGTAAATAACTTCTCGTAGCCAGCATGAGTTTAGGATAAGAAGTTTTCTTATAACATGACAATCTTAGAAATTCTCTAAAAAAGACATTACAGGCATTCTATTTAGTTTTTTTACATTAAAGACTTGTGAATTTCAGAACTCAATTTAAGCTTTACAACTCAAAGTGAGAAAAAAAAACGATTATTTAGTTAGATGTCTGTAAAATCCTATTATGGTATTAAGGCTGTGAAAGAAACCTAAATAAAAAGCAATTAAAACTCTTGCTGATATACAAATTGTAACTTTCCCGTAAATAAATGATTATCCAATGACAAGTCTTTAGATAAGTTGAACAAAAAAACGTAAGTAGTTTTCTCATTTCACTTTTAAGATTAATTTGGAGTCATCGGACCCTAAGGAGCAAGTGAATTATGGAGCGTCTGATATCGGCAAATTTTTCTGATAACTTTACAGACTTCATGGAATTCCCAATGGGCAATGAGACTCTTTTTCCTATTCTGTATGAAGATCACGTAGCAAATTTAAGTAGAGACAGTGATATATCAAAACACGAAATGTTGCTTATCTACGATAACTCAACCAATTCTTCCGAAGCATATTGGTTTGATGGAAATCTAACCAACTTTTCACTTCCGTTAGAAAACTTTACGAACGTAAAAAATGATACTTCATCTTCATTGTCAGATATGGTTAAAGCAGTTATTATAACTGGTTTATTGAGCTCAACTACAATGGCGACTATAGTAGGTAATCTTTTTGTCATATTTGCGATTCTGATGGATCGAAATCTTCAGACAGTTGGGAATTATTTAGTTCTTTCTTTGGCTGTGGCTGATTTAATGGTTGCTCTTCTGGTTATGCCTATGGGTGCTATATATGAAGTGTACCAAGAATGGATTCTAGGACCAGTATTGTGTGAAATATGGACCTCGGCGGATGTTCTTTGCTGCACTGCATCTATATTGCATCTTGTAGCAATTGCTACGGACAGATATTGGGCAGTAACAAATGTTGATTACGTAAGACAAAGAAGCAGTAATAAAATAGGACTTATGATTTTCCTTGTTTGGGCTGTAGGTTTCTTAGTTTCATTTGCTCCCATACTTGGCTGGAAGGATGACAATTTCTTGTACAGAATTGAGGAAGAAAAAAGGTAAGTCAATTTTTTTTTCAAATTTCAATACCTAACTCATGATTTTTTATTAACGCATGAATAAAAAAAGGGTATTTAAGATCTATTGCAAAAATTAAGGTATATGGTTTGCTGTGTTAAATTTATACAATTTATCGATTAACTGTAGAAGTTACACTGCTCTAAATGAAAAATATCTTTCAGATAGAAATATGTTTTTCTTGTGAATGTTTGGCTGAAAATAAAGAATGTTTAATTACTTTCTGTTTATCAAGCGCAGATTTTCCAAAACTCTTACTTTTAGCTTGATGATTTTACGTAGTTTAACAGCACACAATAAAAATGAGTTGTAAAACCATTCTGAGGTTTGAATTAAAAACATCGTATCATACATTATTTAAATTAAATTAAGCATTAAAAAGAATTTTAGAGTTAATGTTTTTTTTTTTTTTATGAAATGTTTTTTTTAATCATGTCATATACACACATCAGTTCATGATATTATTAACTTCTAAAATAAAACTATTTTAATAGACTTTTTTTTTTAAAAATACCATGATTTTTAAAAATAAAAACAGATGTTTAATAACAAATTGTTTTAACGAATTTGAATCAGTAAAAATATAATATTTTGTTCTTAAAGTTTCGATTTGATTGCTAACTTTTGTTAGCACTTATACTTTTGCTTTCCAATTTTCATTTTTTAAAGTAAAATCTTTTGGTTCTGCTTTTCAAACTTAATACTTTTACTCGTCGTTACTTTTCAAAAGCAACGTTCTCTCTGATAACAAAGAGCTACTAATAAAATCACGATTAATAAAATAATAAACTCACTAATTAAGTTACCAGTCTAATAACACACTACAATAAGGATATACTCAAAAAATAGTGAATGATTTTAAGTTGAAGTCATTCACCTTTGGGAAGCTTAAACACGTTCACGCCGGGTGCTACGGCGTGAAAGCGGAACGGAAAAGAGAAAATACTGGTAGAAGAACTATTTCAATATTAGATAACATTCGGGAGGAGTTAATATATTCTCAACAATAACAATTCACTGCAAGGAAATTTATCATGGCGAAAAAGCAATTGAACATAAAAATTGCATCCGTTAAAAACAATTGGTAGTTATGGATTTTTATTATTCCCGGAAAAAAACTAAAAAATGAAATTTATTTGTTACCAGTTTATACTGCGGTGCGCCGCCCGATGAGTTCACGCCGGTGTGAACGCGTTAAATAAAAATTAATTTTTAATGATTTATTTAATGAATTCATATTTATTAGAATAATTTATATGGTTATTAGACTCTTTTGTACAAGATATCTATCATATATTCCAATGGTTTTGAATGTTTTCAATTTTCTATTAAGAGATTTTTTCCCGTGGTATTGAGTTCTTTTATAAGTAATTTTATTAGTAATATTTGAAAACTAAGCCAATCACTACTGAGTAATAGACATAACAAAGAAAAATTTCTTTCTTTTTTCACTCATCTTCACTCTTCACTCATTCATTGTGAAGGATCACATTTCAAAGAATCACCACATCTATATATTTAACAAATCCTCAATGTTACTTGATCTAAAAAATTTTCTTGAGCGATTTCAAATTTAAATTGATCTCCACGATCTACCGAAATATTAAACAAGGCCTACCTCGTTTTAGAAATTTATTCAAATAATAAATTAATTACACAAAACCATACACATTACACTTGTGACTGATTATTACCCCTGACCTACACCTAATTGATATCTTTAATTCAAACATATATTATTTTCAAAACCTTGTTTTAAAATCAAAATTTCAAAAATCAAAAATTCAAAATTCAAATATCAAAATTCAAAAATTGTAAAGAAGAGTACAAATTGATTATATTTAACTTTAAATCTTTTAATTTTCAATAAAAATTATTAAAAAAAACATGTTCATTTTTTTTAATAATTCCTACTTTAAAGATTAAAGAAAACACTATTTTTTACATTTTCTACAGTACTTTTTACATTTTCTACATTACTTTTTACATTTTCCTATCATTTATACATTTTCATCCATAAAATCAATAGGGGCTATTTTAAGCAGCTATTTTTTGCTTTCTCTTGTTCTATATTGATCATTTTTTAGCTTCCTTGCAATGAGCTAAGGGGAACTCCTTTTTTCATAAATCACAAAGAAGTTGTAAAATTATATGAAATATTCGAATTTGCATGCTGGTTTTTAGTTACTGTATTATACTTATTATGTACAAATTCAACGTTGTAAGATGAGTTTCAATGAAAAATCAATAACAACAGTGAAAGTACAATTAATTATTCTTGGAGCATCACCTACTAGAAGTGAGTAACAAAAAGTCACATTCCAAATATAGATACTTCTAACAACTCTGTATGCTTAATACAATAATAATAATTTGAATATTGTGTTAATGAATAATTTTTGATATTTTACATACTTTTATTGACAAAAAGCCATTAATCATTAGTACTTAGCGCTATTTAATTTGTTGGGTTTCGGTGAGCTTTTCTAGATTACCGACCGCTGTGGTTAGGCTTCAAGCTTGAAGCATTTAATCAGAAATTTAGGTAAATAATAGAGATCAGTAAATGTACAATTTTGGAGGCACGGAAAAAGGCATTTATTTTTTCTGCTGTGAATTGTGAAAACATATTTTAAAACCATTAGTCGTTAGTACATATGAGTGATTCAATTTTTGGTGGGGTTTTGGTGAGCTTCTCTCGACTACCGACAGCTGTAGTTTGGCTTCAAGCTTGAAGTTTTTAATCAGAAATTTAGGTAAATAATAGAGATCAGTAAATGGACCATTTTGGAGGCACAAAAAAAGGCATTCAATTTTTTCTGCCATGAAATGTGAGAACATATTTTAAAATTATGATTATTGAGATATTTGTGCACTTTTTTTACCAATAGTGATATTTGTGTACGGTTTTTACCAATTATGATATAATAAAAAGATGATGCGATTAGTGGTGTAGATGGTCTAATTGAAGTAGATAGAGAAAACAGGATAGAAATCATAACAAAAGTTTTATTTTAATTGCCAAACTATAGATTCAAAATAAAAAGAATGTTTTTCAAGTGACAATTCAAGTAAAATAATAAATTTTGCGCCGTATGATTTACCCACTGGTGGAATAGCAAAGGGGCAAAATTGGAAGAATGTTTCTGCTCTATACATCATTTCCCTTTCTAATCAAATGTGAAAACTGGTTTTGCTGCGTGGAGACGGTAAAAATAAGACTTTTTATGAGCAGAACCGTGAATGGGTTAAGAACAGGCCATGGTAGACTAATGCCTTGTTTGAATGTTTCAGAAATATAATGCAAGACAAAATAAACTGAAATTAATTGCATAAGGGTTCTTAAGGATTTTTTTTTTCTTGTTACAACTAAATGAGTTTTAAAACCCACAACAAATTTCACTTCACAATAAACCTTTTTAACCAATAATGTTGTCTAAATAATTTAACTATAAATAAAATGAAGTATATTAAGTATATTGAATATTTCGGAAATAGTAATCAACGTAAGAAAACCTTAAATCAATTCGATTAAAAAATATCAACCTCCTGAAGAAATATTTTTTTCTTGCTCTGTCTAAATACGCTATAAAACAAATAAAATAATTTCTTGGCAATAAACGTTTATAACTAGTAATGTTGGATGAATAATTTAACTATTTATGAATTTCGTAAATCACAAAAATGTTATTTTAAAATGCTCTCATTTTAGGCAAAGTCTAAGTGCGCTTTATAAACCAAAACAAATCTACCTTACAAATAAACCTTTATACCCAATAATGTTGCATGAATAATTTAACTACTTTTAAATTTCATAATAACATCAAAATAGTATTTAAAATGCATTCATTTTAGGTAAAATCTAAATGCGTTTTTAAATCTGCAACTTTCTTACTTTTCTATATGTTTTTAACAGTACTGTTACAGGAGAGAATTAAAGTATTTATAAATTGTATAACAACGCTACAAAAGTATTTTAAAATACATCGATTTTATCCGATGATATTTTCAAAAAATTTAAATAAGAATGAATATTTCATATCAAATCAAAAAAGTGAGTTTAGGATGCAAATTCAAAAAATATATTCCCACAGTTGTTTTTAAAGAAAACGGAAAATTCTATCATCTCTTCCCCATAAGAAAGTTGGCCGAATGCTACTAAAATATTTCTTTCCAAATAGTTTCGGGTCTATAAAAATGAAGCTTAAAATTTTAAAACTAATGTTGAAAATAAACTATCAGTGCTTGGAGCTTGTATTTCAAAAAGTGAGATTGTTTATTTGTGACATTTCAAATTCTAAAAAAGTTATTTTTATTCAAGAAGCATATCCTATATATTATCTTGTTTGCTCGATACCAACCAAAAAATATGGGAAACATAAATATTTTTCACAGGAAGAGAAATTGTTGGAATGCATATTTTGAATTATATCGTTTGAGATATGAAATTTTGTAACATGCTTGAAATGAAAATTACTATTTCACCTTTTTTTTTCTTGAATAAAATGAAATAACATATATATGCACTATCCTACAATAATCGAAGATACTCTTTCATAATTTGACATTTTTTTTTATATTTATCAAGAAATTTTTAGAGGATTATTGTTTGATTTTACAGGTGTTTAGTACGTGCAATTTTTCAATATATATTTCTTATCAATAAGGTTTAAAGCTTTCAGAGGCTTGAGAGGCAGACAATAAATTACGAAAGAATTATTTTTAAACACCCTAAGACAGAAAATCACGCAATAAACTTGTATCTGGTATCTATTACTCTGATTTTTATTAACATAACTGCATACAATTTCGTGAACCTGATTTAAACATTTATGGAGATGTGAACGTTTTTATAAAAAATAATTCTGTTGTTTTACGGTTTTTTGCTGTAACTTATGCTGGAAAAAATATTCAATAAAATTAAAGAAAATTTTTGAAGCAATTTAAAATTAATTACGAAGTTATTGTAATATCTTTAAAATAAATTAGCTTAAAACTGCGCAAGATATGAATATTTAAAACAGTTCTTTTCTACTGAGCATGCGTGGCAAACATTTCCTAATATAGTAGTGAATCGTGTTTGAACACTAATGAAAAAAATATTATTTGAATCCCTTAAAGTTTAAAAAGTTACAAACAATTTTCTCAGTAGTTTTCGTACATTTAAAAAAACAGCTAAAAATGATTAGGGGTTCTCAACAAATTTCAATCTGTATTATTACAAATCGCACTACCCTATAAAGATCTATAATAAAATTTGTAGAAATCCTCTTATTGTTTTGAACTATCGCTTAAAAGTAATAGAAAAGTACTTACGAAATTGCTTGAAACTTTTTAAATTTTTAAGATATTCAAATCAGACTTCTTTCATTTGTAGTCAACTACGATTCACCACAAAATCTTGAATCATTTTAAGGAACTAATTTAAATACTTAGAAATAATCTTGCACAGTTTTTGACTAATTTATTTCAAATTTTAAAACAATAATTTTATAATAACTTTGAAATTGTTAAAAATAATTTTGTTTAATTTTATAGAATTTTTTTAAAGTTACAGCACCAAACCGTAAGACGAAAAAATTTTTTTTTTTTTTTTTTTATAAAAACGTCCATATCTCCTCAATTCAATTTCAGAAAATTAGCATTTATCTAAAATAATTTAAATAAATGTTAATTATTTTTCTTTTTTCATTAATCTTTATTATTTTCAATGTTTCCTCTATATTTTTTATTTATTTTATGAGTTCTATTTACTTACAGCTTCTGCGAAGTAAATAAAACTTATTAATTTTCCGTATTTTCTTCTCTTTTCTTATATATATATATATATATATATATATATATATATATATATATATATATATATATATATATATATATATATATACCCAAATTAAGAAATTAAGAACTATTGGAATATGCAATGCTAGTATACAATTAAATAAAGGGTGATTAACTTTCAGTATTATATGGAGTAGTTTTAAACCTTGGTTGCAGAAGTTTAATAAAGCATATTAATTTAGATAAAATTGAGTGATAAATGTTACATTTAGCATTTTAATAATTTATGGTTATGAAATATCTTCACCTATCTAACGCAATATATCTTAAAATTGACATCCCAGTTTCAATTCGTTATAAACTATTCGTTAAAATTCTAGAAGTAAAACAATATTTTAAATATTTTTTATTGATACCGAGTATTTTAAACCGAACACATTACTAATTTACTCATATTATCACTTATATTATGAAAATCTTATAAAGATAATTGTTTTCATTGCATTTGTTTCAGAAACTTTTATTAATAATTACATAAATTTATAGATTACAATTTATCTAACAAAATCCATTGTCTATTCCTGTTATTGTAGCTATTCATACATGTTAATGCTTATGATTATTAAAGTAATAACTTAACACAAATTGGATAACTAAATTAATATATTATATAACTCCTAACCTAATCATTCTAATTTTGAAATTTAGCATACTGTACTTTAAAATAAAGTTTTTCTATCACAGTATAGTTTCATCAAAATCTACGAAGAAAAAAGGTGAATTCCCATGAATATTTTTATTCTTTTATTTACTTATTCTAATTCTTACAAAAATTATTCTAAGTTAAAGTACCTCTTATTCTTTAATTGAATAATTCACTAATAATTTCCTCTCATTAACTTGGCGAGATTTCAATCTAATTCCTCTGCTATGTATTAGAAGCCGAATTCCCTCATGGAAGGCATTTATTAAATTGCAAAAGCAATTAAAATATATATGTGATTAAAAAGAAGTAAAGGTCTTAAAAGCGATTTGTTTATTTGGTTTTTAAAGTTCTGATTTAATTGGCTAAATTGTTGAATTAGGCTCAATTCATTTTTACCGCAAGTTTTGTTTTGTTTGAATTTCTAATATTTCATCTATTGTATGCAACTAATTACTTGTTCTGGAAGTTGCTTATAATACTAATTATTCACAGTAGCACGAAATGGAGCAATTTATCAATTGCTTTTCGAAACATATTACTTGCATACAGAAGAGTTATTTGTTTTAAAGTGCTTACACTTTTATATCATAAAGTAATATAAAAGTATATGGGGCAATCCGTACAAAATTTACACCCTTGATACAAAAATTATATAATTTATTTATTTTATTGCTCTTTATTTTATTTTATTTTATAACCGTCGTTGAACAGCCGACCCAACTTAATGGGTTTACGGCTACTAATGTTCAACTCTGTAGCCTTGTAATTTTGAACCCAATCCAGAAGACAAGGGAACTCCTGGATCGAGTATTGGGAGAAATTTTGCCTTCGTGGAGGACTTTTTGCTGGAGCTAACCCGCATTTGCGTTACATGGAGAGGAAGACCACGAGAACCTCCCACGGTTAGCCTGACGGCAAGGGGACTCTAACCCATGATCCGTCTACCACTGAGGATATTTCACGTCAGCACTGTGGTCAGTGCAAGCCGGATTTGGAATTCGTATCGACTGGGATTCAAACTCGGTTCGTCTCATTGGAAGGCGAACGCTCTATCCCCTGAGCCATCGCGGCTCATTGCTCTTTATTTAAAATGAATCGACACGTATTTTTGCGTTTTTGTTTAAATTGCATATTTTTGACTATACAAATTTTTGAAAATTTCGCTTTTTTGCGCGTATGACTTGCAAGTAATTTTTTAACGTATTGCCATCCAACAACAAAAATTATTTAAATACACTTTCTTGAAGTGATTTTTCTCAAATTTTAAGAAAATCAACATTAAAATATAAAAATTTTTGTTTTTAACATAAAAAAATTCATTTTTTGAAATTAAAACAATTTGTTTTTGCAATTTGGACTTTTTTGATTTTTTTTATATTTCGACAGTGTGAAGTATGATCAATAATGACATTAATTCCAAATTTTTATTATGGTAAGACACTTTGTTCAAAAGATATTAACAAAACAGTGACGGCGCACACGCCGCGTTCTAGTTTAGTATGTAGCGGATAAGTTCGAGAACAGTCGAGCCATATTATACACAAAGAATAAGATATTTGATTCTACATGCACGCGGCGTGCGCATCGTCACTGTTTTGTTTATATCTTTTGAACAAAGTGTCTTACCATTCCAAAAATTTGGAATTAATATCATTGTTGATTATACTTCACACTGTCGAAATATTAAAAAAAATCAAAAAAGTCCAAATTGCAAAAAAAAAAAATTTTTTTCAAAAAATGAATTTTTTATGTTAAAAACAAAAGATTTTATACTTTAATGTTGATTTTCTTAAAATTTAAGAAAATCACTTCAAGAAAGTGTATTTAAATATTTTTGTTATTGGATGGCAATACGTTAAAAAATTACTTGCAAAGTCATACGCGCAAAAAAGCGAAATTTTCAAAAATTCCTATAGTCAAAAATATGCAATTTAAACAGAAACGCAAAAATACGTGTCAATTTATTTTCAATAAAGAACAATAAAAAAAATTAATTATATCATTTTTGTATCATGGGTGTAAATTTTGTATGGATGGCCCCCCATATATATATATATATATATATATATATATATATATATATATATATATATATATATATATATATATATATATATATATATATATATATATATATATATATATGTATATATATATATATATATATATATATATATATATGTATATATATATATATATATATATATATATATATATATATATATATATATATATATATATATATATATAGCACAATAAATAATACAAGAAGGATGAAAAGAATTGAGCGTTTCAAACGAGTAATTATTGGTAAAATTAAAATTAATTGCATTTAACTAAATTGAAACTTAAAATTTTTTTGCAAAAAAATCGTTTATTGTAAATATTTTTAGATGCATCCCCCAGGAAAAGGTATAAGATATTAATTACTTAATGAAAAATTCTAGAATTAAAAAAAAGACATTATTATTTCAATTTTGGTGAAACTAACATTTTGTTGAAGAAATTAAATCCTTCATCAAAATTGACTTCAAAACTTTATTCAACTTTAAGAATAGAATAAAAGATGATTTATTTTTAACAGTTCCACTCAATTAGTTGTTCAACAAGCAGACCAAAATAATCTTTACTGTAGAAGTGTGCACTCAGCCATTAGCTGAAACTTGTCAGTTTTGCTGGTTCTGTCAGAGTTTTGGCCTAACATCTGTCGCGTTCTCCGAAAAATGCCAGCCAAGACGATGTTATAAATGAGACTAGATTTTCTATAAATCTACAGATAGTTTCTAAAAAGAAAAAAAAAACTCTTTTTTGCGAAAGAAAAACATTAGTGGTATAGCAAAAAGTTTTAGTGGTATTAACTCTAAATTAAGCTTCAGTTTTAAATGAAATACGATATCTTATTGATATGATTGGGCTTTAAAACAGACTGTGGTTCCATTATAGGCATGACACATTTCGTAGATTCTAAAATTTCTTCAATTTCATAAATTTAATTCTTTTAATC
The DNA here is from genome assembly GCA_949128135.1 of Parasteatoda lunata. Taxonomy (NCBI): domain Eukaryota; kingdom Metazoa; phylum Arthropoda; class Arachnida; order Araneae; family Theridiidae; genus Parasteatoda; species Parasteatoda lunata. The sequence continues at coordinate 45,012,623 of OX421981.1, read as the reverse complement.
ATTATTTATCCTGCAATAATTAAATTAAATCAATTACTTAATTTGTAACACTTTATGCATAAAGCAGATATATATTCTTTTAATAACTTTTTGATTCGATACAAGAACATAACTCATTCATTCAATGTCGCAACTAATCGAATTACAAAATCTATTTTTTGACTTTATCTTAAAGCCACTTTATTTCTTTATCTACAAAAATGTTTCTTTTACAGGGTTATATTAAATACTAACTATCTGTTAGGTAATTAAGATAAATCCAGATTATTTAAAATTTAATAATAATTGCTCCATTTAGGCTTAGTTTTTGACAACATTATCTGTCGATAACTCGCCAACTTAGGATCTCTTCCCAAGCTAAGTGTCTGTTTGTAACTATTCATTTACTGGAAACTTCAGAGGTTAGTACTGTTGGTTTTCGAATGTTCGATGGTCCCTAAGTCTGACCGTTAATTAGTGTTACAAAAATGTATAAATAGATGCCTTACAAGAAATTTTCTTCGTCTCACTAAAAGAAATGATGCTTGATATTTTATTTTGCTTCTTTAATATGTTTTAATTTTTAAATGTATTTGTTTTGTTAACTTTAAAAATGCTCCTTAATAAAGAAGATCATTTTCTTTGATTTATGTATATCTCCAGTATTTCTCTTTCAATCAAACTATAAAATTGCGCAAGATAAAAAAGGACCACACTGAATAACTTTTAATCTAATTATTGGATCTTTACGTTCTAGGGTTCATTCTTAATGGTTCAAGGGGGTAACCTCTAATATGCTAACTAATTATCGCAGACGATATTTTTAGTTACGAAATCAGATACTAAAACGTAGTTTCTTAGAATAAACATACCCTTTTTTTAACAGATTCGAATTTCTGACCCCCAAAAGTAGCCGCAATATAGGAAATATGGACCCAATTGTTTAGTCTGGAGAGTCGTCAAAAATGTAGAAAATTCCATGGAAAAAATTACTTTTAGTAAATGTTTACCATTTTTTTATTTTTTTATTTAAAATTATTCGAAAAAATTATGAATTGTATGGTGTATAATTTTTTACATCGTTTAAAATAATATAATTTTGCAAGGCAAAATACAAAATTTAAGTGAAATCGGCAAAATAGTTCCTGAGTTTCAAAACAGTCGCATTTTAAAAATTCAATTTCTCAGAAACTATGTGACCAGTTTCATTTAAATTTTACATTTTGCCGTTCAAAATTGTATTTTGTTAAAATGATGTAAAAAAATTTTTACCTACAACATTCAAAATTTTTTCACCAAATATTAAATAAAATAATAAAAGTACGTTTTTGTGTCTAACTTTGTAACTTGAAATATCGTCTTCACTAATTAATTAGCATATTTAAGGTCACTCTCTTGAACCATTAAGATTAAGTTCTAGAACGTGAAAATCCGATCATTAGATCAAAAGTTATTTATGGTGGTCCGTTTACTTTTTCTGTACACTGTACAATAAAAAAGAAAAAGAAAAAAATATTTGCTACTACCGATCCGCTTCCACGATGCGGACATAACTGATTCTCAGAAAATACTACACGCAGGAAAAAAAATTAAGATTTTCAGTTTATTTTTAAAAAAATACAAAAGTTAGTAAACCTAATTAATGCCTTATAGACAGCAATGCAGTTTATAAAAATTTCGCAATGCATTCATTTGCAATGTATTTCGCAATGCATTCAAGTGCCAGGAAAATGACAGCTAGGATGACAACATTTTATAATTTTATAGCTTCAGCGTCCTTAGCTTTTACTTTGTGTTATTAACAAAGTTTCTTAAAAGAGCTAAGACTGAATAATATAGTTTATTTAATATAGTTATGCAGGAAAATGACAACATAAAAACCAATTTTTTCTTAAAACTTTTTTGAATGGATTTCTCTTGGAAACTATCTGATGTATCACTACTTGAAGATTTTTCAACAAAATGGCTTACCAATCATACATTTAAACAAAAATGATTAGAACTGGTGTCTTTTATGCAGTTTATAGAAAAATTAAAATAATGGCCAGGAAACTGGCATATTATCTTGATATGCAAATTACTGACTGTAAAACGTATTTTTGCAATATATTTTGGAAGTAATTTCTTGTGCAAACAACTCCAAAAATATATTCACCAGTTTCAACTATAAAGAATAATACAGAGAAAAAAATTGTATATGCAGTTTAAAAGCAAGCAATTTTGAAAGTATCGCTGTTTACATGTCAGAAAAAGGACATTTTTCAGCTCAACATACATTTTTAAAACCAGTGTAAAATCATTCTACGAAAGCTATTAATAATGGTATTTATTATTAGTATTATAAAATTAATAGTATTATGAAATTAATAGTATTATAAAATTATTAGTATTATAAAATTATTAGTATATATTATTAATAAATATTATCACTACTAAGTATTATTATTAGTATATACTTTTATTATTAGTATAAAAATTTATCATTTTATAATATGAAATTAGATTTCCATGGCAGTTTCAGTAAATTGTCGTATTTAGTCACCCATAAAATGGCTTCCATCTTAAATTACATTCTATATCTTGATAAAATGACTGAGCTTTAAAAAGGGATATATATTTTAAATTTTTAAAAGATTATAAAGATTTTTTTTCTGTATCACTAATTTTGCGCTATTTTTCCACCTAGAATAAAGTTATTAACAGTGTTTTTGTAGATTTTTTTTTCTCTGCAAAAAAAATTTAAAAAAAAAACGTGATACTTGCATTGCACTTGAGACAACGTATTATTTTTAACTATCTGTACCATCTTGGCGGAAAAAATTATCTAGATTTTGTAACTGATAAATAACTTGAGTATGTAAATATGAAGTTATTATTTTAAAAAAGTCGCTAATATAGTGAGCTTTTTCGTTCCAGATGAAAATTAACAAAATTTATGTCTAAATCTCCTTTTTAATAACTTTTTGCGTCAAACGCAGTGTTGGAGTTCTTCTTTAAATATTAATAAAATTTGATCATAAATCCTTTAATTCTTAAGACACTGTAGCTTTTTGTGCCATTTTCTGAATTAGCATAGAGGGAGCTAGCTAGAGAAAGGTTAAAGTTTACCTAATAGTCATGAATAATTGTTGAATACTCAAAGCAGTTATGTAAATGGCATATTGTTCATAAATCGTTGTATTATGTGACGACAGAGCTTAAACTCAATGACTAATAATTCTCAATTTTTACTAATTTTTATAAGCTTAAAAAATACAGTGTTGGAATAATATTTAAATTAATAATACGTTACTTTACAAACAGTTTTTTTAAACAAATACTGATAAAGAAGTCGAATTCTTTGCCAGAGATGGCGCCACTGAGAAACCAGAAGAAGCGCACCGCTCAGCCTTGAAATAGACTTGTCAGTATTGTCATGTAGCATGAGATAGCAACAACAACATACCTTTCAAAAAAGATAGAAAATAAAGTGATATTAGAGGAAATAGCGGTTGATAACTTTTTTATTTTTATGCATTTTTCATCAAAACTTTAAAGCAATAAAATGATGTAATTTGTAATTTTGAGTAAGAAATTAAAACATAGATTTCTTAAAATCTAGGTTTATTAAAAATTAAACTGATGGACCATTTGGAGGACGTTAAAAAAAAGTTTTGCATTAATCGCATAAAGATGCTTATCAAAAATCAGAAAACAGGCAATTGTATATAGTTTAACTGCCTATCAAATACTGTTGATCGCGGAAATATATTGACTTAATTTTCTTAGAAAAATTAATAGAGAGTCTAAAATATCACATGCTTTATATCTAAAACTGTGATTGGGTGGCGGCCTTGCGTTTTACATCTATCGAAAGATAATACCCAAATAGAGAAAATATCCATCAATCCATGTGAAAATTAAATAAGGAAGTTAAAAAGCATATTTAGAATTTTTCCACTCCAGTCTCCAATCCTCGGTCGGGATAGGAAGGGTCTCTTAAGAGCCATTAATCACTATTAAAAACCCATAACAGAAATAAAAAACAGCATAGAATTTGCTAAAAATTATTTTCTTCGCAAAACAGAAAAGCCTCAGAAAAGCAATCTTAAGAATATGACTTAAAAAAAAAAAAAATTGAAAATAATAATAACACGTAAAATAGTAAAAACAAATGCATTTCAGTTCTATTGGTTATAATATATTCTAGAACATATATTTTTCGTGTACTAAAAATAACTTCTAAACCCATAATAAAAATGAAAAATTTTGGAGGCTAGATCTTTATATTATAAACTATGTAATCGGCTTAAGATAAACTCACTATTTCCTTATTTTTTGGACTGATATAGGCACTGAACAAATAATTGCAAAAATTAGCATCATAAATTACGTAGAAGTCAAATACTCAAAGTCAAACAACGGTAATTTTAAAATAGTTTAAAATAGTCCGCACATTGAAAAACTGTCATTAGCATTTTTTAAATATTCAATATTCACCGTTTATTTTATTTTTTTAAAATAGTTTTGACTTTTCATAGAATAAGTCCATTCTCTGAAAAATATTTTTGTTGCCAGGTTTTATTTTTAAGTTATGCGTTTAACAACAGTACCAGTTCTATCTTTTTTTTTAAACTGATAGTTTTATTTTTTTTACAACGAAGTTCTATGTCCATCTTCTAACTATCATACGCAATTCTAGTTAAAAAATAGCTATTTCGATTTCTTGTTAAAATTTTATTATTTCTTTAAATTGTCGCCAAACAATTCTCATAAAAACATTTGTATTTTCGAAATAAAATAAGTATATATGCTATAGAAAGAATAAGCACTCTCCAATCGAATTCTTTATTTTTGAATTATTTTTTTGCGTGTATTTGATTTTTTTGATAGAAAAAAATTTATTTGACCACAAAATAGTCGTTTTTTTCCTATGATAAATCAAGACAAATTGATAAATCAAGAAAAGATTGATAAACAAGAAAGATTCATTTTTAAACTGGAAACATTTTTGAACATTAATAACTTTCATTTTTGAAGTTCAGGATTTTATTTTCTATGACCTTGGGCATTTTTTTTTCTATTTGAAGTTAGGGGAAGGTATCGATTTCAATGGCGAAATTCTAATAAAAGTTCTTAAACATCTAAGCAAAAAACATAAAGCATAGTGCTTTTCATTCACAGAAATTCTTCTAGTACATTTTATTAATCATTTGATGACGCCTTTATATTTTCCGAAGTAAAGCGTGGAATATTACATTCTCTCACTTAATGTTTCATACGAGGGTTGCTATTTATATTTCTGGCCTAATAATGAAAAAACAAATCGAAAATGGTTTTATTGTTTTTCAAAATATTCTCCATGATGATCAATACACTTTTGCATGCGTTTGAACCAATTTTCAAGTCACTTTTTCCAGTCCGATTGAGGTAACTCCAAAACATGCGTTTTGAATGCATCAACCGCTTCTTCGGGGGTCGAAAATCGTTGTCCACGTAATTTATTTTTGGTGTGTGGGAATAAGAAGAAGTCATTGGGTGCCAAATCAGGGCTGTACGGTGGATGACCCATCAGTTCGATCTCTTGCTCCGTCAGAAATGCCTTTGTTTGAGTCGATGTGTGAGAGCTCGCATTGTCATGATGAAGAATGATTCGCTTGTTCTTCTGCTTTTTTCGAATTTCTCCGATGACTTCTGGCAAACAAATGGTCGTGTACCATTCAGAATTGACCGTCCTGCGTTGCTCTAACGCCACTGTTGCCACATGACCGTTAATGCCGAAGAAACAGGCAATCATTTGTTTCGATGTGCTTCTTCCTCGAACAACTTTTGTTGGTTTTGCCTCGTCTTGGAAGACTCATACAGTTGATTGCTGTTTTGTTTCCGGCTCATATGCATGGATCCCTGATTCGTCACCTGTGTAGATGTTATACACAGCCTTTGATGTACCTTGAACGTATTTTTCCAACATTTCCTTGCACCAATCGACACGAGCCTTTTTTTGAGCGTTTGTCAGATTACGCGGGATCCAACGCGAACAAATTTTTTTTACGCTCAAATGTTCATGCAATATTCTATTGATGCTAGTCATACTAATGTCCAAAGACGCCTCTATCTCACGGTATGTCACATGACGACCTTGCTTTATCAGTTCACGCACAGCATCGATCTTTTCTGGCACAACAACGGATTTTGGACGACCTGCACGGGATTCGTCCTGGATCGAACATCGACCACGATTAAATTCGTTATACCAATTTTTTACAGTGCTGTAGGATGGTGCTTTATCGCTGAATAAAGAATTAAGTTCATCGAAGCACTCTTGTCTTGACAATCCACGTCGAAAGTTATGAAAAATAATGGCACGAAAATGTTCACGATTCAATTCCATTTTTTGAAAGAGAAGAACTTTTCAATTTACTGTCAACAACACAAATGAAACTATAATGGTAAATCGTCTGCTGAATTTATGTTTAAAAATATCAAACTTTCGATTAAAATCGTCTGCGGTCGCCTAGCAACACTTACTGTTGCCAAGGCCAGAAATATAAATAGCAACCCTCGTAATAGTTCTTGCCGGTCTCTATCACAATATTTGACTACTACTACTAAATTTCTGCAATCAGATGAGAAGAAAATCGCCTAATAATAAATTTTAAAAAAATATGGAAAACATTGAATGTATTGAAACAAGTTTCGAAAAAGAATGTCATGCGGAACAATTTATTTTTAAAGAAATTGATGCTGCGCAGCCTTGACGTAACTGACTGAAATCAGAAGCTCGGAGCGGCACGAGTCTCTTCAAAGGAGTGACCTAACCCTTCTATTCACTCTTTACCAGCCCTGTATTGTCACTACCTTGAAATTGCACAATTATTCGCCTTAAAACTTCTAATAATGTCCCAAAAACGTTTGCTATACATTTAAAACGTGTCCTACCATAATTTCACTTAATAGTTTAGTTAAAGAGTTTAAATATACACTAATAATTCATCAAATTTACGGAGCTCCAAATAACACAACTTTCTTTATCAAAAAACTGCGGAATGGTGTAAGATTTTTGATTTATTGGTGTTATGATTTCACTACATCCTTGTAAGTGTGTAAAAACCCTCCATTCAATATTAACTTGAAATCAAGTCATCATTCTCACAATTTTTAGAGTTTTTTAACGCTAAATTCGGATGGATATTGCACCTCTGTTTTTTGCAGTGTAAAGTGCGCAAAGAAATAAATGGATCACCTTGAATTACTTTTGATTTAATGATCGGATCTTCACGTTCTAAGGAGTGGTCTATTTAAAAGTATTCTAGGAATTTAAGGAAGTGGTATATTTAAAAAGAGTGGCTAATTTAAAAAAGTGGTTTATTTAAAAAAAGTGGTACATTTAAAAAAGTGGTATATTTAAAATTCGATTTCTCAGAAATTATAAGGGGGACCGGAAAGTATTGTAGTTTCGGAGCATTAAATATTCTGTAGTCTTAAAGACCATTTCCTTTTTTTCGATCCATTTCTATTCATTTTTGATCCGGCATTGAAAGGTTGTTGCTAACGACGAAAACATTACGATGAATGCATTATTGATTCAAAATAAAATCTTGATAACAAATATCAAATGCACAGAAACGACATTACTTTCCGGTCCCCCTAATAGTTGACCGATTTCATTACAATTGTGTATTTTGTCAAGTAAAATTTGCATTATTTAAAATTACATAGAAAATTTTTTTCCTTACGATTTAATTTTTTTTACTATTATTAATTAAATTAATAAAAAAAATTATAATTAATAACTCTAAGCAATTTTTTGCATAGAATTATCTTTAGATTCACAAATTGTATAAATCTGGGCAAATATTTTCCAATTCACTTAAAAAGTTGGTGAATTACGCAAAAAGTAAAATTAGCATAAAGGGGACCGAAGTATGGGGATTATATTTCCCAGATTCCGCTATTCCTCTTTCCCGTATATTTTTATTTCACTCTTATGTAAAAGGAATTACTCTTGTGTTTATATGAAAGAAAAAGTATATTGTTAAAGTGTTTTGTTTAAACTGTGTTACCACCCTTATGAATTAATTTCAACAGCATCATCAAAAGTTAATTATCTGGACGGGAATAAGGCCACCTTAAATTAAATGCTTTTAAATGAAACCAATTTAAACATGAGTTTTATTTATCAAAACTTGTGATTTAATAACATATAACCCGTTTCTATTTAATTTAAAACTTCAACAAAGCTATTATCAAAATATGAGTCCGTTTTCATTTAACCCTTTTACTCAGAACTTTCATTAAACATATTTTTCATACTTTTATTCATTATTTTTTATTAATTTAGGTCACAATTAATGAAAAATATTATAATTGGAAGAAAAATATAATATTTTATGGTTATGAAATACAGCATGATACATCGGTTTCTATATTTGCGTTAAAAGTAAAATCTTCCTAGCACTTCGAAACAATATTTTTTTTTAATCATTGTCAGTTTTTTAGATCTAAGAGAAAGTTATTCTGCGAAAAGAATTTTTTTAAACTTACAAAATCAATTATTGATAAGTTTTTGAATGTAAATGATCAAAATTTTTTTTCAATCTAAATTTTTGTATTTTGTATTTTTTTATAAATATAAATCCGATAATCCAACGAATCTTTTTAGTAACTATTAGACAATTTTCACAATTAAAAATACCAAAAATATTTTTTGTTTGTAATTAGAGCGTCAAAAAAATATATAAAAGTTATCCCAAAAAGGTGTCACATCTGCGCTAGAGGGGGGGGGACAGTACTTTGAATATGTAAATTAATCACAGTTCCTTCAAATGCTTTAACTAAAAATTAAAAGTTCAATCTCTTGGATTTATTGCTGACAATTTATTAGATCACGCAATGATATAGGAGAATTTCTTCTCATCAATCAGCTCTTTAATTTAAGTACATCAATATTTTCCCATGTAACAGTTTACAAACTCTCAAATCATTGATTTTTATTGACTATCTTTAAATTTAAATGTATAATATATTATGTCAAACAATTTATTCCTTTATATTCAATGAAAAATAGCAATCTTTAGTTTAGATTTCAAATTCACAAACAGAATTTTATATTCAGCAACATTTTATCTTTTCTATAGTGGATATGTACAGGGGATGGACAAAATAATGGAAACACTAAACATATTTTTTTATATTTTTCAAGAAATAATTAAATAATTATTTTATAATTTCAGAAGTGTTTAGATCATGCGATTTCTCATACATCTCAATAACGTTTAAAGCTTTTTAGAGGTTTAAGAAACCGACAATAAATTACAAACGGAAAAAAAGTTTTTTTAAACACTATATGCCAAAATTTGTAGGAATAAATCTGTAATTTGTAACAATCATTTTGGTTATTATGTGCAATAATTGCACAAAATTTTGTATAGGGAGATATTAACATATTTTATATAAGCTATCCTTTTTTTTTTTTTTTTTTTTTTTTTTTTTTTTTTTTTTTTTGCTTTAACTTTATAAATATTCAATAAAATTAAAAAAAAATTTGGAGCAGCTTAAAATTAATTACAAAATTATTGCTTCAAAATTTAAGAAAAATTTGTTAAAAATTGAGCAGAATATGAGTAATTAAAATAATTCTTCATACTGCGCATACGTGGTAAAAATTTAGCATTTTTTTTTTCATAATTTAGGAGTGAATCGTATTTGGCAACTAATGAAAAAATATTTTAAAAATTTAAAAAGTTTTAAACAATTTTCAAAGTAGTTTTTGTACCTTTTAAAAGAGTTTCAGAACGATAAAGGGTTTTCTTCAAATCTTATTTTGTATTATAAGACAAAATTAAAAAATAAATAATAATTCCTTACAATAAACGTTATACACCAAAATATGTTTGTATAAGAAAAGAAATCAGTCAGGAGAAAAAATGTTTTTATTGGGGATGATCACCAACAATGCCAGTGTCATTTTTAATAAATCCTGTTAGCATTACAAAAAGAAATTTGTGGAAAACCCCTTATCGTTTTGAGGTTTCCTTTAAAAAGAGCGATAAATAAAATTGCTTGAAATTTCTTAAATTTTTAAGATATTCAAATCAGACTTTTTTATTAGTTGCCAAATATGATTTTCTACAAAATTATTTAACAGAAATTTTATAATTTTTCCCACGGTGGCGCAATATAAAAGAACTTTTTTAATTATTCATATTTTGCACAGTCTTAAACATTTTTTTTTTCGAAAATTATAAAGCAATAATTTTGTAATTAATTCTAAATTGCTCTAAGATTTTAGTTTAATTTTATTGAATACTTTTAAATTTATAGCCAAGAAACATAAGACAAAAAATTTAATGTTTAATAAAATGTCCACATCTCCATAAATATCGAACCTAGGATTACGACTTTTTTTTGCACCTATTGCATATAATAATTAAAATAATTGTTACAAGGGACAAAGTGTTTGATACGTTTTTTTAGCATAGGGTGTTCAAAGACACTATTTTCCGTTTGTAATTTATTGTCAGTTCCTCAAACCTCTAAAAGCGTCAAACTTCATTGAAAAGTAGGAGAAATCGCATAATATACGCATTTCTGAAGTTTATGTATTTGTAACGAAATTGATGTATTAGCAGTTAAGAAAAAATTTCTTAGTACAGAAGTGATTCCATTATTCTGTCCAACTTCTGTAATTGATAGATTATGTGTGAAAAATTATGGGAAATAGTTATTGGAGTAATTAGGGATTTTGCATAAATAATTTGCTGAATATGGATCTGGAAGCCAGATATTTCGATATCTGAATTATAAAATATTTAAGTTTCCAAATAAAATCTTTCTTTATTTATGTTAATTCTTAAAATGGAGTTTTGAAATTCACTAAGTATGCTTTATTCACTGAACTCCTAATTTAAAAACTCACAGCAATATAATGGTAAGCCAAATTTTCGTTTTGTTCTAGAAAATGTATTACGGAAGCACTCATATATTTAATTAAAGAGCAAAATAGCCTCTATAAAGTTTGGTAAATTTTTAAGTGCTTCTTCAAGCTGGCAATGTATGAAAATATTTGTAATTGAAAGTATAAAAGGACATTGGTCAAATACCGGTCCAGACTCTGCTGCATATCAGAAAATTCCCACATAGAGAAAAACAATTCTCTTAGATTTCCGTGCTGCATGGTAATAACATTTCTTGTAAAAAAAAAGCATAATTTTGGTAATAAAATTAAAATATACTATATTTTAACCATTATTTGATAATTTCATATGGTAACGGTTTACCGAAAAATCTGTCTTTCAAAATAACAGTTCTTATTACCACACATTTAGTAAAAAAGGAAAATCCGAAAAGCAAATTTTCACGAATAAATGGTTTTTATGCCATGCTCTAAGGTATCATGATGAAGTTACCAAATTCACACATTTACCAAAGCTATTCATACAAATTTGATCATATTTTGTTTGTTTTGACCATGCTTTTTAAAAAAAGTAAAAATGTTGCAAACTGAACAGTGGTCCGTTTACATAGATTGGTAAATAAACAAACCAAATTGAGCGAAGAAATTTTTGGTCTAGAAGTTTTTAAAAATATTCGTGTCCCAATAATTAAAATAATTGTTATTACATTACCACTAAAAGAAACATTTTTCAGAAGCTGCAAATGCTGGTAGATTTTCAAAACTTTGCCCAACTAATATGAAATGGTAATTGCAATAAAACATTTAATGTTTTTTTTTAAGTACAACTATTTATTTTTTAAGTCCTAAATAATATATGTATAAATTATGTGAATAAAAAATAATTTTTGACTGCCATTTGATGAAATCGAAATAAATGAAATAGTTTTCATACCATTAATTTTAAAAAATGTCATGAAAATTTATTACTATATAATCTCTGCTAAGGTAAAATAAAGAAAATTATCTTTTCGAAAATAATTTCCTCTTCAATGCTACAAATTCTATACAATAGATCTGATCCTGTGGCAGCAAGGCTTTTCGTCGATATTTCCCTATCGCGTTTTCTTTCCCATTAATTCTTCCTTCTACATCTGTGGACACGACAAGAAATAAAATGAGAAAAAACAACATGCAATAGAGTATCTTGTCGCCAGCAGTTGGCGAGAAAACATTCTTTGGCTAATTGCCGATCATTGCACCTAATCAATCAAGCTTTCAAGTCAGTGTAAAAGAAAATTATTAGAGAACAACTTTTTGTGAAATTTCTAATATCTTTTACAAAACGAAATCGGTTTTATTCTAGAACGAAGAAAACATAAAAAACCGACTTTCAAGACAAAAGAAAATAATGTTTTTGCGACTTTTAACAGGCTAAACATTTTTCATTCTGAATCTGGGAAGAACTAGCACGTGTGATAGGATAAATCTAACTATTCCAACTCTAAGCTCTAAACCATTATTTCTATTCCGTGTCAGACATTTAGTTTCCGTAAGAGTTTTGAAATAAAGTTTGCTTTTATGCTAGCTGGTATATGTGGTTCGTTAGAAAATATTTTAAAATTTGGTTTCTTATTTCCTACGAACTATTATTATTTAGTATTTCTGAAATTATTTGAAATTATATTGAGACAATTTTTTAATAAAAATACTAGGTATATAGATTTATTGTTTTAGAAAAATAGCTTAGGAAAATTGTTTTAGGAAAAAAATTACAAACATTTATACACATTGCAGGTCACAAATTTGTGTTTAATTGAGCAAATTCAAATAATTTTAATACTTTTATGGTTATATATTTTAACAATTTTTTAATAGCAAAGTATTTTTGTGATTGTTAAGAATTTCTTGACAAAAAATGGTTAAATAGCAATTTATTTATTGTTATTTTACCATATCCAAACAAAACAGTCAGATAACCATAAATAAAATGGTTATCAAACTGTTGCTTGTGAGAAAAACGGTTTAGTAACTGTAATAAATAGAAAAAGCTGAAATCATGTATAAAACAGTCAAATACTACAACTCCAGAGGAAAGTTGCTCAATGCTACAGAAATTCCATGAGAAAATTGAAACCAAAAGAAAATTTTAAAGAACAAAACAATTAAATTATAAAAATGACACAAATTAGCAATTTCTAGAATAGTAAAATTAGTAAACTTGAAAATTATAATTAGCGATTATCATCAATACCAGAGAATTTCTAAAAGTAAAACAAATTAATTATTTTCAAATTATAATTTTGAAGCTGCATTTTCTTTTTCTTAAAATAGTAAAATTAGTAATTATTAAAATACTAAAATTAATGACCTCTAAATTATAGCTAGCATTCCATAATATCAATAATATCAGAGAATTTCTAAAAGCAAAACAAATTAATCATTGTCAAATTGTAATTTTGAAACTGTATTTTCTTTTTCTTGACTTTCCAAGAAAAGCAGTTTTTCTTACCTTAATTTCCGTAATTGCGGAAAGTTTCCAAACGACCGGAAAGGGTTTAGTATAGCTTTTCTTCAATGGAAGACCATGCTTAGAAGCTATAAATCTTAAGACGTACAAAACAACTTTTTCACCAATAACAAAAAGATATAAAAGCAGGATAAGATTGGATTATTTTGAGCTAGTTATCTGTATTTTCAAAGATGGTAAAAGCTGGAAATATTTCTGAAACTTCATGATTTGAAAAAGATATTAATTTAATGGATGCATAAAAACTATTCCTGTTTAATGAATACCGCTATTTATGTAATTTTCTTTATCTTATATTTTAATTAATTTTTTCTTAGTATGAGTTACTTCTATTTTTTTTTAGTTATGTTCATGATTTATTTTTTATTTTAATTTAAAATCTATTAACTGGTATATCTGCCATAGATAAAATTTTTAACCCTATATATACTAAATCCTTGTAGGATGTATTTTCAATGTTCGAATAATGAAGAGTGTGGAACATTTTGTAATTGTTTTGGTAACGTTTAACTTAACGTTGAACTTAACGTTAAACTTTAGCCTTATACCATCTCATAGCCGTTTATTATGTTTTATGCCTAAAATATAATCATTTATATAAAAATAGTTGTAAATCTCTAAGAAAAAAATCATCATTTAGAAAATATTTTTGTAACAAGTAATACTTTTAATTTCAAAAACATATTATAACTATATAAGTAGTACATATATAAGTAGTAATGTTTTTAATTCAAAATAATTAAAGAATAAAAACATTTATACATATGACTCTCATATGAATCTTACCTTATGGTAATTATAAACTTCAGTGTAACTGAAAACGTATCTTAAAGTGTATAAATTCCAATCCGCTTTGAATTTGTTAAGCCTAGTACGAGTTTGCCATAATATTCTCTATATGCCACGAGTATGTTTGATTAATAAAGTAACTTGATTTTAAAAATAAGACATACATGCATCCTAAATTTATATTCTTACTTCATATTGTATAGTAAAAATACTATACTCGTATATGTATCTTATCTTACTGTAATTATAAACTTCAGTGTTACTTAGTATGAAAAATGGTGCCTGCTGCTCTAAACCAAGTAGTGTTAAAAACATTCTTCTGGTGTGTCCAAATATAATCTATTGTGTTACACTTCACCTATTTGGTGTAAGAAACTTGCCACCATTTTTTTCTGTTAAGATACACTAAAATTTTTACAGTATATAAACAAATTTTCGAAGTAGCGTTCGTTGAGTTAAGGATATGTGACCTATATTTCTTTTGATACTTTTATATAAAATAAAGAGTGCACAAAAAAAACGAGTTTTAACTTTTTATTTAAGTAAGCTCAAATTAGGAAGTTTCCCTTTAAGTATATACACATTCTATAATTAAATAGAGCAATTTTAAATAACTACTATTACTAGTTAGCCGATAAGATCAATAAAATTGGTTAAGCTATAAGGAATTGGGTTAATTAATTTCACTAAACTATCTTCTTAGCTATTACTTACTGAAGTATACTGATTTAACTAATTAAAATATAATTATTTTTCCTACGTTTCCATTAGACGGAAAAAAAACTTTGTAACATTGTTTAAAATTTTAAAATTAAATTTTATATCAAACTTTGAAACCAAGTTATTTACAGATTATTTTTACACCAAAGATACCTTTTTTAAAAAAAAAACTGTTTTTCACAAATTTTGGAGTCCAATTTCTATAATTTAATCTATTGCTGCAGTTCTAATCAAAAAAACAGCTTTAATTTCTTTCAGTTTCCCGTCTACTTTTTATTTATTTGAAAAGCAAAACAAAAAATATGCATATTATTCACGAGCTACAGTTTACATTAAAAAGCGGGTTCTGCTTTTAATTTTTTTTAAAAATAAAATTGTATAAAATTTTATTATAACTTAATAAATACTCCATAATCGGTTAATACAAAACTACGCGTTTTGAAAAAAAAACCACTTTTTGTCATCACGCTGTAACAAATTTTAGTATATCTTAACATCAAAAATGGGGACAACTACTTTTACACCAAAAATTCCACAGTAAAACATCAAATACAGTTCTTTGTGTAATCAAACACCATGAATAGTTTTTGGTGTTCTGAAATATTTGGAAAGTTCCATTACACTCCATTTGGTGAAAAATAGTTGCTACCATTTTTAGTGTTCAGTAACCCCAAAATTTGCTTGGGCAAAAAGTAATATTGCTTTGTAAAAAATTTTAGTATTTATCTAAATGCGAAAAATGGTGGCAATTACTTTACGCCTAAGTGGTCTAGTTAAACGCCATATATAACTCTTGGATCTAATGTTTCACTAAACCGATCCTCTTTTACACTACTTGATGTAAAGTAGCCGGTACCATTTTTATTCAGTACCTTAAAATTTATAACTACTGTAGGATAAAATACACACAGGAATCAGTGACACATAATTTAAGAATCATTAATTTAGAATGCATTTATACATTATTTTTTGATCAAGAATTTAGAATTAGTTGATCAATCAAACATACGTGTTGCACAGAGAGAATATTAAGACGAATTCGAACTAGGATTAATAAAACAGGGTAGTATAGGAATAATAAATATGAATTAATACATTAAAATATATCAAAATTAAAATATAATTATCCTTATTACATAACTTAAAACATCCATACTTATTTTAGCAGCGAATATTTCTTTCTGTTGATAAATCTGATTTTAGAAGACGACAAAAAACTTAGTAGTTCAGCCTATTCTGGATTGTAAACAGTTTATGAAGCACGTTTGTGTTTTAATAAAAAAATAGTTTTAAAATAGTTTTTGTATCTTGTGAAAGCGAAAGAGTTTAGAGTAAGTTTATTCAATTTTAAGGGTATAGATTTAAATTACAAACTTTAATTCGTATGCGAAGGCTCGATTTGGTGTTAGCCTTGAATGAAATGTTCCTTTGCGCAATTTTTTTGGATGTTAAACATCATATTCGACGAGAAAATACAAAATAGTTTCTACAGTGTGGTTTGTTGGAAAAGTAATTTTCACTTTTTCCAACCAAAGGAATTAATTGTATTTCTTGCACGACTAACTTCATACTTAAGCCACATAATCAATATATATTTTGACAGCTGGTATAGCAAAGTTTGCTTATGAAAAAGTTCCATTGATTCTACGCTGTAGTTTTTGATTAATACTCCTTCAAATAGAGGAAGGAAAAATCAGTATTCTTGACATTTGTTACTTTTTTTTACTATTAAAAAGTAAAATTGCTACTCAAGCAAGAAAGAGTAAGAGTGAGTACGTTCAAAGAGTTCGTCCTTGCCAAAACTAGTTTAAAAATATTCTTTTCGGCTGTTTTAGTGTTGGAGATGCGCAAAGTTCTGGAAGACCAGTTTAAGCTGATGAAGACGCTATAAAAGCATTAATATCTGCAAAACAGCAAATAGCAACTCGTGAGATTGCTCAGAGATTAAATTTATCGAATTCTACCATCCATGACCATTTTAAACTCTTAAGTTTAATCTCTGAGCTCGACATATGTGTTTCTCGTATTCTTATAGAAAGAAATTTGTGTAGCCTCGTTGATGTCAGTGATTACTTTTAAAACGTCAAGAAAACGATCCGTTTTTGTAACGCATCATCATTGGGGATAAGCGAAGGAGGTTAAAAATTACCTGAATCAGTTTCCTGCCAGCAAAGTGCAAAAAGTTTTGTGATCGTGGAATCGTACAAACAGAAAGATGACAAATGATATTTTACAAGAATGGTAAATATGTAATTGACTGAAGTATTTATACACTATAAGAAAATCATCCTTTATTTTCAGAAGAAAAAAAAACTAACTTTCCGAACGTCCCATTGTTACTCATAAGAACCAATGAAGTTATCTTGTAATTTACGTAATTTACACTCCAAACAATGATTTTGGAATATCTACAGTCAACATTTAATGAAATAAAACTATATTGCAAATCAAGAAATACAGAGAGAACAATAAAATCATAATTCGAAATAAGCTCACAGTTAGAATTGCCATTCTAAAATTACGGTAAAATAACTAACAACAGTCTTTTCATCCAATTAACCATAAAGTTTACAGTTAGGAATACTTCTTTACCTTTACGATTTTGAAACTGTTTACAACTGGTATGGTTAAAAACCATGAATACAAATGGTTTGTAACCATTTGCAACCAACATGGTTTCAAAAACGTCTAAATAAAATTAAACTGGACGTTGCAGCTGGGTTAAGGAAGGCTTTTTGTTAAGCAATGAACATTAGAGTTATTTTGTAAGGTGAGTTGTGTTTTGTCTGATAAACAATGGGATGTGGTTTAATTAGTTTATCAAGCATTGCCATCTATTGGGATTTAGTAGACCTTTGGGATTTAGTATATGGGATTTAGTATATGGGATTAGTTGGGATTTAGTATATGGGATTTAGTAGACCTTTAATCCTTAAGCAGCTCTACGATGCTGCCATCTATGAGTGAAGGAGAGTTTGGAATTCTAATAGCTCTGAGTCACCAATTGAAAAGTAGAAGAAAATGGAAACTCTTCATCTGCTGAATGAATAGAAGGAATATTATAAGGTCAATGCTGGGATTCCAATCCTTGTGAGCCGGTCATAAGAGATTCGCATTCTCGGATACAGTATGTACCAAGCTGCAAGGAACCAAGTGGCATCAAATGTGAGCTTAGTTGGGCGGGATAAAATTCTAACCGTATTAGATGAAAACAGTCTATCAACGATTTTTCTCACAGTTAACTGTTTGAACATCATAATTTTTTTCATGGTTTTTTTTCCTGTTTTGATTAAATATGGTTAATAATATTTATATAAATTTTAATTAAATCCTTATGATCCAGAAAATTCTAACAGTGCTTAATCGAACATAAGAGAATTTTTAACGAGTAAATAAATTTTATAAAGAATACAAAAATATCGAAAAATGCTCATTGTAACCCAAATCTAGCACACCATTCATATACAGTTGTTATTCATAACATAATCGATATTAATGTAAATGGGTGATTCTCACGAAATATGACAATTCACTGTCCCTTGCTCCAAGATCTAATACTAAAAGAACTTTTTTTTAAAAAAATTAATAAATAGCATCGCTGTTAACATTTTAAAATGACTCTGCACTTGCAATAACTGTTTTGTATAGTTAAAAAATTTAATTGAACTTCAAAATGTCATTTTCCTGGCATGTCCCAAACAATGTTTCCAATAATAACTAGCTTCTAAACTTTCCATAAATTTTTCAATATCTAATTTTTTTTATCTCAACCGTTGTAAGCATTTCTAGAATATACGCAGAAGGTATTATTTACAAAAACTTTGTTTAAAATAATATTTGCTGGCAATAATTTGTTTGTCCCAAGAAAATCTGTCATTTTCCTGGCTACTTTTATTTAGTGGTTTATAACCAAAATAGTTAGAGCCAGCAATCAATATCTTATGTTAATAAATTGATTAGATACCCTCCTATATGAACATGTCTTGTTACATGAATAAAGAACCAATTTTCTGGTTCGAAATCTATTTCAAAAAATTTTTCAAGTTGAGTAGGTTTTTATGTTGTCATTTTCCTGGCTTCTTGAAATCATAAATAACATGAAATACATAGATTTATCTGAGTTATTTTAAGAAATCCTGTTGTTTTTTACAGAATCTAACCGTCTTAGGCCAAAATATTAAATTAAAGTAAAGTTATATGTTATAAAATGGCGAATTTGTCATTATCCTGGCTGTCATTTTCCTGGTTTATGAATGACATGACATTGAAACAGTTACCAGAACATTTTTTAAACTGTTGAATGTAAAGCAAATATTAACCTAATATCAAGTTTATGTAAGATTGTTATATGACTGTTATAAGTTTTTTTTAAATTTAATGATAGATTACTACGCGCAATTTTATTCTGTACATATCAGCAGCAAACACATTTTTGATTATTTCTACAGTGGATAAAATAATTAGTTTAGGCAATTCATGGTCCACCTAACATAAAGGCCTTGGTTTTGTTACTTACTAATAGCTTAAAATGACTTTTTTTTCAAATTTATAAGCTAATATGTCATTTTTCTGGCATTCAAGATTTGATGAATTTCTATTTTTTTCCCCAGCAAACGTCAATAAACTACACTGCTGTCTCTAAGGTATTAATAAGTGTAATTAAAGAAGTATACAAAAAAAAATTTAGATTATTTTGAAGAATTTAAATTTGAAGAAATTTTTTGGTCCGAACTGTCATGTTTCGTGAGAATCACCCATATATATTATCCAAAATTTATTAATCTCTTATTAAAAAACACCTCTGAAAATGTCACTTACCTGCTTCATCCACTAAGCTCTTTATTTATGACTGAATAGAATATTTTTTTAATAATTTTGGTTATCTCAGGCAAGATAAAAAACGAAAAATATTCTTCATTCGAAAAAAAAGTTCGACATGCGTCGAAAATTAATTGCTTTCAAAATAACAACCCACAAATATATATTTTCAATATATCGAATGAACACTTTGTCTTTGGAACAATCTAACCATCAGGGGGGATTCACAATTGTTTGCTTAATACCATCTGAAATTTTGCATTACAAAGAAATAAATTTATTTTGCTCGAAACATTTTGTCAACATAGGATAACATCCAATCAGATGTAACAGTACAATTTTATATTATAGTTTTATTTAGATATTTCGATTTACAAACTTCCACTACATATGCTAATGATTGAATAAATCATCATTCATTACCAATAAGACATGAAGTGTAAAAATCAAAATATTTTATTTCTCTTAAGTTTCAATGAATTTCAAAGTAGTTTTAGGAAATAAGTAAGAGAATAGGTATGGAAATGTCTAAAATAAATATTCAATTTTCCTTTTTCTATCAATAATAAATTATTTTCACATCTTATTTCACGAATTCTTTTTAGTAACTTACGTTTGCTGAGGTAGGTTTTTCTTCCAAACTTTCATTGTTCAGATTGCTTGTTTAGAGGGGTTTAGGTAGTCTTAAGACCATTAGGTAACAAATTCACTATCTGCTTAGATGCCCTTCTCATTATACAGGGTGTTCTATGATCATTGCTCTTGATATGTATATTATTAAGCATTGTCAAAAAATGGATACAAAAATAAAGAAATAAACTAGCCATAATTTGAGATTATATTTTAAAACGTTAATTTGCAAGTCAATTTAAAAAAAAATTAATTAATGTAACGACACATATAAATTGATAATTGAGTTATTTTGAATATAAGTAAAGGTTTATAAATTTGCCTTTAAAACCTGGGCTGTTAATTTGAAATCGAAAGAAATCTTCTAGTAGTCGCAGTAGAAACAATTGCTCGAATCTGGCTAGTTTAAAATTATTTAGGTTCTTAGATCAATAGAAGAAAAGTGGTTTTTGACCTTATGTAAATTTTGTAGATAAATATTTATAATTATGTGAATAAAAATCTATTCAAAAGAATATGATAACATTTTTTTCAATTTCAACTTATCACAAACCTAACTTTTAAGGATTGCAATAATTCTATTTGAATGCTTCTTTAATAATAATGTTATTGAAAAAGGAAAAAAACTTTTAACATTAACGATGGTTCAGTGGTTAAGGCTCTGAGCTGTCATTGTGAAGAACTGGGGTTCAATCCCCGGTGACGGCTTGAAACCCACCCAGATTCATATCAATGGATACAAGCTTGTCTGGGAAGTAATGATGGCCTGTACGCAGTGCTAACCACATTGCCTCAATCATACCGTATTTCTCGAAATTGTAAAGCCTTAACCTCTATGACCCCCTTTCCCAAAATTGGCTGTTGTCTACATTAATTTTGGTCGATGAAAGTTTTATGTGGGTAAAATGTGCACCAATTCTGAAAGCTTTAAGGATAGTTTTTCAAACTGTGACAATGATTTTGCATATTAAAACTATCCGGAAAATTGCTGCAAAAGAAAAAATGTTTATATTGAGTTCGTATAGAAGTTATTCCATAACTGTGCCCCACACCTGCTGTGTTAAAAAGGTTAATTATATTTTAATTTTTAAATCACTGAGTTATTTATATTTTAATTTTAAATCATTCAAATATACATTACAAACTTGTATTAAATAAGTTTGTATATTAAGCAAGTTTGTAATGTATATTTTTTATCTACCTCTATTCTGTTAAGCCTATTTCGAATTTGTCTTAATAGTTCGCAATAATTCTTCTATGTTCTACGTATATGTTCGATTTACAAACTAATTTTGTTTTGAGGATTAGTGTGTGTTTGCATGAAGAACTAAACAACAAAAATGATGGCAGCTGCTTTAAAGTAGTGTAAAAAAAAAATTCTTAGTGTTTCACTATACTAGGTATTAACCTTGATACTTAGTGTAGTGGAACGCCACTTTCGTATAAATATACAATAAAAATTTTTACAATGCTTCAACAGGCTTTTGGCTACACTATAACAAGTTTAGGTGTATAGTAAGGAAAACTGTACTTAAAGTTTTAAATATCTTTCAATTGTATTAAATAATTTTATAGTATTTAATTTTTATATGCTTCTGATCTGTAAAGCCTAATTCATCTTAATATTCTCTCCGTTCTATGGGCGTATGTGATTTGCAAATTTATTACATTTCAAGAATTAGTGCACTGTAAAAATAATGATGTATTGTTGCCATCATTTTGATGTTGAGATAAACTAAATTTTTACAGTCCATTTAGTCCCATTTTTTATACTTTTTCACTGCTATAGTTTATTTATTTATTCATTTTTTTTCTTTTGTTTATTTATTTGCTGACTGACAACACATATTGTCATGCGCATTAGAATCGATTTAAGAGCTTCATTGCAGCAACATTTTTCGTTTAAAAAGCAAGCACATTTTCAGTAATACATTCACATTAATTCTTTTAAACAATTGTGTTCTTTTTTTTTTTTTTTTTTTTTTGATTTTGTGCAATAATCATCCTCGATAATAATGTTCGATCGAGGATAATTATTATATAAAATAGACAATAATGCTCAATAACTACAGATATCTCTACTTTTTTAAGTAGAGATATCTGCATTTAGTTTACCTCAACATCGGAAATAGTGGCAACAATATATTAAATTTTTTTGCTGTGTACTGCATTGACTTAAATAACCCCTAATGACGACATATAAACTAATAATAAATTTAAAAGCATAAAACTATGAATTTTCCTCTTTGAAATCTCAGCATGTAATGGCTTACATTTATTATTGTTATTTTCTTTTTTAGCTCCAAACAATGAACATAGTTTAGATTTCAATTTCATCCGTTTGGAATCCCAGGGAGTGAAACTTCAATATCTAAGCCTAACTTGAATAAAATACTTTCATTTTTCTAACTATTACTTTCTTCTTCGCTTAGCCATATCGATTTTCCCTTAAATTCAAGATGAAAGATGACGTGTCAAAGAGAAGTTCGGGATAATTTGACGTTCCCTCACTGAATACAAACATGATGATATTTCGTTTTAAAATTGACTCATTTTTTTTTTTAAACGAAAATGAAATTTGATCTTCATTCCAGGAAAATGATTCATTTTTTGTCAAATCACGAAAATATATTTATGTTTTCTTCTTTTATTATTTAGTTAAAGTTTGATTATCAAATAAAAAAACAAAAACTTTTTTTGTAATATTTGATTACTGTTTCAATATACTTTTAATCCCTTGTTATGGTTTGTATTATTTACTTTTTTACAGCGCATTTGAACGTTTTATTAAAAAATTTAAATCAAAGAAAAAAACGTAAATGACGCATAAATGAAAGGGTTGAAATGGACATATTATAGTTTTCATTCTTTAAACAAGAACCTAAACGACAATTATTAAAAATCAAAACAATATTAATTTTTAAAACACGAACAATGAGCGATCTTATAAATGAAATCAAATAAATATAAAACATGTAAATAAAAACAGAACAAATTTAAAATCTCTAACAACATATAAATAATTTACTACTATATAAATTAATAGTTTAAAGAAAATTCTAATAAAGGTCTCATATTATTCAATTTATGAAATATACTCATATATTTTAGCATAATCTAAAATTAATATTTTTAAATGAATAAAATTAATATTATTTAATAATTTAAAAAATAAAAGATATGAATATTTATTTAAGTTAAGTTTTTTTATAATTCCCAACCTATGAAAATAAAATAATAACTGATGCAAAAAATCTAAAATAGACGCGTAAAAACATCTGAGTTCACTTCATCTCCAGAGCAATGCTTAATAGTACTGTCATATCTTCGAAGAGCGAATTCCCATATTTGGAGTCTTGCAGATTGCGGGGCACTTTTGATTAGAAATAGGAAAGAGTTTTGAGAAACTCCTCCTATAACTGAAAGCCTCCACTCGGTTTTTTATAGGTAGTCCGATCAGATCACTATGAAAGTAAACCAGTTAAGAAACATCCATTTATTAGAAAATCTAGCAAAAATAAGAAAGTGGTAGCAAATATATGTCTGAAAAAAATTTTAAACTTATGAATATAATTGGTTTGTCTTATTTACTTGTCTACCACTACAGATTCAATTCTCAAATATATATGATAAATTTCTCGAATTCGGTTCAAGCGCTCCACACACAGCGAACCTGTTACTCCAACCCAAGATGTGTGAAATGTGCTGGTGATCATCGTTCATTTCAATGCCCTAAAGTTCAAACATCACCACCTAAATGCTGCAACTGTGGAGAGACACACACAGCAAACTTCACAGGTTGTAGTAGCCGTCCCACCTGGAGGAGCCATCGTGCCACTTCAGCTACTGTTCCCACAAATGTAAGAAAAGCCCATAGACTGGTGTCTATCATTAAAGAACTCCAAGAACTAATCAAAGACAAAGAGGTATTTCAACTGCTACAGACAATAATGACCACCTCTCAATAATGTTCATCTCTGACCTTCCGTATTCTCACAACATGAAGTCTATATTAGAACTCTAATTTAATTCCGTAGATTTTCAATTCTTCTTCAATATAAAAGTTAAACCAGCTTAATTAAATTCTTACTGTAACCGATAGATGGCACCACCAATACTGAGCAAAACTTCTGTAAATATTAGTAATTCATATCATTTTGTTTTACGATTCAAGCTTTTCATTAAATGTTTATTCATTTCAGTGCCTAAATATAAATTATGCTTGTTGTACATATCATAATTCAATTCATCTTTTTCAATCAATCATGCAATTTATATTCAAATTACTGCATACTTTAAAAATCATGATTAAATTTTTCTACGACTCAAGATTTTTATCAAATGCTTTCATTTCAGTGCCTAAATGTAAAATATGCTTGTTGTACATATCATAATTCAATTCATTTTTTTCAACCAATCGTGCTACTCATATTCCAATTACTGCTTATTTTTTCATGATTAATTATTCTACGACTCAAGATTTTCATCAAATGTTATTCATTTCAGTGCCTAAATGTAAAATATGCTTGCTGTACATATCATAATTCAATTCATATTTTCAATATCTATTGTGCTAATTATTTTTTCAATTTTCGCTTACTTCAAAAATCATGATTAATTTTCAAATTATGTTTAATTTACCAAGCAAAATTGCTTGGTCTCTTGTCATGCCACCTCATTGTTGCATAACTCAAAATGTTTTATTTCAAAATGTAAATATTTCAAGATGTATGGGATAGGGGCCGCTGCGCGGCCCAGGTGCCCAGTTCTTTTCTAATAAAAGCAAAAAAAAGGTTCAAGCGCACAAGTGGTTCACTTTTTAAATAGTCTGCGCAGACTACTTCCAGAGCTGCAAACTTGCTCCGGACAGTAAATATATATTTTAAACGGGTAGCTTATCAATTGTGATTCTTGGTTTAATAAATTAAATGTAGTAGATTAATAACCACCACTATTTCTAAATAATTTGTAGACTTATATAATTCACCACTTTATAGTACTTATGTCATGCTATACCTTTTAAAAAGTAAGCGAAAATAGGCAAATATTTGCAAAATTTACTTTGTAGTTATTTACAGTTTTTTTAAAACTATTTTGGCATGTCCGGAGCAGTTGGCATCTCTGTACATCTAAAAAACCGTGTGGAGGCCTTCTAATGTAGGAGGTGATGTTGTGAACCGTTTAGAGCTCTACTGGTGAACTCAAAACCACGAACAGCTGTTAAAACTCTTCTTTATCTTTGTTTAAGTGGATCAAGTCTACATTGAATTTTATATTTGGTGTAGGTGGACACGAATAAATCTGGTCAAAGTTACTGTCCTCTTCAAACATCACATCTACACCCAGTCTTGGAGAATGGTACTTTAAATTTTTATTCGAGTGAACACGTTTCCCACCTCCACCAAACAATTTAATTTGAGAAGGATATTGCTGAACTATCACTCCTGGACCAGTCAATCTCACGTTATCTTGTTATTGGAATATGGAATTAATAACACGACCTGATCTCCTACGTCGACTTTTCTATTCGAAAATCTTTTATTGAAATCGTCACTATACGATTTTTTCTTATCATCTGACTTTAAGATAAAATTTTTATCATCTAGTTCCATTTTTATTCTCATCTCTTGCAAGTAGTCTATAACTGGTTTGGGTTACCTTCGTATGTAAGAATATCTCACCTGCCCGTGATGATTCAAGAATGGCAAGTGACCCCCTTGCTTCTCTGCCATATTCCGGTTATTGTGCTTAGAACTTCACAGTAAATAAAATGTAAAAATGGTAGTTATAGATCCCAATTCTGAGGATCTTCTCTCATAATATGATGCAACATATCTTTTAAAACTTTATAACAGCGTTTTGCCAAAGCCGATATCCAAGACAAGAAAACCTAGAACTCGCATCAATTCTCTTAATAAACTTTTAAGTTGGCGAAGATTTAAAGTTAGTACCTTGATTACTGGCTATCACATTTAGAATCACCGTCCTCGAAAGTATATTAAAAGCTCCTCACGGGTCTCTTTTGCGGAGAGAGACCAAAGGGGTAACTCGTCGGGCCAACAAGATGCTTCGCCCATTTAACATAATAGGTATTTATACCCACGTCTAGTTGAAGGTTCTATTGGGCGTATATGATTTACGTTCACAATTTCAAATGGAAAGTCAAGTCGAAAAACTGGTATAATTAGGGCCTTATCTCAACTTTTATCTTTCCTTCTCAATTGACAATCCTCATATATTAATAAAACTTTTGAAGTATCGTCTGCCATATTAGGCCAATAAAAACTATACTTAATTCTTTCTTTAGTTGTCTTAACTACGAAATGACCTCCAAAAACTGACTCATGCTTACGTTTCATTGCTTCTCACCATTTGAGTTACTGGTTCATTAAGAATGTTATCCCTGTGATAAATTTTCAATTAAAATAGAATTCCCTTTATTTAATTTTAAAGCTTGCCGAACATTTTATATAGAAGGACACAAGAATTCGATTCGCTCTCGTTTTAATTTTATCGCGTCCGAGGCAATAAAACATTCTTCGGAAGAAATGGAATCATTTTCTCCCCCCTCGTCACACGAGGTTCCCCTAGAGGTGATCTAGAAAAGTATTTTTGCCTGCTGTTCCAGAATAGATCAACACATTTTCTCATGGGCTTTCACTTATTTTAATTCTCAAAATGATACAAAGATATTTCCCACCATGAATCATAGACAGATTACGGAATGAGTGCATAATTTGTCGGTCAAAGCCACAATAACTTCCATCCTATGATTTATTGAGGTATCAGCATTTCCTAATGAGAGCGAAGTTCTAATCACTTTCGCGTCAATTTTTTCCCCAAAAGCAGATTTGAATAATATATTGATGTAATCAAGATCTCCAGCGTTTTAGAAAATATTCTCCTTAATTACAAATAATTGACAAGCGGAATCAATTAGCAATCAGTTCTCTGCTCATCTATACGTATTATCGTTCGTATAAATGGGTAGATAAGTATGATATCTGGTTTTAGATATTGCGTTTTAATTTTTGCAGCTACTTCTGGGTCAGTTTTGATTTACGATTTTTTATTGAAACATCTTTGTTAGTACTTTATTTTATTATCTTTAATTATAAATATCTTTTATTCAGATAAAATCTTTCAATCTTCCACTTCTAAAACTTTGACACTTCGACCATAATGTTATACTGTTATACCGTTTATACCTGTATACCTGTTATACTGTTTTTAAAAAGAAAATGTATTTTCAGCAGTTGACATTGCAAAACTTTTTAACTTTTTATGAAAGTTATATTATTATAAAATAATAATCAAATTATCGTATAAATATATTTCTGTATAATATAAGATGAATTTAATTAGGTTAAAGTTGAAACCAGACTTGGATTTTATTTTTTAGAAAATTTATAAGTTCATATTCCTTCATAATTTTTAATCTTCAAATTATATTAATTTAGTCAACTTGAAAATTCTTTTTTTTTTTTTGGTTCTTTTAAAATTTTTATAAAATGGAGAAGTTTGTTAAATAAAAATTTTTGAAGTCGGAAAATTAAATTATGCATATAACAAAGTAAAAGTAATGCAAAGAAGCGTAAATAAATGTTTATTCAAGTTTGAAAATGCTCATTTTTATTAAATGCCAAGCACGCTAAAAAATAATAAATGTATTTTTATTCGGAATTCTGCCTTGGTACCCAGAGAAAAAAAAATTTTAAATTAACTTATTTGTATGGTAATGACATTTCTCGTTAAAAAAAACTAAATTCTGATAATAAAACAAAAATATACCGTATTTAAACTATTCAATTTGTAATTTTTCTGTTCGTACGGTAAATATGCATGGTAAATGGTTAGTATGGTAACGGAAACTCTGGTATTCAAAATAACAGTTCTTATAACCACTCATTAAAAAAAAAATACAAAATTGAAAAGTAAATTTAACCGAATAATTGTTAACCGAATAATCCAATTTATCATTATAAAATTAAGCAAATTTTACAACATTTACAACAAACAGAATGGTAATAAAAACATATTTATAAAAAAAATATGTTTGTGATATTTTGTCTTGTAATAGTTTTAATCATGAATTAAAGAAAAAATTAAGCGAAAAAATTGACTTATAATAAGATAGATGCAAGAATAAGATCGATGCAAGATAGGTGCAAGAATATAACATCATGAGATAGATGCAAGAATATAACATTATTGTGCTGCGACTGCAGCACCAAAGAGTTGCAAATGCAGTACCAAAAAAGCGACTGCAGAGTTAGTAATTATAATGGTTTCATGATTAAAATTGACCGCAGAGCCACTGCGCGTGACTGAAGCACCTATAAAATTATTAATTAAAATAAATTACAGCTCCGAGAGCATATAGTGATAAAATAGTGAAGTGATTTGGCCCTGCAGCAGGCCTTTTTGTAATTTCTATTAATTAGAGTAAAAATTATTTTAAAATGTATTCGAAAAAAATTACATTATTTGTGAAAAAGAAAGCTAGAGAAATGCTTATTATGGCTGATTATAATTATATCATAAGCAATTTTTTTTTTAATTTTTCACTGATACGGTTAGTTTTCATACAGTTTTCTTTCCTCAGATACAAAAATGCACTCTGTCTTTTTTTCCAAATAATGTCATTTAATAGAGTTTTCGAATAAAATATGCAGATATAATAGATACTGTATCTTATTTCTTCGTTTTCAAAGTTTTTTCAATTTCCTTTAAATGTCTGACGGCAATAATTTTTTATCTCCCTCTACCTTGCCTAAGCCAATCTGTCCGCTTTTGATATATGTGACAGAGTAACGTAAAAATTTCACACAATCGCTTGCGTAAATGATTTAAAACGTTTTTGGAACGGGAAAAAGAACGCTCCAAAACATTCTGCTGGTAGAGGATTCACGAAACATTTTATATGCAAACAGGGAACCGGTTTACTTTTGGGGCTCAAACCATGGAACTAAATAGAATATTTTTCACGCCAAGTATTACAAATTCCGAATTGAAAAAGAAAATCGCCAAAAATATTTGCAATTCAATAGTTTTTTCCATTTCGTATCGTTTTGTGGTAGAAAATAGTGTAATGCATCAAATACTTTGACAATGCAATCTATAAATGGAACCGTGCTCGTAAGACAGTTGAGAGACGGTTTCTTTCATGTTTGTTTTTTTCTTTTTTAAGAAAAAAGTAATACATTTTAATCTAGAATCTTTATCAAATCCATCTTCTTAGTTGCCAATAAATATCAAAAATCATTGAGCTTCAGAAACTAGATTTTTTTTTTTTAGCGAAAATTAGATTTTAATAAATACAAATATCTAGGTCATAATACTACAAAAACAAATAATTTTTGTACGCTTCTGAATATTTTAATGTATTTAGAATAATTTTCATGTATAAAATAAATAAACTTAATAAAAAGTACACTTTATATCACTTTCTTCCTATGTTATTTATGTTATACTCCTAGAAGTTTCATTCTAAAATAATGGTAAAATAACCGGTAGCAGTCCATCTATCCAATTAACCATAAAGTTTAAGGTAGAAAACATTTTACCGTTACTCTTTTGAAACCGTTTACAACTAGTATCCTTAAAAAGCATTAATGCAAAACTATACAGTGTTTCAACCATTTGCAACTAACTTGGTTTCAAAACGGTAAGAAATGAAAGTGCAAATTGAAGATAATTTGATGGGGCTGTATTCTATGCGTGAATGAGAGTATCGTTATTTAAATACCCCAGGATCAAAATTGGGGGGACAGGACTCTGGAAGCTCTTAATGTGAATATTGTGGTGTCAACTCTTGGATTTGAACCCCCGTTCTGTCAGTCATAAGATGGACAGATTAGCCTACTCGATTATAATATGTACCTATCTGCCAGGAACTAAGTGGCTTTATTAGGGGAGTCTTGTTGGTTCGATACATTTCTGGTTGTTTAACCATATTAGTTGAAACAGTTAATAAACGGTTTTTCTCACAGATAACAGTTTGAATACCATCTAATTTATGGTTATTTGACTGTTTTGTTATAATATAGTAAACTAACAATTAAAAAATTGTTATTTAACCATTTTTCCGAAAACTTTCTAACGGTGCGCTAGAGAAGTTAGTTCTGAGAAAAATTTGTTTTAAATTGAACCATAATATCAGTGCTTTCAACAACAAGACGATGTAAATTTACAGAAACTAAATTTATTCAAACTGAATTTTCAAGTATTTCTGCGCAGAGAAGAAATTTTTTTTATAAAATTACAGTACAATAAAATTAAAGTAGATTGATAATGAAATTTCTGGTGAAAAAAAATATATACTAATTAATTAATTAATAGAGACGTTGGACTAGTGCAGACAATTAAGTTACAAAATCAGACAGAAAAAGTCGCGTTTTTAAAATTCGATTTCTCAGGAACTATTCGACCAATTTCGCTCAAATTTTGTATTTTGCCATTTAAAGTTACAATCTTCAAAAAGATGTAAAATAAATTCTGTATACCTAACAATTCAAAAATTTTTCGACTATTATTAAGTAAAACTTTATAAATATTTACTAAAAGTTATATTTTTCATAGATTTATCTTTGGATAAATAAGTTTTATAATTGAGTACGAAAATGTTTCAATTCGCTTAAAAAAATTTCGAATAATGGGGAAATACGCAAAAAGTACAATTAACATTAAGGGGTTCAAACTTTGAACCGCTCACCTGTTAAAGCTATTGGGACAATACATCCTAGAGTGGGGCTACCCTGTATATTTTGAGAGTCAAAAAACCAAATCCGTTGAAAAATAGAGTTATTTTTATACCAAGAATGTACATTTTTGTGTCTGATTTCGTAACTGACAGTATCGTCTCCTCTAATTAATTATTATATTTGAGATTACCCTCTAAAACCATTGAGATTGAGTCTTAAAACTTGAAGATACGATCTTTAGATCAAAAGTCCGTTTCTTTTCTTACTCACTATACATAGCCCAATCTGCCCAGGAACACCTCTTTCCACGTTGAAGCTGTCTTCAGGACTAGAGAGGTGAAAGTTAAATAGTTTTAATCATTTAAACAAAGTATTGATATTTTTAAAATTACAGTTGTAATGCAATGCGCTATTTTCTTAGTTCACATATCCTTTTCCAAAATTTATTTTATTATCAAAGCTATTAAAACAAATCTCCAAAAAATTTTAGAAAGTAGAAATTTTCAAGCATATTTATTCAGTATAATATATATATATATATATATAGATATATATATATATTATTATTTTGAATGCCAATATTTAATAACAAATTTAAAATAACGTCCAATAAAATTTTAAAAAATATTACTGGCAAAACTTATAATCCAAGTATCTAATACGATATAAGATTTTAATATTTTCGGACATAATTTTAAAATTTCAGTAAGTAATTTTTTCATTCCGTTATATATTGATGCGATTTTTATTAAGTAAAAAAATCTACATATCTTGTGCTCCGCATTTAAAATACATTTTTTTTATTTATTTCCAAATCAACGAAATTTAAAATCCTAATATCAAATAAATAGCATAAGTTTTGTAATTTTTGCAATAATTTTTGCAATTTATTAAGCAATTATTTTATTTTCCAAGTGAAAATTTCGATCAACAATCGCAATAATCACAAAGAAATTTTACTCAGTCGTAAATACCCAATGCTTTTAGGTAATAAGATTCTTCAGTATAAGATTATTATAATTATTTTAAATGCCAATATTTAATAACAAATCCAAAATAACGCTCGATAAAATATAAAAAAAGGAAATTACTGTCAAAAATTAAAAACCAAGTATCTAATACGATATAAGATTTTAATATTTTCGGACATAATTTTAAAATTTCAGTAAGTAATTTTTTCATTCCGTTATATATTGACGCGATTTTTATTAAGTAAAAGAATCTAAATATCTTGTGCTACGCATTTAAAATAATTTTTTTTATATATTTCCAAATCAACGAAATTTAAAATCCTAATACCAAATAAATAGCATAAGTTTTGTAATTTTAGCAATAATTTTTGCAATTTATTAAGCAATTATTTTATTTTCGAAGTGAAAATTTCGATCGACAATCGCAATAATCACAAAGAAATTTTACTCAGTCGTAAATACCCAATGCTTTTAGGTAATAAGATTCTTCAGTATAAGATTATTATAATTATTTTAAATGCCAATATTTAATAACAAATCCAAAATAACGCTCGATAAAATATAAAAAAAAGGAAATTACTGTCAAAAATTAAAAACCAAGTATCTAATACGATATAAGATTTTAATATTTTCGGACATAATTTTAAAATTTCAGTAAGTAATTTTTTCATTCCGTTATATATTGACGCGATTTTTATTAAGTAAAAGAATCTAAATATCTTGTGCTACGCATTTAAAATAATTTTTTTTATATATTTCCAAATCAACGAAATTTAAAATCCTAATACCAAATAAATAGCATAAGTTTTGTAATTTTAGCAATAATTTTTGCAATTTATTAAGCAATTATTTTATTTTCGAAGTGAAAATTTCGATCGACAATCGCAATAATCACAAAGAAATTTTACTAAGTCGTAAATACCCAATGCTTTTAGGTAATAAGATTCTTCAGTATAAGATTATTATAATTATTTTAAATGCCAATATTTAATAACAAATCCAAAATAACGCTCGATAAAATATAAAAAAAAGGAAATTACTGTCAAAAATTAAAAACCAAGTATCTAATACGATATAAGATTTTAATATTTTCGGACATAATTTTAAAATTTCAGTAAGTAATTTTTTCATTCCGTTATATATTGACGCGATTTTTATTAAGTAAAAGAATCTAAATATCTTGTGCTACGCATTTAAAATAATTTTTTTTTATATATTTCCAAATCAACGAAATTTAAAGTCCTAATACCAAATAAATAGCATAAGTTTTTTAATTTTGGCAATAATTTTTACAATTTATTAAGCAATTATTTTATTTTCGAAGTGAAAATTTCGATCGACAATCGCAACAATCACAAAGAAAACTTTACTTAGTCGTAAATAGCCAATTCTCTGAGTTAATAAGATTATTCAGTATTTGGCAAAAGAGCAATTAATTAGACGTGTTTCAAGTAGAACTAACAACTGCAGGAAAATTTCCCATCCTTAGGGGAATAAACGTCGGACAGAAATGAAGGGAAATGTTTTCTAGACTGAAAGACTTACACTAATGAAGTTAATACAAGTTAACAAAATAATTAATATGCATCAGTAAATTCACTGACTTTCGTGTGAGATTCGTGAAACTACTTTGAAACATTTTTGTTTACAATATTTTTTAAGAGAATATTATTAATACTCGCTCAAAGGAATAAAACAGATTCGAAATATTTTTAATAAGCTGCGTGTATTATGCAGTTCATTTAAAATTGACAATTTTTGAAGTATTTTTGTTTTAAATTTACTCTTAATGCACTATTTAAAATTTTTTGATGAGCTTAAAAAACATTAACCACTGTTAAAAAATTTATTTATAATGAACCACGGTATCATGCAAATTTGTTGCCTTTCTGTTTGCAATATTTTGTGAGAATATTGTAAATGCTCGCTTAAAGGAGGAAAACAGATTGGGAATATTTCTAATAAGCTGTGTGTCAAATGCAGTTTATTTTAAATTAACAATTTTGTTAGAGTTTTTAGTTTAAATTTACTATTTTGTACTATTTACACTTACTTTATAAGCTAAATGAACGTTATGCTCTGTAAAAAAATTTGTTAGCGATGAATCATAGGATCATGCAAATTTGCAGCAATTTTAATAACACCATTTTCGTTTGCAATATTTTTAAAAGAATATTGTAAATGCTTGCTCAAAGGAATGGCTTAAATGGTTCGAGATGGTTTAAACTCAATGTGTGTCTAATCCAGTTTATTTTAAGTTAACAATTTTGGGAGTATTTTTGGTTTAAATTTACTCCTAATGTACTATTTACTACTTTATAAGATGAGGAAAATAATTCGGGGTTAAAAAATTCGTTTGTTATGAACCATAGTATCATGCAAATTCGCTACATTTGAATATGGTGCTAGATTTAACCATAATTTAGAGTCATTAGGGAAACTTTATTATAGTGCTAAATGAAATCATAAAATTAATAATCATGAAGCCTTTTTTATGCATCCGTAACTTTTCTTACATTATATTGTATCATGAAGATAACTTTACTGACTCTTATACAATGTATTATAACTTATTGTTATCATAAACTTTAGTGTCACTGAACACCAAAAATAAAGACAGTTGCTTTATACCAAAAGTGGTAAAAATGAATATTCCTAGTGTTTCATCAGAAACAACTAGGAATTATTTGTGGTGCTTCGTTACGCCACTTTTGGTGTAAAGTATTTGCCACCATTTTTGGTTGTAAAATTTTTATTGATTAATTACCCTTTTTTTAAAAAAACAACACTCTGGGGAAAGACCATTAGATAATTCCAACGAATCCGGTCTGAAAGGACCAGATTCTGACCTCGACTCCGCTTTGACCCACTAATTGCATGCTCGTAAAATCCGTGGAATCGAGAGTCCTGTGGTTGGTCACTGATTGTGCCATGGGTGCAGGAGCTAGGAAAAAATTTCATGCTCCTTTAGATCTATGTCTAAATTGTGGAAGTGACCTCTCGAATGAGTGGTGCTGCCATCTATCCGTGAAGTTATGAGCCATGACGTACTTTAACCCTAGCGTGCTTTCTTGTCAAACGAAAGGCTAATGGTCAGTGAGCTTGGCTTGTCCAAGTGTCCTTAGAAACAACAAGAATGACATCGATATTGATACCTCAGTCCGGCCAAGTTTTTTTCTTTCTGACTCAAATATAAATTTCAGACCTATCAAATGTGCAGCTTCTGATGACTTAATGTTAAAAAATGATTCTATAACAGAAACTATATACATAAAACATTTTTGCGTCTTATATTTGTTTGAAAGAATTACTTTCACATTTCCAGAAATTATTGGAAATAATTGGATGACTAAAGTAGGAAACACTTTAAACACCATGGTTCTCTTATTACGAATCACTGAAATTTCCATCCTATTTAATTTACCTTTATTCCTTTAACTTAAGTTAACAACAACTAGACTTAAAATAAGATCCTGAATAGCATTTATTAGTTAGATTTTACTGTAATAAAAAGTTAATTATAAAGTATCTATAACTGTATTTCTACTTGGATGGAAATTTAACGAAACTGATTGCCAAATAAATCATCTATAAACAAGAAATTGCATGTTTGTTCAATAACACTTGCGATTTCCGTAATTAAAATTACGTGATGTGAAAAGGAATTTATTGGCTCTCGTGACTCAAATAGATTTTTAATTGGAATTCAAACTGCCCTATAAATAGAAAACACTAAGACGAAAGACATAAACCAGTTACAGCGTTTTGAGATTGAGACATTTCAAGTTAAAGGCCTCTATGAAATAAAATAAATATAGTTCGTGACTCTCTTATTGAGTTTTCTTATTTATTTCAATACCATTCTTCATTTCTTATTTGTTTATTTCGTATGACAAAAAATTCTTTCATTAAGGCGACTTGTGTACTAATAAGATAAGCATGTAGCATTCGATTTGTTGCTCCAGTGTGTTTTAATCTCGGAAAATGTATTCTTGTTCAAAAATAATATTTTCAATGTTGTTGTTTTCTTGTAAGTAAAAATAAAACAAATTATGTTCACATACTTTCGGAAAGCGCAGTATGTTACATAGAGTAAATGGTATCAGAATTGGAATAAATAAATCATATTTAATTAATTTTCTTAAACTAAAAATATTTCATA
Source organism: Parasteatoda lunata (assembly GCA_949128135.1). Taxonomy (NCBI): domain Eukaryota; kingdom Metazoa; phylum Arthropoda; class Arachnida; order Araneae; family Theridiidae; genus Parasteatoda; species Parasteatoda lunata. Next base: position 44,976,448 of record OX421981.1, on the reverse strand, counting down.
ATATTTAATTTAACGCTTTAATGGTACTTTGTGGTCGGGATAGCCTGGTTGGAAGGGTGCTGGACTCACGTTCATGAGAACTGGAGTTTGAATCCAGCCAACTGCAGACTCCCCGTGTAGTAAGTGGTGAATGGTGCATGTTGAATCTGTCGGGTCACAAAGTCCTTCATGTTCTCATAACAAAATATACCTCTGGGAGTACTGAATTGGAGACTGGTCGCTCTCTGGTTCAGGTCAGAATTACGATCTGTGGATGTATGAATGGGTCTGCTTTATAAGCGGGTGTGACGTATGGGCGTCGCAGATGTCGTATTCCTGGCCATAGATGGCACCACTGGAAAACAAGAACAATCGCTCCTCTTGCTTTAATAGATTACGACAACAACAACAATGGTATGATGGAACCAAATCAAGTGTTCATATTCACTTTAGATTGTATAATTAAACGCAAGCATGCCAAATTTACAATTATTTGTTTACAATCGAGCACGATTGTAAGCAAACTCTTGCTGTCTTCTTGTACGCTGTCAGCCATCTGCAGAAAAAAAAAAACTTTATGGCAAAAAAGTAGGTTTTGAGCTGTGTAATAAGAATAGTTATATTTTAAATTTTAAGTCTCTGTAAGCTATAATAAATAATTGTAAAAAAATGTATAATTTCTATCCGCATATGTTCAATTAAGCCTAGTTCGAATTTATTTTAACATTTCCTTTGTGTTGTTTGTTTATTTGATTTACAAACTTATAATTTGTTTTAAGCATTAGTGTTTGCTTTCTTCCAAAATTAATAGTTTTTACTTCAAATTCTACTTAAAAATAACCTTGCCGACCCTCTTTTGTGCTCCTTCTCTTACATAATAATGTTTGTGAAAATTGCAACACCATTAAGAAATTGCCAGAAATTAATAAAACTTATTTTACATATTAATGGTAGTGGTAGAAATAAGCGAACACATTTTTAAGACAAAAAAAAATAAGAAGGCAGGAAAATCGACTTTGTTGTGTCCTCCACGTTATAAAATGACATCCTGTAGGAGTCGAGGTATTGAATCATACAGATTCTGAATGTAATCCCGGGAAAAGGCATTTCTTATGGCTTCGACTTGACCTCAAAGTGTGCTCCACTAGCTGTACGAGAAAGTTTCCAACCAATAAAATCCCATACATGTTCAAAGGGTGACATATCCGGGGAATAAGCAGACCATGGAAAAGAAGAACTTGTTGAGCACTGAAGAAGTCTTATGCAGTATTAATATGTGCACAGGCATTAACTACCTGAAATGACAATGCTATAAAATGACAGCCTGTAGGAGTCGGGGTATTGAATCATACAGATTCTGAATGTAATCCTGGGAAAAGACATTTTCTATGGCTTCGACTTGACCTCAAAGTTCAGACTTACTGTGTGCTCCACTAGCTGTACGAGCAAGTTTCCAGCCAATGAAATCCCATACATGTTCAAAGGGGGACATATCCGGGAATAAGCAGACCATGGAAAAGCGAAACCTGTTGAGCACTGAAGAAGTCTTATGCAGTCTTGATATGTGCACAGGCATTAACTAGCTGACATACAGAGCCCCGTTATTCCCCGAAGAATAAGAAGGACCTTTGACTCTATAATTTCCCTTATGTAACGAGCACTGTTGAGGTTGTGCACAATTTGCACTGGCTGGATTCGACAGTTAAACCCAAAAGCTCCTTTCACAATGATACTTGACGTTTGTGTGGTATGACGTTGGATAATACACTGTAGGAGCTGACGTTCCTCTTTTTAACGCCTAACACGTAACTCTTTTATCACAGTACTCCAGATTGCGGCGAGATTCGTCAAAGAAGACAGCTTGTTGCCACAGGGCACGCCATGACTGTATTGATGAGACCATTGAAGTCGGAGACGTCTGTGATTCAACAGCAGACGTGGAGTATACACTGTATGACGTTGGATAATACACTGTAGGAGCTGACGTTCCTCTTTTTAACGCCTAACACGTAACTCTTTTATCACAGTACTCCAGATTGCGGCGAGATTCGTCAAAGAAGACAGCTTGTTGCCACAGGGCACGCCATGACTGTATTGATGAGACCATTGAAGTCGGAGACGTCTGTGATTCAACAGCAGAGATATTCTGCATAGAAGAACCCTTGTCGCAATTGATGTTGCAGTAGACCTCTACGAACCGTAGAGCTAGACAACAAAACACCTGTAGGCGTGCTGCAGCTTTGTGTTTACACACGATAGGATTCTGCACGATCCGTCTCAACCTTGAAGATGAATTATCTATCGTCCCGTACTCTTGTGCTATGACATGTCTCACTGTCATGTTTTTGCCTTGTTTGCCTCTTCTATGTCAATTTCTTCCAAACACGAATCGCTGCGTGCGGGCTGCGATTTCTTAATACGAAAATCCGCCATCTTACATACAAATGATGCATCCTCGTAAGAACTCCGTTTGTTGATAGGGCTCTCTCCGTTTTTGACGAGGCATACTGACTATTAACTAAACATTTACCTCAGATAGAAGACTGGAAGTTGATTTCAACTCATATTTACAGTTCTTTATATGTGTGGAACAAAGCGGCTGATAAAGAGACAGCTCTCACTCCACGCATGCGCAATCACTTTGCAATTCTAATTATTTGAATGTCTTATCTCATGTAAGTTTGGCTCAATTTGCATAATTCCTTCATGGTGTAGCAATTTGCACAAACATGAATGTATATAACCAGTTAAGGCTCCTTTAGAATGAAACATTTTAAGTTAAAATCTTCTTGGAAATAAAATTCGTTCATGACTCTCCTAGTGAGTTTTCTTATTTATTTCGATATCATTCTTCATTTCTTATTTGTTTATATCGAATTATAGAATTTTTTTTAATTAAATGTGACTTGTCTACAAATAAAATAAGATTGTAGCAATTGATTTGTTGCTCCAATGTGTTTTAATCTTATGAAATGTGTTCTGGCTCAAAACAACATTTTTAATCTTACTTTACTTGTAATGAAAAGTAATATTAAAAGAATTTTGTTCTGATTACAAAATTTTTGTTTTGAAAAGCAAAATTTTACTTATCTTAACACAAATGATATTTGAAACGTGATCAGTATGAAATGGTACTTAAAATATTTGCTATGCATTATATTATATAAACTTATATGCAATATGTATATATTGTATAAAATTTTATTTAAAATATTTACAACAAGCATTATGATATTTGTTATGTATTAAATATTACTTTAGTGTTTATAAAAAGTTTTATTTAATTCCTATTTTTATTTAATATTATGAATTTTATTATATCTCAATTTTAAAAAATTTATTCTAGTTCTAGAAAAAAAAACTTTAATTGCTAGTTTTCATGTGAATGAATTGAATGAATTATTGAATGAATTATTGAATGAATTATGTTCTTCTAAAAGCGAAATTTTGAAATATGTTTCATAACACAAATGATATTAGAAACGTCATAAATACATTTATATTTAGAATATTTGTTATGAATAATAGCATTTACATCATAATTTTTGTATGCATAAGAACATTTCACAATGTTCATGAAACGTTTCTATTTCATTTCTAAACAGTATACAAGCGAGCTTTTCCACAGTCTTAGTTTAAATCTCGGAAATTGTTTACTAATGCAATTTTCTTGTAAATAATAGTGATATTGAACGAATTATGCTCCTATTTCTTCTAAAAAAAACATATATTACAATATTCCACGACGTAGCACAATAATACAAATGCTATAATGAACGTAATAAATATATTTAAATCATTTCATAATGTTTTTGAGATATTTTTATTTAATTCCGAAATTGTAGAAAAGTCCACATGTCTGCAATCAATAATGTTTTTAACGCAGGTAATATATTCTGGTTCAAAAATAATATTGCTATTTTTTTGTAAGTAAAATAAAATTAAGGAAATTAACTTCTGATTACTTCGAAAAACATACATAGCACATATTATATTATAAACGTAATGAATGCATTATCTATAATATAACTATGTATAATTTGTTTCGTATAAAAATATTTCATAGCATTTCCGAAATGTTTTTATTTGATTCATACACTATGACTACAGAGCTGCTCACTTTTAGGCAACTCATGTTTTTATTTTTTATTTACACTTCTAAAAAGCATCATAAACGTTACAAAAACATTTTAAGAGCGTTGACGTTGAAAATATCTTTTTCTAAAAACTTTTATTTAATTCCTAAACTGTAGAAATGGTTTGCTACAACCAATAAAGTTATAATTTAATAAAATGTATTCTATTTCAAAAATTATATTTCCAATGCGACTTTAGATTGTAAGTAAGGGAGAGTGGGGTCAATTGTAACATTTTTTACTTAACTATTTTTAACTAATAAAAAATCCAATATATTATTAGTATTATGGACAGACGAGTAAAGTAGACTATCCTCTACTAGAAAAAAATATAAATACCTTATTTTAAATGTTATTATATTAGTTATTAAAAATTTTTGACAACCGTGCACTTGTTACAATTGTCCCCACTTACGGGGTCAATTGTAACAAATCATAAATTCAACTAAAGCATAGTTAATTATACATATTATCATAGTTGTGATAGATTTTTTTATTGATCAAAATAGTAGTGATATTTTAGGAGTAAAAACAATAATGAGCAGAGACCTAAAGGGTTAAACTTTTAACTTTAAGGGGTTAAAAATTTTAATTTATGCTGTGAAAGGTGACAAATAAAATAATGCACATGCAACATAATATAAATGATATAGGAAACTATTGGTGGTTCTTAAAGAGTTAAGTAATGGTTTGTAAACATAAGATTATTTATTTACAGCTGTTACATTCGTCCCTTTACTTATTGTTACAAACATCCCCAAGACGACATTCCAGCTTCATTTGTTACAAACAATGCTAGTTAATTAACAAAACTAATCTCTTTTTTTTAAAATGTCAATTAAGGTGTTTACTTACATATTCGGTTAATAATTTTTATTTGTTTAAACAAAATTACTTTGTTACAATATAATATTCTAATACCAAAAAAAGTACTTACTTAGCGTGAAAATATCTTTTGTGATGTAACTCTTTCAAAAGTACATAAAAATGGTTGCCAGCAGGGGTATATATGTAGATTTATTAAATACACCTTGTGTGCCACCTAGGAACCAAATCTAGAACTCGACACTCGAAATTTTTGCTGTGTTACACTCTACCCTACTAATGATGTTTGAAAAATTGTACTCTTTTTAATGCAGAAATTATTTGCAATATGCTAGATTGCACAAATGATATTAAAAACGTGCTAAATACATTATATTTGAACTATTTCAGGCACACAAGATATTTCATAATGTTTTTTAAATGTTTTTTATTATCTCCTAAACTGTAGAACTTCCCGCTTTTCTACGATCAATATTTTTATCATTAAATTAATATTTATAAAATGCCACACGAACTTCGGAAAAACGTTTCTAATGCATTGACTTAGAAAATATTTTAATGACATATACTTATAATAGTCCAGAATATGCCATTTCAACTAAAGACTTAACTGACAAATGTTAGTATGTAGTCTGAAATTGAACTAAAAATAATGTGGCACAGAAAAAAAAATTCATGTAAAATTACTGCACTATCTGGAAAGGAAATTTCTGGGGAAAAAAACATAATTTCGGTTAAGAAAACCAAAATATACGATATTAAAACCATTCATTAAAAAAAAGATTCGTTCATTTGGTAATAGTTTACCGGAAATTTAAGTTTCAAAATTATTTTTCTTACTACCACATAATCAGTAAAAAATTTAAAAAAGCATGAGTAAATTTAACTGAATAAATGATTTTTATGCCATGTTCTAAGGTGTCATAATAAAATCTCCAAATTTCACAGCATTTACCAAATGTTATCACATATTATAAAACCACATTTTATTATTTTATTAATTTTATTTTATTATTTTATTAATTATTAATTTTAACAAAGTCATTACCAAAATTCATCGAAAAAATTACCGAGACTTTTGGTGTTCCCATAGAGCTAGAAACACGGTAAATTTTACCATATTTTGGTAGTTTCGACCTTCGGAACGTTTCTGCATTTTAAGTCAAGAGATTAATTTATTGATTATTTCAAATGCTTAAAAATACTTTTTTTTTATAATTTTGACAGCTTTTCTCGGTATTTGATAAAATGCTAAGTATTTTGTCGAAATAATTTAAATACAAATAATGTAAAGAATCCATATGCCATGTACTTCACAATCACATACCGAACTGGATAAATCACTTAATGTTATTCTTATACATTATTTTTGCATTCAATATTGCGTAAAAACACTTCAACCGTAAAACTAAACAGATTTCTTTCGATCGCATGAAAATCCCTTTTCAAATCTTTCAATCGTCTTTTCCCCTTTCAATTCCCTTTTGTATTCAGTTTCGTTGTTCTTTTCCCTACCCAGAAAGGAAGAAAAAATTATATTTATCCAGTCGCTATAAATAATTTGCAGATGCTCTGTATCGCTCTGCCTGAAAGCAAAGATGGAAAAGAATTTTTGAACTGCGGACATTTCTTCCACTTTTTTAGTATGAAACATTTTTTTTTCTTTCTTAGACCAAATTGTTTTTTATTCTATTTGTTTCCCAGAGGAAACTCTCCCCAAACCATACTCAAAATAAATCAATTGCAAAAATACTCGAAAAGAAACTATCCACCATTTGAGGGCTTCTTCCGAGTGGCAAAGTGATTGATCTTAGAAGTACACGATACCTTTGCAATCTCTACTGTCAAAGTGGATAGTCCTGATTTAGTTATTTACTTTTTTATTGAACAGGTGTATTGAAAAATCCTTTTGTGGGAAACAAAACAACAACCAGAAATAACTTTGAGTTTAATTCGTTCGGAATGTGGAGCTTAAAACAGTTTAAAACAATCACAGATTAAAAATAAATGAAAAAAAAATTTAAAACGAAAGATTAAATTCGCTATATCTAAGAAGAATCGATTTCAGTTAACAATAGGGGAGTTTGCAGTAGCTTGAACCTTTGCTGTACCTTTACTGAATTTGCTATAGCTTTTAAGATACCCATTAAAAACATTAGCTAAAGTATTTGTCACCTCTAATGAGAGATACTCTCTGCTGTGTAATTAACCATTTAAAGGTTTCCAAGCATGAATACTGTTTTTGGTTTTTAAGTTGCTGAAATAGTTTTTCACTAAATTTAAATCGAAAATAAAACTCTATAATAATTGCTTTTAAAAGCAGAACTAATATATATACGTATCAAAATGCTATTCTCTTTAAAATAAAAATATTATTTTTTTAAGAAAATAATAATTTAGTTTGCTATACCTAAAGAAATTTTTAAAAAATATATAAGATTGTTCTACCTTTTGTACCAGTCTCTGTATTTTTCCTTGGACCAGTACAATATGTGTTCAACTTATCTAGTTAGCAAAATATATTTCTCTGTAAACTATGCCACTTACAGTAATAAAAAAAATTAAGACCTTGTTAGAGCAATGCATTTTTTCTTTTTTAAATATGCCGCTAAAATTTTTCTGTTATTGCTCTTAAGAAAAAGTTTAGTTATTTTAGATTATGCAGAATACATGATAAAGAAGCTTTTTTTGCTAAGGTGTCCAAATTCAATCAACTACACTGTAAAAAAAAATTCTGAAACATTACGGTATTGTACCGACACTCAGGGTGTCAGTACCTTTTACAGTCCAACTTTACCCTAAAGTGATATGGAGCAATTTTGATTTGTCATTGAGAAGTTGAAAATTTCATTTTCAATTTTGAAACACCTTTAAAAAATAACTAAAAAGAATAAAATATGTAATTTTAAGCTTAGAAAGTTTTATAAATTTTCAAATTTAAAATTCATCAAACAATTCTAAAAAAATCACAATTCTTTTTTTTTCCTTTGATATAAATTATTTATATTCAAGCTGGACTTTTTCAATTATATCAAAAATTAAACTATCATTTTTTAAATTTTTTTTTTAATTATAAAATGCCTTGCGGACGATTTCAATAACTTTTGCTGAAAGGTCAAATAGCAAAAATTGAAATTAACATTTTTTTCGAAAAAAAAAATAATTCAAAAATGTGTTTAGATAACTCTTGAAATCATTCTCAGTAAATATATGTCAATTCAGTTTAAATAGACTTTCGTCAACCATATTAACGAAATTATATAAGAATATTATGCATCAATTACAAACGTTATTTGATAATTCCATTCAAAGTCAAATAATGGTACTTTTTAAGTAAAATAAAGCGTTTATTTCTTAGTGCCAAGCATCAAAACGTACTTTTTCTTGCTTACTTTCATCTGAGGTTTTTCGAAAACAATTTCTAGCGACTTTTGAAAAAGTAAATGAAAAAATAATAATTCGCTGCATGAAAAATAAAACATATTTACGAAAAATAAAACTTGTGCAAAAAACCAAATGCCAGACATCCAGAAAGACTCTGGTAATTACAAAATTCTCGCCAAAAATTTTTGCCAAAAGCTCTTTGAATTGGCGCCTTATGTGAGAAGTTTTTTCCTCGTTTATAAAGACACTGGTCTGCAAACATACCCGTTCCTGGAAAGTAGAAATAGTTTGCTTTTGAAGTAGTAAACTGTGCAGTGCACTATTGGCAAAGCATGTTGAGGGCGTAGCAAGTAAGAGTTTAAAATAAAAACGGTCCAAGGATATAATCAGCAGTAAATCCATACCATGCTGAATTTTGAGGCAGGAAAATAGCGGGTGAAGCACGCCACAAGCAGCAATATTGATTATTCACACCTCCAACTAAAAAGTAGTGCACCTTATTTGATCATAGAATTCGCCAAGACCTTACGTCATCAACTTCCACTGTCGCCAAAGAAACGGCTAGCAAATTTAGTGCGTGTTTTCTTTTCTTGAAGTTTCTTCATTAACACCAAATGGATTTTATACGAATACCATTTTAAAATGTATCGCAAAATTATTCGTAATCATAGAATCGCCAACTCAGGTGACATAGATAGATCAATACTTACTGGAAAAATTGCTAAAACTGAAGACTCTTTCAACCCCTATCTTCATTTGACAAAACAATCATTAACCCAAAAGATAACTAATGTACAGTACGCAAAAAAGGATCACCCTGAATAACTTTTGATCTGATGATCGGATCTTCACATGCTAGGACTTAATCTTAATGGTTCAAACGGGTGAACTCAAATATGCTAGTACAGACGTTGTTTTAATATACTAAGTCAGACACAAAAACGTACTTTCTCTGATTAAATAAAATAAAAAAATTCGGCGGTTTCTGACACCAAAAATATAGGAGCAATCGGTAAACATGGTCACAATAATTTGGTCAGGAAAACGGTTCAAAGTTAGGACCCCTTAATGTTATGCGTATTTTTGGAGCTTTTCACCATACCTCAAAAACTTTTTAAGCAATTTGAAACATTTTTGCACATAATTATATATTTCATTTATCCAAAGATAGCTCCATGCAAAATATTACGTTTAGTAAATATATATTTTTTTTATTCATTTTTTAATAGTCGAAAAACTAACTTTAATAAAGTGGTATACGTAAAATGCAATTTCTCAGCAACTATTCGGCCGATTTTACTCAAGTTTTGTATTTTGCCCAATCAAATTTGTAATGGCGAAATACGAAGAAAGTGAAATTAACATTAAAAACTTCAAACTTTGGATTTATCTCCTGACCAAACTATGGGGGCCATATTTACCAGATTGCGGCTATTTCCTATATTTTGGGGGCCAGAAATCTCAATCCGTCAAAAAAACGATTTGTTTATTTAGGGAAAGTAGGTTTTTGTGTCTTACTTCATATTTTAAAATATCGTCTGCACTAATTAATTAGCATATTTGAAGCCCCCTTTCGAACCATTAAGATTGAATCCTAGAAATTAAAGATCCGATCATTAGATAAAAAGCTATTCAGGGTGGTTCATTTATTATTATTATTATTATTATTATTATTATATTTATTTTTTGCAAACTGTACTGTAACTTCTGGAGGGCTGTGCAGTTCAGAAATTAAATCAGTTGTGATAGATTAATATTATTTTAGATATTATACTTATTATGTAAACCGAAACTTTGGACTATAGAAATATGAGACCCGGGATAGCTGGTTGGTAGGGCATTGCACTCATGTTCGTGAGAACGGGAATTCGAATCCAGTCGGCAGAAGATTTCTCGCGCATTGAATGATGGCTGGTGCAAGCTAGAATTGTCTGGGTCATAATGTCCTCCAACTACCCATAACAAATCAATACCTCTGGGGGGAGCCGCGATGGCTCAGGGGATAGAGCGTTCGCCTTCCAATGAGGCGAACCGGGTTCGAATCCCAGTCGATACGAATTCCGCATCCGGCTTGCACTGACCACAGTGCTGAAGTGAAATATCCTCAGTGGTAGACGGATCATGGGTTAGAGTCCCCTTGCCGTCAGGCTAACCGTGGGAGGTTCTCGTGGTCTTCCTCTCCATGTAACGCAAATGCGGGTTAGCTCCATCAAAAAGTCCTCCACGAAGGCAAATTTCTCCCAATACTCGATTCAGGAGCTCCCTTGTCTTCTGGATTGGGTTCAAAATTACAAGGCTACGGAGTTGAACATTAGTAGCCGTAAACCCATTAAGTTGGGTCGGCTGTTCAACGACGGTTATAAAATAAAATAAAATACCTCTGGGGGAGCCGCGATGGCTTAGGGGATAGAGCATTCGCTTTCCAATGAGGCGAACTGGATTCGAAACCTAGTCGATACAAATTCCGCATCTGGCTTTCCGAGTTCGAATTCCGCACCCGGCTTGCACCGACCACAGTGCTGACGTGAAATATCCTCAATGGTAGACGGATCATGGGTTAGAGTCCCCTTGCCGTCAGGCTAACCGTGGCAGGTTCTCGTGGTCTTCCTCAACATGTAATGCAAATGCGGGTTAGCTCCATCAAAAAGTCCTCCACGAAGGCAAAGTTTCCCCTAATTCACGATGCAGGAGTTCCTTTGTCTTCTGTATTGGGTTCAAAATTACAAGGCTACGAAGTTGAACAAACACCAAAATTTTGGTCAGCTGTTCAACGAATATTTTAAAATAAAATATTGATCCCTAAAATAACAATGCATATGAATTTAATAAAATCAAATATGCATTTTAAAATTTATTTACATAATTCTGTCACTTTATCTCATTTTGAATATCCGAAAAAAAAAAATCTATTTCAAAAAATTCAATTGAACTGAGCAAGAAAGTGTGAAAAAATCACTGAAAAATGAATATTTTTATGCTGTTACTTAAAAATATTTCAATGGGACTTCTAACGTATCACAATATATTTTGAACTTAAAAAATGGCCTATACGGCAGAAAAAAGGAAAAAAATAATATCATGATTAATATTATTTTAGATGTTATACTTTTTATATAAACCGAAACTTCGAACAATAGATCTATGAGGACCAATATAGCTTGGTTGGAAAGGCGATGGACTGGAGAACGGGAGTTAAAATCCAGCTGGCCGAAAAATCCCCGTTTATTGAATGGTGACTGGTGCACGTTAAATATGTAGGGGTCACAATGTTCTTCAAGTTCCCAAAACAAATCAATACCTATTTAGGAGCCATGGTGGTCCCAGGGTATTGAACACTCGTCTTTTAATGAGGTGAACCAGGTTCGAATCCCAGCGATGGCTGGTTGATTCGAATTCGTACCCGGCTCGCATCGACCACAGTGCAAATGTAAAATATCCTTAGTGGTAGACGGATCATGGGTTAGAGTTCCCTTGGCATCAAGCTAACCGTATGAAATTTCATGGTTTTTCTTTTCCATGTAACGCAAATGGGGATTAATTCCGTCAAAAATATACTACACGAAGCTAAGTTTCTCCCAATACATGAGTTCCCTTGTCCTCTGGATTGGGTTCAAAATTACAAGGCTACGTAGTTGAACACCTGTAGTCGTAAACTCAAATTTAGGTTGGCTGTTCAACGACGATTATAAAACAAAAACATAAAATTTATAATAAAAACAAATATATGCTTTGAAATTCATTTACACAATTCCGTCACTTTATCTCATTTTCAATATCCGAAAAAAATCTATTTTAAAAAATAAAATTATCTTTCTTAAACCGAACAAGAAAATGTGAAAAAAAATCACAGCGGGAGGAATATTTTTATAAAGTAGCTTAAAAATATTTCAAAGGGGCTTCTAACATAGCACAATATATTCTCAACTTAAAAGAAGGCCTAAATGAGAGTAAAAATGAAAAAAGAATGTCATAATCAAGAGGAAATGAAGTATGTTAGCCCACTAGAAGGAAAATCGCTTGTGTTGTAGGTCATTTAACTGCATGCTTCATAAGTATAGTATATGCAGGAAAAAAAACATATTTTCCTATCCTCATAAAGATTATTTTCCCCACCTCGTAAAAGATGGGACGCCATACTAGCCTTAGAATGTGCTTTATTATTTTCATTTCCTACTTAAAAGAAAAGAATCTTGTGATGAAGTTTTTCTTTTATAGTTAGGGTTAAGTTTCAGGTTTTTTAAAATTATTTATTTAAAGTCAAAAGGAATGCTTTTTATTGTAATATTTTAGAATAATAGAGTCTTCACGAACCTTAAAATAGTAGTAACGAAAACCAGACAAATCTCGATCATTTAATAAATTTGTGCACATTACTATACATTACTTTTTAGAGGCATTGTAGTAGTATGAGAACTATGACCTCTAAAGGTTAAAGGGGTACCTCAAAAAGGGAATTTCTTGCTAGCAATAATATGATTTTTTTTTAAATATGATAATATGATTTTAAATATGATAATATGATTTTAAATATGATATGATTTTAAATATGATAATATGATTTTAAATATGATATTATGATTTTAATACTATGATTTTAAATAAATAGTTCAAGATTCAAAAAAATCAATCTTGAACTATTTATTTAGTTCTATATCATTGTATATCTAAATTAAAGATTTTTAGTTCACAACCCGGGTAACCATGTTATTAATTTAAAAAAAATATTTTGATATATATGCATTACGTTTGTTGTAGAGCTGTTAGCATGACATGCTAACAGCTCTTCAACAAACAAGCAATGGTAGCAAAGGATATTTTTTATTCTCAAATTTTCCCTTGTTTTGAAAACAATTTTTTATAAATTTTAAACTTTTACTTTAGATTTATAATTTTAGAGCCTTTCTTTCCAAAAATAAAATTTGCATTTTAATTATAGTTGAAACAGCCCCGATATTTTTGCATTTTTAAGATCAATATTATTAAACGGTTACCGAATGATAAGACCTATATTAGGCCTCTATGAAACTTTAATATAAGACCTGTATTTAAGATTACTTTAGATTTATAATTTTAAAACCTTTGCTTTTCAAAAATAAAATTGAAATTTTAACTAAGGTTGTTTTCAAACATATTGTGTCGGACCCAGTCGAATACCTAAAATTCTCAACTCGATACATATAGGAAGCGTCTAACTGTTATGTGCACAACTATAAACTCTCCCAATTTTTTTTTAATTATAAATATCAATATTATAAAACGATTACCGAATGATTAGACCTATATTAAACTTTAATATGAAACCTTTATTAAGTTTACTTTGGATTAATAATTTTAGAGCCTTTGCTTACCAAAAATAAAATTTAAATTAAGGTTGTTTCCAAAAAAAACATTGGGTCAGATCTAGTCGGATACCTTAAATTCTCAACTCGATACATATATGGACCATCAAACTTGTGTGCGTGTATATAAATTCTTCCGATTTTTTTCATTATTAAGACCAATATTGTAAAACGATTATCGAATGATAAGACCTATATTAAGCCTCTTAGAGTAACCAATATTAAAAAATAATTACCAAACATTTTGCTCAGGAATCTGATTAACCTTTCAGCTTTTCTTTAATATTTGTATGCATCATCTCAGAGATCTTTGAAAGAAGATTTGATTCAATTTTTCGTAGTAGAAAAATATGATGCGTGTCTGCCTCTCTGGAAACAAAATTATTGGTTTATTATCTTTATAACCATACATAGTCAAAAATAATATTTCATCGGTTATTGTAGGGAGATAATAATGTCTGATGCTGAGAATGTAATTCATGATTGCTTATATGACCGATATTAAGAAATATTTTGACCTCCTGTTATAACCTTTTAAAAAATAACCATATTTATATCAAATTTGTAGGTCAAATGAAAATGATAACTATTGAAAAAATGTTACACATTTCAATTATATATATATATATATACTTTATAAAATTAAACTCTTAATTACTTTCATTTCAATTTTGACTTTAAAAAAAAAGGAAAAACATTTTTGTTATATTTTCTTCGTATTTTAAAGCTATTCCTCGCACTTTAACGGTCAAGAATTCAAATCCATCGAAAAAATGCATTTGGGCTATTCCATGTTAACTTACGTTACATTCACATAAATTTTATTGCTCTGAGAACTTAGAAGCAAACAAATAATACTAATACACATATTAAAATAAAGTGATTTCTTAAAATTACAATCAAAACCAAAAGGAATCTAATTAAAATAATTAATATTTTTCAATTTAAACAGTGTAAAAATCTAAAATTAGTGTGATAGCTTACGTTACCGAAAAAGGAATGGCATAAATTTGCAATATGCTTGAAGGCCAAATTCTGTCCTTATACAAATGTTGCATGATTAAGATTATATGTATCATTTTTCTGACATGTTTAAATATTTTTTATGCCTAGATTTAAGATTTTATTTCAAAAGTTAAATTAAATATAATTTTTTAAATAAGTAACTTACGTAACGAAATTCACTTTGTATCATACTTTTATTCCAATAATGTTCAAATGCAAATTAAGATATATATAAACAGTATAGTGCAAGTGCTGGCAGCTACCAACACTAAAAAACCAAATTCTCAAAAAAAAAATATTATAAATTATCAAACTTCAAACCTTTCTAATTCAGAAAACATCCAAAATAATAACATTATTCTTATTTGAATTTTCCAATGCTTTTCCCCTTTTTCATGAAATTGCCCATTTTTTTTTTAAATATTTGGTTTCTGATTTTGTAACTTTAAATATCGACTGCATTAATTAATAAAACATATTACAGTTGAGTCTCTTGAAGCATCAAGATTGAGTGCTAACACGTGAAAGTCTGATCATTAGATCAAAAGTTACTAGTGTTCTCTTTGTTCTCTTCTAAAGTGTTCTCTTTGTTTTGCGCACTGTACATACAATTTTTTTTATTATTTTGTGATATATTTGTTCAATTTCTTATTCGTTGAAATAAATAGTAAATCATTTTGCAACTATGCGAGAAAAAAAATTTAAAAGTGTATTCATATATTAAAAGTGTTATATATGAAAAAATAATGAAATTTCATCATTTTCAGGGACAGGTAGAGAACGTATTTCAAATTGAAAATTACTTCCCTGAAAATATAATCCCAACAGGAATATTTCTGAAATCTTTAAGACAAAACATTATTCTTTTAAAAATACGTCTTCTAATAAAACTATAAAACTGTACTCATTTTCCAATAAAATTAAATCTGTCTTTTTAATTTCAATCAAAAAAGTGATACGCAGATTTGACTACTTTTGATGCATTATTGTCATTTGATTAGTAAAATCTCATTACAAAACTGGATTTTTCTCCTCTCAAATTAAAACTTACCCAATCATCAAACAAAGAACGGAAACATTAAAAAAAAAAACAATTTTAAATGAGAGCTTTTAAATCCTTTTATTTCTTTTATGTTCTTAAAAGAAAAAAACGTAGTTGCTTTGTAAATCCGAGAAATCCCATGTAAATGAAAGCTTAATGGAATCTGTGTAGAATTTAAGCTACAAATTACTCATCAAATTAAGCTTCCATTAACTAGATCATCCTTACATGATGGTTGAAAGGAAATTTCGCTCCCAAACCTTTTCAAGATCATCGAATGCTGTTGAAAAATTTTCCGTTGCGTTTATATGGCGTTAAATTAATCGAGTTGCTAGCAAAAGAACTATTCAAGTTTTACTGGCAAAATCTTTTTATAATGAACTTCTACGAAATATTTGGGAATAAATTGATTTAATTAACATCTCAAAACATGTTTGTTATTTAAATTGGTTTGCAGTCGAAAGCGAAATTGGAGTTTTTAATTGACCTTCATCCATTTCGAAAATGCTGCCTTTTTATTTAGATTTAATAGATGAGTGTCTTAGGCGATACCTTTTCAATTAGTCTTTGCAAAGACGCTACAAAAACGCTATTTTCGTGTTTCTAAAAGTGCATCATAGTTTCTCTATGCGCCTATAAAAATGCTCATGGTATTGCTCATGATGAAATGTAACATTTTAACCTTTGAAGTATTCAAACTTTCGACTTTTCATAACAATCTGCGAGTGTGTGATTCCATGGTTTTCAAAAAAATTTATTTCAATATAGATGTAAATTTAATCTTTTTTAGCCTTTCTAACTGACGGCGCAAAGTCCACCTTCCAATGCTTACCCGGGTTCGAATCCCAGCGATGGCTGGTAGATATGAATTGCGCTCCCGACTTCACACCAACCACAGTGCTCACATAAAATATCCTCAGCGGTAGACGGATCACGAGTTAGACTCCCCTTGCCGTCAGGCTAACCGCTGGAGATTTTCGAGATTAAAATTCTAGATTTCGAGATTAGGTTAAAAATTACAAGGCTGCGGAATTAGACAATAGTAGTCGTAAACCCATAATTAGGTCAGCTGTACAACAATGGTTATAAAATATACAATCCCCTATATTTGTGTGTTTCCCTTTCACTTTCTTTAACAAACTAAACTTTGTTAACACATTTTTGTGTTTCCATTAGCTTTCGTTAAAAAAAAAACTTAACACCATAAAATCAAACAAATATTAATCACATAAAAATAATTAAAAGCAAAGCACAGTAAGAATAAAACAAGTTTATCCTTATAAATACTAAAACTCTTTTTATTTTCAGAATTGGATTTTAACTATGGTTTTAGATTTTGCCTATCCTGGTACACTGTAAAATATTCCCGATCAAATTAAGGTAAAAAGTACTGGCACCTGAGGGTAGCATCTGTAAAATCCATATTACCGTAAAACCCATTTTTACCTAAAATTTCAGACCGTAAATTTTACTGAGGTATTAATTTAATTTTTCAGTGATTCAGAGATTTTACAGTAAAATGTACGTATGCTCTATTCCATAAAAGTTTTTGGGAAAAAATTGTTTTTGCAATAAAATTTACTGACACTCGTACTTTTGGCAGTACATTTATCCTGAATTTTTTGTAGCATATCGTGTGCTTCTGACAATAGATCTGTCACAAAAATAACGAGTTAGAATATTATAAATGTTGAAAAATTTATTAAAAATCGAGTGAGAAATTATGATTTTACAGAATATGAATTTTTAGTCTGGATTAGGTATTTTTAAGAATATGGATAAAGTTATTTCAACCTTTTGATTCAGATGGCACACCTTTGTCCCATTTATATTTTTTTTTCTGATGCTCTTATTACAAGCAAAAATATATTTTGGTATTTTTTAATTATAAGAAACATTCTAATAGTGTTTCTAAAATATCTCTTAGATTATCGGAATTGTATTTTTATTAAAATAGAAAATCCGAAAAAAAGAGGCTTGAAAAAAAAAGCTCTTTTTTCTTTATAAATAATTTTAACAATTTAAGAAATTTCAAATATGAATTAATGTTTCTCTTAGATCAAAATAATGGTAAATAAGTGAAAATGTGAAAAATTATTGTTTGGAAGTAAGTCGTATATAGGAGATTTTACATTATCGTAGAAGACACTGGCGTATTATGCTGTATTTCATAACCATGAATTACTGAAATGCTAAATACAATATTTTTCACTTATTTCCATCTAAATTATTACAATATAATGAAAAAAAATATGAAAAATATGCTTATTAAAATTTCTCTGTCAAAGGGTTAATTAAATCACATTTGGTACTAAAATATTTCAAGCATAGATGTATATTTACAAAAAACTTTTTAAAAAAAAAACTAGAGAATCACCCATTAAGTTAAATTTTATTTTTATTGTTATATTTTGCATTCGTTTTTTTATTACAAAAAGCGTCTTCTGCATGAAATTTCTATAATTATATAGATTAAATTAATAACAGTTTTTCATAATTTCCCTTGTTACTCTTTCGTATAAAAAAAATGCAAAAATTTCCAATAACATTATTCTAAATATCCATAAAATATATTTCAAATATATTTTAAGTATTAAGACTGAACAAGATTCAATTACCAAAATTTAAATACAGTGGTTACGGCGGTTCAATTAATATTCTACTTGCAATTTATTTTATTGCAATTTTAAACCGAATGTATTTGACAATCAACTAAAATATCTCATGAGATTAATTACTTTTCTCGAATAAAAGTGGAGAACTTTAATAGGTAGGAAACATTTTGTTTCTTAAAATAAACATGATTATTTAATAGTATATTTAAAACCTAGATATCAAAAAGACTTGACATTGTAATTTTACTTATTTGTTGTAAAATTAACACACTTATTTACAAGTTTTTATTAATATTTCGCATATCATGTAAATTTTAATGAGAATTTTTACTTCTAAAAAAATTATGATACATATTTCTTAAAAATAGCGTAACATCACTTCGTTTGAAAGGGACCAGTATTCAAAACCTAAAAAAAAAAGCTATTAACTATTTTTCTAAAAAGAAATAAATTCTGAATAAATTTTAGTTTTTATCTAAATTAGTTTTTTTATTTGGAGAAAAAGTATGGTCAAAACTACCAAAATATGGAGAAAAAAAATTACCGTGTTTCTGACTATATGTAAACGCCAAGAGGCATGGTAGTTTTTGCCGAAGCTCTTTGTTAATAATTGTGGTAAAATTAACAATAAAATATGATTTTATAACACGTAATAAATTTGGTAATTGTAATAAAATTTGGTAATTTTATCATGATACTTTAGAAAATGCCCTAAAAATCTTTTATTCTGCAAAATTTACTTTTCAGTTTTTCTTAAAAAATGTTTGGTAGAGTAAGAACTGTAATTTCAAAAACCAGAATTTCCGACAAACCGTTACCATGTGAACGGGAAATTTTCAAGTTAATGCTTTAAATGCCATATATTTTAGTTTTATGTAAAAGACTTATTACCATGCAGCACAATAATTTTACCAGAATTATTGTCTTCTAATACATTGAATTTCTAAGAATAAAAGAATTCTAAGACTTTGAAGGTTTTTACCTTCGTTATCACTTTTTTCGAACATTTTTAACTTTGATGACTTATTTTTCATTTTTCTTACAGTTGTCACTCCTAAGTGTATAAATTGATTTTTTTTAATAATTTATAATTTATAATAATTTATTATTTTATTAAAAAATAATATAATAATTTGTATAAATTTTTTATTTTATTAAAATAACATTTTTAGTATAGATCTAGTTATGAAAATATTTAATCTAGAGATATCTAGCCATAAAAATAGTAGTATTTTTTTACGTAATGGAACAAAAGGGAAAGTTTACAGATCTTTATTTGTTAAAAAACACACTACGCCATTCAGACTATTCATAAGGCCTCAAAGAATTTATTTATTTATTTATTTATTTGCAAAATTTTTGGTCTACACAGAATTGAAAAGTTTGTTAACCACTGCTCTATGCATATCCATAATACAAGAAAATTTATGGGAAATTTCAAGTAAATGAGACCAACAACGAGAAAAACTTTTGTATATATTAGGCTAAACAGGCAGGTCATATTACGCTGGACTACGTGTAAATGTTTTTGTTTTTAAAATATTATAACTTCTGAACTAATTGAGGCAGAAAAAATAGCTCTAAGTAGATAAAAAAAACTTTTATTTAATGTAAAAAATCTCAAATTTGATGGTTTAGTCATTATTGACCTAAAAAAGCTATTCGAAATCACAGGAAAAACATATTCACGCTTTAAAGTTATTAAAACTATTAGAAATTTTGGAGCATTCACAACCATAATGTAGTTTAAATTTGTCTAAACCATAATATGGCTCTAAGTTGGTTCAACTTTTATAATACTTCTGAAACTTTCCGAAGCTAAAACACGATTCTATAGTTCAACTCGAAATGAACCACGGCTCAATTAAACGCCTTACTAAGATTACAGCAAATTTGAACCTTCTTTTAGCTCAAATTAAATTAAAACATCCCTCCAACAGCCCACTGTAGGCCAGGGGCTAAAAGCTGTACAATTTCCTGAGCAACGGCATGATTGTGGCAGTGTGGTCAGCATTGCGCACAGGCAGCATTTACTTCGCAGACACACTGATACCCATCACTCTGAGGCTGGTTGGGCTTCAAAACGGAACTGGAATTGGACCCCACACCCGATGTTAAGTTTCATTAACAAACCAAAATAAAAAAACAAGGTCAAGTGTAAAATGTAAAGGCACCAATATCGTCATCCATTATTAAACTTTATTTTAGTATGTATACATGATAGAAAATTCAAATTTAATTTTTAAAAAGCTTCTGACGCAAGTATTTCTAACTTACATTATTGTTACTTTTTTTTTTACTGTTAATATCTACGCTGTTAGAAATTTTGTTCTAAAATTACAGTAAAATAACCTGAAGCTGTTTGTCCATCCAATTAACCCCTTAACGCAGAGATTTTTAGGAAGAAAAAAAAACAGCCAAAAAAATCTATTTTTTTATGTAAAAAAAAAACACACTTTAGAACACAGAAAAAAGCACATTTTCAATTCTCGGTTGTATTCGAGTGTGAAAAATTATAGCAGCATAAAGTACAACGCCGCTCGAATTATCTCGAGAGCGCACAGGTTAACCAGTTCAGAGGTTAACCGTAAGGTTTACGGTAAAGAGAATTTTTTTTATATCTTTACGGTTGTGAAAGCATTAACTACTAGTATAGTTAATAAACCAAGAATACAAAACTATACGGTTTTTTAACCAATTTTTAACCAAATACCAGAGTTCTTCTGTGAAGCAACTTTATGGTGGCGCCATCTATGTGTAGTCGCGAGTATCTTATTCTATTAATTTTGATTCTCAAATTTGGGAGTACAGGACACTGGAAACTCTTCATGTGTTGAAGGGAATGGAGGAAATATCGTGGTGTTAATGCTTGGACTCGAAACCTCGTTCTGTCGGTCATGAAATTGTCAGATTAGTCAACGCCTCCTATAACTGAAAGCCTCCACACGGTTTTTTATAGGTAGTCCGATCAGACCACTGTGAAGGACATCCACTTTCCGAACGAGTCATCTAATTCAAAATCTAGTTGAAATAAGAAAGTGGTAGCAAATATATGACTAAAAATTTGTTTTATTTATGAATATTATTGGTTTGCCTTATTCACTTGTCAACCACTACAGATTTAATTCTCAAATATATATGATAAATTTCTCTCAATCATTTTTATAAAAGGTTTTGGGTTCATGCGCACAACTGGTTCACTTTTTAAACAGTCTGCGCGGACTACTTATAAAAGACCGTGTGGAGGCTTTTTGATGTAGGAGTTGATGGATTAGTCCTCTCGGTTATAATATGTGCCCAGCTGCAAAGAACTAAGCGGCCTCAATTGGTAGATCTATTTGATGTATTAAAATTCTGGTTGTTTAATCGTATGAGATGAAAGCAGTTAATAAATGGTGTTTCTAACAGTTAACAGTTTAAATACCATCTTATACATGATTATTTGTTTGAGTGTGGTAAAAAACCAATTAAATAAATCCTTATTTAACCTTTTTCTGCAAGAAATATCTGACAATGCATATGTAACAAATAACAGTTTCGAAAAATACTCATCTGTAATTTAAAAAATAATAAAGTCTAGTGTTTTAAAAAAGAAAAGAATATTAATCTCTTACAACTTGAAGAAAAGCCATCTAAATAATTGAAATGATACTAACACTCTTATTCTTGTCTTGAAAAAACTGTCTTTCAATTTAATCTCTTTCGTATAGCTCTCGAAATCTTTAATCAAATGAATGGCTATTTTAACTGATTTTACAATAAAAGGAAAAGTTTAAGATATCATAATTTCCACTTCAAAATAATATTAAGTTAATCCCCGAGTACCTTCAAAATCAAAACAGGATCAAGAGCTTTTGTTTAAAATATAATTTACAAATTAACTGTCACAATATGCTTAAAACATATCCCAAATAGA
Organism: Parasteatoda lunata; assembly: GCA_949128135.1. Taxonomy (NCBI): domain Eukaryota; kingdom Metazoa; phylum Arthropoda; class Arachnida; order Araneae; family Theridiidae; genus Parasteatoda; species Parasteatoda lunata. The sequence goes on along the minus strand of OX421981.1, from coordinate 44,954,207 downwards.
AATAGTTTATCTCCTAAGAATTAGAAGTAAACATTCAATGCCAAGTAAGTCATAAAATTTAATTGCCTAAATGTTTCGCTTTATGATTTTTGAAGTATTGACAAAAGTACTAACTTACGTCAATCCGTTAATGTATATCATTTTGTTTATTTAATTTAAAGACTTGTGTTATTTCTTACTTTGACATTTTAAGTTCTCGTGCATTTTTATTTTGTTCAAAGTTTAATTCTGAGCTTGTATTAAAACTTGTTATTTGTTAAGACCGAAACATCTAGCAATAACTTACATTTTTTGCATTTTTATAAAACTAGACGCTTGGTTTTATATCTGTCACAGGCTAATTTTATTTTATTTTATTTTATAACTGACGATGAACAGCTGACCCAGTTTTGAGTGTAGAACTACCAATGTTCAACTCCATAATTTTGTAATTTTAAGCACAACCCAGAAGTAAAAGGAACTCCTGAATCAAGCATTGTGAGAAACTACTAACGTGGAGGAATTTATAATGTAACTTACCCCATTTACGTTACATGGAGGGAAAAACAACGAAAACCTCTCAAATTTAACTCTATGCTAGGGGGTTTTAAACATAGGATTTGGCTACCACTGAGGATAGTTTTACTTCAGCACCGTGAGTAAGAACCGTGAGTAAGAACCTTCAGTAAGAACCTTCAGTAAAAACCGGGAGCAGAATTTTTTTTTATAACTGCCGTTGAACTCCAGTATTTTCTAATCTACCTGGCAGTATTTAGTCTAATTTCAATGAGCCCACTAGATTAATTAGTGTATACATCTCAGTGTTTTCTTCTTTTATTTCAAGAACTGTTTGCACTTAATACCTACAATTCCATTCTTTTGTTTATATGGGTATTAAAAGTTCCAGTATTGAGTCAAAATCTAAGATTATTTAAAGAAGAGTTTAAACAACATATAAAATTTATCATTTTAGTAGTGTTTGTTTTCGGTATTTTTGAAGAAACCGTTTCCTCGGAAATGCACCAAATTAACATTTGGTCAAATAAACTTAGTTGAGGATACAAGTCTCCTCAAAAGCTTAACCGTTTGCTTACGGCTGGTACAACATGTGGACCGCATGTGATGGTACAACATGGAACACCGTAAGCAAAGGGTTAATACAACATAGCAATGAAAAACAATCGATTAGAACAAAAATAAAACAAAATATAAAGATGATGAATCAATAACACAAGCCTGCGAAATTGAAGTTTTTGAAAAATAGAGAAGTTATTGCTAATTTATATGTTATTTGATGTGCTGATTCCGAAAATGACCTTCATTTTCCACCATCGCGTCAGGATTTTTTGTAAAATCTATATCTATGTTTTTAGTAAAATCCTATTTGGAAAGGAATTCACTCAAACAATTGTGCATGTAGTATCTGGTAACTGTTCTGCTTTATTCATTTCGATCTGTTTAAATTGAATCTTGTGAAGGTATTCTAATTTTTGCGCGACCGGTTAGTTTTTTATAGGTTAAAATGAATGAAAAATACTGTTTTGGCAGATCGCACAAGTCACTTCTGGTCGAGAGAAAAAACAATAAGTTCCTGGAATTTTAAGCTTTTTACATCAGTTTCTAGAAGAAAATCACCAACATACCATTTTAATTTATTTTTATTAAGGTAACTTACGTAAAATTAACGATTAACAAAAATAGCAAATATTGTGTATGTGTACATGAAAGTTTGAAACAAAAGAAAAACGTTTCTATATAAGTACATGCTCATTTTTCTCTAAACCTTATTTTTAATGATCTTCTTTTATTCTTAATCTCAGTTCTTGTCCCATCTTCTTTGATATTTAAGCTCCATATCTCTGATATCATGATGAAACCTTTCACATTGATCTTCGCTGACTGCTCCTACATTTTCGGGGAACTAGCCCACATGTGAGTGAAGAAAATGTATTTTGAGACTCATGGAGCAATCCGAATTTTTTAATCTGTCCAGCATTTTCATTACAAATGCTTTACAGTCAGCATCCTTGTAGTTACCCAGAAATTTACTGGCAACATCTTTGAAGGCAACCCAAGCTTCTTTTTCCGTTGCTGCCATATTAGTCTCAGAAACTTTATCCTTCATCAGTTTGCGGATATTGGGATCAACAAAGATTCCCTCTTTCGGCTTGGGATAAACCTGGAAAGTTATTGCACAAGTATTAGAAACAATCGTCATCTTTTGGAACAGCCTTGACAAACTGCTTCATTGAATCTAATTTTATGTTTAGAGGGGGTAACAATAATCTTTTGTATCAACTAAGCTGTTTCGAGTAATATTCTTGGAGCCTAGGTCAAGATTTTATCTCTTCAGCCATTCTTTTTTTATTCAATGGTGAGTCTTGTCATGGCTGTCCCACTCGCAAATGAAACATGAGAACTTTGAAAATCCACCTTGGTGAACAAGAAGCATGGAGATAACTTTCAAATCACCTCAAATGGTCCAACTGTGGTCAATATATTTTATTTTGTCCAGGACGAGAGCCAGGTTTTCATAGCATTATTTTAGATATACCGAGTGTCTAACTGGTATATATGCAACCTGGCTCCCATGATGAAGAAGGACAGCTTTAAGACTTCTTTTAGATAAATCTATAAACAGCCTCCACTCATCTTTATCGTAGATGATCTTCAATTTTCTCATCAATACAAGAACATCAGAAGAATTGACCAAGTTTTCCTTTTCTCCAAAGTACTTAATAAATTCTTTTTCTCGATTCCGGTATCAATAAATAGATGTCTCTTTGGCCAATAAGTTTTTTTTCTTTAAGTCTGAAGCCTAAAAATTATTCAACTGCCTCTTTCGAAAGGCCCAGATCTCCAGTCAGATCATTAAGTTTAACCTGACAGAAGGGAAGAGGAAACCGGCTACAGATGGCTTATATTCGATATCGGAGCTTTGAACTTCTGGATGTTCCGAGTCTGAAGACTCTGGAGAGGTGACAGGCAATTCAGTTGGAGGCACAAGCACATCAGGTCCATGAGGAACGTGGCGTATGGCTGATGGAATGTTATCAAGATAAGATATTATCTTGATCTTATTATATTAGCCTTTGATTTTTCCGGTTATACCCACGAACACGACAGGAACGAAAATAGCAATCATCAAAGTGGTTCTTAGGCTCCCTCCATGTCATAGGAATTCCAAATCGTAAAGCAGTCTTCTTTCCTCGTCATAAGCGTATATCATTTCGACACTATACACAGACTTTATGAGGAGCCCATGATTTGGCCTGATCTGCGAGTTTCATGCAAAAATACGCAAGACAAAGTGGTCTTACATAGTCTGTAATGCTCTTCGTGTTTGATTTTACCAACACTATGCTCACCGCATATGTAACAAAAGTCATCTGGGAAATTTTCACAACGTCTCGAACTCGAAGCCTTGTTTAACGAAACGTACAGAGAAAAGCAGACGTTAAAAATACTTCCAAAAAAAATGACTCCCGATTACTCTTGCTAGTGTTCCTGCGAGGTCAGCGAACCAAGATAAGAATTTTCGTGACGCTATTGGTCGAGAGATGTTGTGACCCAGAGAGGGACGGGGACAGAAAGATGTTATAAAGGGGTACTTTTGTAGAGTTTACCAAAGTAGAATGCTGGTTACGCAAGAAGAGAAGTAATTCAAAAATGAAATTTTTTTTACGGTAAATGTTCATAAAAATTCCAGTAAAATTGAATTTTTCAAAAAAATGTGACTGGATGGAAAATTTTCATTACTGTTTTCCATTTCAGCACCAAAAAAATACCTAAAGTTTAGCTATCCGACCTCATGTATTTTTTTCATCGCAGGCCTGTAAATCAATCATCGTTACGAATCAAACCAAAGACATCATATTAGAACATTAACAACTGTATGATTATTGGCTTTAAAATATGATACAAATAAAGAGAATTTTTAAAAGTGAATAAATATTAGCCATTTTTATTATTATTGGAAGAAAAGACACTTTTACTTTCGTATTCATACAATCTAGGAAGCAGTTTCCTCAAAAAAATATTTCGCCCTATGCATTTGATATTAGCCATATAAAATTTGTTTTGTTAAAAATTACGCCATCTAGTGACAAAATCATTGCCAAAAGTAAAGAAATAATTTCAAGGATATCTGTTAGAATATTATATTCTTGTACTAAAAAATTAAGTCGTACTTGATATTTTTACTAACCGTCATTTTTTAAAAACTACCACTTTTTTTTAAAAAAAAAAACTCATTTCTAGCCATCATTTTTTGAAAAAATGACAAAAATTATTTAAAGAATATTTAAATATTTAAAAATCAAAAATTACGTTAAAAACAACTACAATTGTGTTTCGTTTCGAAAAACTATTTCAAATAAAATATGCCTTAACTTTTCCGTATTGAATCCTCAAAACAGCTAAAGTATTCATCTCTTTAGTAATTACCTTAACAAAATCTAAATAAACTTAACTAATGATAGCTTTAGCGGAGGTTAAGACAGTATCTTAACGTTAAGTATCTAACATTTTAAGTATACTAATGTTCTTTAATGTCTTGTGAAAGAGGTAGAAACTTCTGTGACATATAGTAATGATAATCTTAATGGATTGTTGATTGCCAAAGGAAATTGCAAAATTAAATGCATCATTGATTATTCGCATAAAATGGCATATTTTCATCAACGAGTTGAATTTAAGAGAAACTAACATTATCAACCTGTATTTTATAAGACAGATTTCAGCAATTAAAATGTGCATTAGGCAAGATAAACTACAAATTTATTGTTAAATCTTTAGCAAAAGAAGATTTATACATGTTAATATCGAATTAATATTTGTATAAGTTTAATCTTTAAAACAGAAAAGGCTTTCATCAGAGAAACTATATATAATAATCCAAATAACTTTAGTAATAGAAACTATTTACAGAAATGGCTTTCATATAAAAAAAACTGCATATAACTATTAAAATGACTTTGTTAAAAGAGACAATTATCATTATTGAAATCCCTATTATAAATGAAATTGTTATAATTAAGAAAGTAACTTCTATGGGATAAATTATTTATCGTTTTAGAAATTCTTATCAATAGAGAAACTGTTTAAATTATTATTGTTTCGAAAAAGTAAGTTATATATTAAGTTATATGCCTAAAATGTTAGAATTTTCATTTTAAAATTATTGTAAAATTATTGGAAGCAGTCTGTTCATCCTATTAAACGTTAAGTTCACGGTGAAGAACGAATTTTACTCTTTAAACCAAGGTTAAGAAACTATACGGTTCCATACGGTAACCACTTACAACCAGCATGGTTTCAAAACGGTAAAAAATTTTTACTAGACAATGGAGCTAGACATTTCTTATTAAGTTGTGGTTCAGTTGTTTTTTTATCAAATGAACCGCAGAATGTGGTTTAATTAGTTTATCTGGTTATTTCACCTAATGTAAGAGATGGGAAATACTATACTTTTATGTGTCAAAGAGCTTTATGGTTCTGCCGACTATGCGTTAATGAGGATATCGTATTCTAATAGTCCAGGGTCACAGTAGATATTATAAGGTACAAGAAATTCTTCTTGTGTTAAAGGGAATGAAAGAAATATTGCCGTGTCAACGCTGGGAATCGTACCCCGTTCTGTTGGTCATGATAGCCCTCTCGGCTATAATGTGTACCCAGCTGCAAGAAGCTAAGTGTTTTCATTAGGTAGGTCTATTTGGTGAGATAAAATTCTGGTAATTCAACCGTATTAGATGAAAGCAGTTAATAGAAAGGTTATTCTCAAAGTTAACAATTTGAATACCATCTTATGTATGGATTTTGACCGTTTTATTTGAATATTGTAGTATAACAATTAAATAAATTGTTATCTAACCATTTTTTTCTTGAAATTTTAACAGCATATCATATGGGAAACTGCCATTAATTATTTGGATGATATTTAAAATAAAACTACTAATTTTTATTGAGATACTTTTCACAAAAAAATTGGTAATTATTAAAATGACTTCTTAGAGAAAAAAAATTACTTGTCATTATAGAAATTATTTTCAATATAAAAACTGTTTAGAGATTTTAAGGTAGCTTCCACAAAAAAAAACTATTTATCTTTATAGAAGCTAATATATTTTGATAGTTCATTATATTTTGTAGAAGAAATCATATTCATAATTCAATATTACATCTCCAGTGCTGCAATAAAATCATGCCCATACTTTAATGTTAAAATGTACAGTTTCAATTCCAATTTAAATCAAGTCTATCAACTATGCACTAAAATGATGAATGTAGTTAAAAAGAAACTCTTAAAAATGCTTTAAAAATAACTTCTAAAAAGTAAAACAATCTTTAAAAAATATATAGAAATAAAAATATTTATATTTCAAAACTGACAACAAGAAATTTGGACTCAATTCAGATTGTATAGTCAGCACCTGAGTTAACAAGCTCCCCCCTCTATATTATTTCAACTGATTTTGTATCGCAGTATATACAATAAACGCAACATTTACAATAAACCCAGTGGTAGACATATCATGAGATAAAAACCTTTTGCCTCCACCTAGCCAATCATGGGAGTTTTCGTGGTTTTTGTCATCATGTAAAGAAAATTAAGACTAATTTCATTAAAAAGTCCGGAACGAAGATGAGTTTGGTAAACTGCTTGATCCAAGAGATCCCTTGTTTTCTGGGTTGGGTCCAAAATTATAAATTAATGAAATTGAAACTGCAAGGCTTTTCAATTACATGTATTGGCTAAACAATATGTAACAATTTTAAAATTAACAAAATATTTTAGGGGAGACTAAGGGAGTTCTCCCCAGTGGTAAACCAGGTTTGAATACCGGTTATAGCTGCTCGATTTGTGTACTGCCTCAGATTCGCCCACAGTTCTGACGTTAAGCACCCCCAATAGTCAATAGATCATAAGTAAGAACCACTTAACGTTGAGCTAACTGAGAAAGGGTAACATTTTTTTCCCCTTCTTGTAAGGCAAATCGGATTTCTTTCATACAAAAAACTTTCTACGAAAGCGAATCCCAATGCTTGATCCAAAAGATCCCTTGTCTACTGAGTTGGGTTCAAAATTACAATGATACTGAATTTTTAATTTATATAAATACAAATCCAGTGAGGCTCAGGTCGGAGATGAATAAATACATATATAATATACAAATAAACAGGTAAATATAATGTATAAATAGTATATTTCAATAAATTTTATTATTCAATTTACTTCTTGGTTAGTCTAACATAAGTTTCTTCGATTGTTGTGAAAATTTAAACAGTATACTACTTCACAAGTATATTGTTTATTGTAAAATTGTTTATTTGTTTGAAATATTTGTATTGCGAGTTATATGTTTTACAATAAAATGTATAAACAAAAAAAATTATTTTTAATAATTTCTCAGCCTGAAATTAATTCTAATTTAGTTTTAATCTCGATAAAGCACTAACACTTCATATACTTTTTTTTAAGATATAACCATTAGTATGTCATCAAGATTTTCATACACACAAAAAAAAAGAAAACATAAAACTTCTACAAAAGAAAATGAAGAATGATTGAGGTGCGTTCTGAAGCATCCATTAATAAATTCTATATTTAAGCTATAAAATCATTTACCCATCAAAAGAAATATAGATAAGAGAAAATATTTGAAAATATTTCAAGCTTCAATACGAATTCTACCTTCCTCTTTTCATTAATAGAAGTTACTGTGGTGCTGAAAACACACCTAAAATACTGTGAATCTATAGAAATGCCTCTTCATCTGAAGCTTAATGACTTCTTCAAAAATAGTTCTCAGACTTTCAGAACAACTTGAAAAGAATATCTTGATTCATTGAAACCTCGAAACAGAAGATGAGAGAATTAGTTGTTATAGTTTATAAATTATTTCTTATAAATGTATAGCTTGTGACAAAATGAACTAAAACTGAAAAAGTTTTTGATATAAGTTATAAAAGGGACACATTGTATTTACTTTACACATTTAATCGGAAAGAAAATATCGAAAAATCAATCTAATGATGATTAGGTACTTAAGATGAATAAATAATATTAGAATAATAGACTTAATTTGAACTTAATGAACATATTTGTTTTTACGTACTTTATATGATTATTAAAAAAAGTCTTAAGCATTTCACTATTGTAGTTAGCTTCTGGTGAGACCGAGTCAGTCTGGTTGACAGGGTGCTGGACTCACTTTCGTGAGACGGGGAGCTCGAATTCAGCCAACTGAAGACTCCCCATGTAGTAAATGGTGACTGATGTACGTTAAATCTGTCAGGTCAAAAAGCCCTCCAAGTTCATATAACAAATTATAACTCTGAGGGTACTGTCTTGGAGATTGATTGTTCTCTGTATGAGTTCAAAATTGAGATGATGAATTCTGTTGATAACAGAATGGGTCCACCCTATAAATGAGTATGACGTATGGGTTAGGCAGAAGTCGAATTCTTGGCCATAGATGGCACCACTGGAAAACAAAACAATCACACCCCTTGCTTTAATGGCCTACAACAGCAAAAATTAGCTTCTAATTTAAATTTTAAAAAATACATCTGAGTTACAAGTAGCATGCAGTTTCCGAATTTATATTTTTGAGAAACGAATTTTAAGTTTAAAAAATTTGGTTTAGAATAGTCACGTTTTTTTCTTAATATGAAGGATAACTTTTAAAGTTTTTTTTTTTTTAAATTTCATAACTAAAATTAATTTTAACTCAGTAATGATTAACTAGAAGAAGTAGTAAATATACAATAAACATCTATATTAAAAAAAGCGTTAGTACAAAAAGTATATATCTTTCTGTTTCGTACTAAAAACTGTACACTGTGCTTTAACTTCAGATCGAAATATAAATGATTATATTATTAATATATTATGGTAAACAGTTCTATATAGTTTCTGTAAATTTTTCTTTGTAATAATACACTTCTGCAACTCCATTTTTTTTTGAAGGAAGAAATTGTCTTTTTAAAAGAACATTATGCACAAATGAGTTAAAGTTACTTTTTAAAGAACTTTTTAGAAAGTGCTTAAATCATACAATTTTTCTCTAAATTTTTCTTATATTGAAACAATATTCTATATATTACATTATTCTATACATTACATTATAACATTACACTATTAATGAAGACTTATTCAATATCTATAGCGAAATATATTACATTATTCTATATATTACATTATTTGCATTTTTTTTAGTTACTTTTACCAATTCAAACACTCCAAAAACTTTGTAAACAATCTTTAAGTTGCCATATGTTCTACATTCAGAATCAGTATTTAGAAATTGGATACTTATGATCGGTAAAAAATATATATTAATTTGGAAACTGGTATTTAATTGGAAACTTAGAAAATGTATGTTACCGCAAATAAATATACAATGCAAACGAATTTTACCTTTGTGTTTTTGAAATAAACGTAGGTAGTAAGGATGAGTAGCAGAATCATTTTAAAGATAGTTTATGGGATGGTGGCTCATATGTGTTTAAAGACTTGTCTAGTTACTCGAATATTAAAATAAAAACATATCTTGAAAATAATATCATTGTGAAACTATGCTTACTCTTAACCCTAAATATAAATTACAAATTTAAACCCATTGTTAGTGAGCCTCTTTTTTATTTCTTTTCAAATTCATTTAAAAAGTTTTTGAAGACTTACTTCTACCAAAGACTGTTTCCAGCCAAATATATATTACTCCTGAAGACTTATTACACACAAAGACTTTTTCCTTCAAAAGATATTTTTTGAAGATCCATTCTAGTTCAATATCAGTAACACTATTATTATTACATTATTATTATAACATAATTATTATTAATAACACAAGTATGATTATTATCATCATACAATTATATTATTTATTAATAGTTTCAATGAAAACTTTTTACACCCAAAGACTTTCCCTTAAAGACTCATTACAACCAAAGACTTTTTTCATCCAAGAACTTATCTTTAAAGATACATTCCAGATAAATATCTATAACACAATGTCTTTATTATTTATATGAGTTTCAGTGAAGACTTATTACTCCCAAATTCTTTTTCCATGCGAAGACTTTTCTTGAAGGCATAATCCAGCTGAATATCAATAATACAATGCCTTGATTTTTTATATGACTTTCCATGAAGACTTATTACACTGATGGTTTATTCCATCCAAAGACTTTATCCATCTAAAGACTTATCCTTGAAGACTACATTCCAGGTCAATATCTATAATACAATGTCTATTATTTATATGAGTTTCAGTGAAGACTTATTACACCCAATCATTTATTCCACCCAAAGACTTGTTATAACCAAAGATAATTTCTATTAAAAAACCTTCTCTTTTTTTTACACATATTCCAATTCGATATCTACAATGTCTTTTTTTGTATTTATATGAATTTCAGTAAAGTATTCTATCCAAAAACTTACTCCAGAACAATCTCTCTATCATTCATATAAATTTCAGTTTATTCTTTTTAGATAATTAACTTAAATTTATATTCTAACAAAGACTTGTTATAACCAAAGACATTTTCTATTAAAAAACATTTTCCTTTTGAATACATAAAAACTTACTCAGAACAATCTCTCTATCATTCATATAAATTTCAGTTTATACTTTTTAGATAATAAACTTAAATTTATATTCTAGCAAAGACTTGTTATAACCAAAGACATTTTCTATTAAAAAACTTATTCCTTTTGAATACATATTCCAATTCGATATCTACAATGTCTTTTTTGTATTTATATGAATTTCAGTAAAGTATTCTATCCAAAAACTTACTCCAGAACAATCTCTCTATCATTCATATAAATTTCAGTTTATTCTTTTTAGATAATTAACTTAAATTTATATTCTAACAAAGACTTGTTATAACCAAAGACATTTTCTATTAAAAAACATTTTCCTTTTGAATACATAAAAACTTACTCAGAACAATCTCTCTATCATTCATATAAATTTCAGTTTATACTTTTTAGATAATAAACTTAAATTTATATTCTAGCAAAGACTCGTTATAACCAAAGACATTTTCCATTAAAAAACTTTTTCCTTTTGAATACATATTCCAATTCGATATCTACAATGTCTTTTTTGTATTTATATGAATTTCAGTAAAGTATTCTTTCCAAAAACTTACTCCAGAACAATCTCTCTATCATTCATATAAATTTCAGTTTATTCTTTTTAGATAATTAACTTAAATTTATATTCTAACAAAGACTTGTTATAACCAAAGACATTTTCTATTAAAAAACATTTTCCTTTTGAATACATAAAAACTTACTCAGAACAATCTCTATCATTCATATAAATTTCAGTTTATACTTTTTAGATAATAAACTTAAATTTATATTCTAGCAAAGACTTGTTATAACCAAAGACATTTTCTATTAAAAAACTTTTTCCTTTTGAATACATATTCCAATTCGATATCTACAATGTCTTTTTTGTATTTATATGAATTTCAGTAAAGTATTCTATCCAAAAACTTACTCCAGAACAATCTCTCTATCATTCGTATAAATTTCAGTTTATTCTTTTTAGGTAATTAACTTAAATTTATATTCTAACAAAGACTTGTCATAACCAAAGACATTTCCTATTGAAAAACATTTTCCTTTTGAATACATATGTTGACATGTTTTTTCTCATTCTAGATGTCTCGTGAGCCAAAATGCTGCCTACCAGATATTTGCAACTTGTGCCACATTTTATGTACCCCTTGTTGTAATCTTAATTTTATATTGGCGAATATTTCAAGTAGCCAGAAAGAGAATTCGCCATAAGCCAGGAGCAAAAGCCCGAGCTATACAACCCTCAGAAAAATCTATGGTCCATATTGTAACACATGACACTAAAAGCTCTCCATCAACTCAAATGACAGAGACAACAACGTCAGCAACTAATGGAACAACTGCAACAATAGAAACGGTAAAAATTTATTAATTATATTAACATTTTTTTCATTTTTCTCATGAATTGATTTATCACTCAAGGTTTCTACAGGCCATAATTTTAAAAGGTAGTAACTACATTGAAACAAATATCGTTAGTTCGTACTTTTATACTCTATACAAAACATCATTTTTAAATAAAAAATACATCTATAAGCGAATTCTATTGACCAATATCCTTAAATGTTATATTAACCGCTTAACGATCGGTTAATTTTCAAGAAACCGGTCAGAAAATTGCCTATTTTGCCAAATACTCGTATTTGATTAGTGCTGGCATCTAGTTTAAAATAAACTAACTATCCACAACTACCTTAAAAATATGCTGGTACTGCCATCTGGTGCGTAAAATGAGAAATAAAATGTTTTCGGGGCAAGAGAAATGTATTAGTTTTCTTATTGGCACGTTACTACTGAACACTCCAGCCCGGAAATATCACGGGAGCGAGAAATAGAGGGCGAAACCTCACCCCGTCATTTTTACGGGAGCGAGATGGAAGGGGTTAATAGCAAAAATCAAAAACGGGAAAACTGAAAACTTAAACCATTATTTTTATATATAGTAAAAGTTAGATTTAATGAGCAGAGAAGGGTAAAAGAAAGAAAGATGATATAATGAGTAGGGAAGGAAGAATACGATATAACGAATAGGGACATATTACGCTGATTCAAAAAATTTCAAAGCTCCTGCCAAAAGAGATAATATCAAAGAAGCGTGAATTGTATATCATAATGAGTTAAAATATTCTGCCTTCCGCTATTACGGAAATAAAACTTAGTGAAATGCATTATTTTGCTATCTAAGTGAGCAATATTATGCGAAAAATGTTTAAATAGGATATATATTTATTTATTTCTGATATTAATGTAGAAGAGATTAAAACGAACACGGTTTCCTTTTTAAAGTTGTCTCTTATTTAAATAATGCAGTGTGATCGACCACCGACTAATTTATCCCCTTCCAAACGAAAGAAAATTTCTATTTTTAGAAATTCTACCACAAATATAAAATGAATGCACTTTTTTGTCCACATATCCATCGTGTCCTCTTATTACCTTGCGTGACAACTTACTATTAAAACCAGCATTCACTGTTGACGTCAAAAGTAATGCAAATCAATTTATTTTCTTCTTGCAAAATCTTATTAAGATTTGGAAATGTGTTGTTCAAACATACCTATCGAAAACATTTCTGCCTTTTATTACGTGCAATGCTACGTAATTCAGTCTACAATCAGTAGGCAAAAGCAGTTTACTTTATGCATGTATTTATAAATCAAAATAGTTGTCAAAAATCGAGGTAAACATATCTATTTCATTTATTAGTCTTTTTTATTGCTATTTTTACATTAAACATATCTAGTTGCTTATAACGACAAGCTTGCTATAGCGACAATTTTATCTGCTATTATGAATTGTCATTATAACAGATTTTTTATCAATCAGGAACCACGATATAAATTTTTACGACCTCGGGAGCCCTGTTCTCACATACTCTCTCCTAAAAGCACTTCTATTTCTTTAAACTTTGAAATAACAGATATCTATAAAAAAAAATTAAACATCTATAACAAAATCAAAAAATAAATGAAATTTTCTAAATATCGAATAGTTATGAAAAAATATATCTTTTTTATATTAACAGATATTTATACTAGGGATGTTAAATTTTAAGATAAATTATTAAAGTTATTCATTAATGTAGATATTATATAATAATCACGTTTGTTTATAAAAAGTTCTAACAACATCTCGATGTAACAGGTATTAATAACAGATATTATACTAAAGATTTTCATTTCATAAGTGTGACAGTTAGGTTTATTAAAAAGACGTGCAAGCCACAATTTTGCGTAAAATATATTTCACTGTTGTTATAATAATTGTTGTAATTAATTGTTGTGTTAGAGTAATCTCTTTTTATAGACATGTACTGACCATATTTTTATACACACAATAATATTCTAAAAATATTTGTTTGAAATAATATTCCAAACAAATGTTACTTCATTTAACTTATTAGCATTTCATTCTTTAACATTTAGCTTTTTATGGAAACATTAGAGTAATGTGTTGAATTTTAGCGTTATTATAAAAGTTATCTTAGAAACTGACTTACAATTGTGGTATTTTGTTAATTACACTTTTAATAAATGGGGCATTTTTACATCAAGCAGTTTCTTAATACTGCTCTTTAGAAGTTACCAGAATATTCACCAGATGGCAGCACAAATAATAGTTATATATACTTTTTTTTCACTAATTATAACTGATATGCTTAAAAAAGAAAGCGCAATGTGAAATTCACACTTGAAATTTATATAGTTAAATCAATCACTTGAGGCAATGTAGTGAAAAGTCACGCTTTTAAATTTTTTATTTGTTTCCAATGCTTTAAGACGAGAGTAAGCACAGCGCTTTTTCCAGAAAAGAGATACACAAACAAAAACTAATAATAATCAAAGTACAAACAAAAAAAACTTAGCAATAAAAGAAAGAAAATAGTTAAGAAGTCAAAATTAAAAATCTACCTAGCCTCCCAATAGCGGGAGCAAATAAATTCTTTCTTCAGAGCAGAGCAGAGGGAGAGATGATCTACAGTCATCACCTGGTTACTGCAGCACTGGGGATGAGCAGTGTTATGCCACTTGAAAGCATTAGATATTACTTAGTTTTTAAATTTTCTTTATTTCATAAATTTAATCATTTCTAATCCCTCAATTTAATTTTTTTATTCAATTTTATAAAAAGTGAACGCAAATATTTTTATTTTCAATAAATGGCTAGCTTTTTATTTCAATGCAAGTGTATAACTAATTATTATTCAATGACATGACAAATGAACATCAAAATCTATTTTTAACTTTTCTTTCTTTTCCCACATTAAGCATTAGCATTTAAATTTCCAATGAACTATTTGGTCTTAAATACTCAGCCAAATTATTTAAATATTAACATGAAGTGGCTTAATTGGCTTTTCTTTTGGCAGTTCCTTTTTCAATAATGCGCCTAGAATGAATCCCTACTGTACTACAAGGCGTTAATTAAATACTACCTTCTAATTTGGCTTTTGAGCAGGTAATCTGTGGTGGATTTATTTCCCATGGCCGATCCTTAATCATATTGCACAAAATATATTATTTTTTTTAATATGTCACTTGGATAAGATTCTTTTTATTTTGCATTTTAAGGTTTGCAATGAAACTAAAAAAATTATTATAAATTTTATCCTGTTTTCACTATCTTCTTCAATTAGACCATCTACGCGTCCAACCGTACTAACTTGCCATTATAAACAGGGCTACTGACTATTTTAAATCTGCAAATAAGATAGAGACAATCTTTCGAAAAGCAGCGACCACCCGATACCTGTGGTAGTCCGGGAAATTAAGGATCATTTCACACCAGGGCTTTTCTCTTGATCTTTCTTTAACTTGGAAAGATTTATACTTCCTATAGCCAGATTTAAACCTTGAAACAACAAATGTATAGCAAACATCCTCAAAAGGGGCTTATTGGACACACAAGTCATTGGGCTGACCATGGGAGGTTTTCATAGTTATCCACTCAATGTAACGCAAATGCTGGTTAGTTCCATCAAAAAGTCCTCCTCGAAAGCTTATTTATCAGAATGCGTAATCCAGGAGTTACACTGCATTTTGGGTTTGGTTCAAAATTACATATAAACGGAGTTCAACATTAACTGTCGATACCACAATAAAATAAGATTATTAACCCTTTAACAGTGACATATATTTCAGAAAAATGGATCAAAAATAGAAAATTTTTTTGATTGCTTAATTTTGTTCTTTATATTATTATAAAAGTTAGAAAATGGTTCTTTATTACAAAAATTAAAATTTAAATGCGATAACTACTATATTTATAATTTTTGCAAGCACTTAAAAAAGTAATGGATTACACACACATCTTATTCAATTAGAGCAAATTAAACAAAATTTTGTAGGTCAATATAATGTATCTATAAGAATATAATATAAAAACACAGCAATATGATTTTCAATACATAAATTTTACAAATCTTTTACAATATGGCATATCCCAAAACACGGTACTGCACACAAGCCCATATCGCACTCTTTTCATCACCCACATTTTCCTTCCCTGGACTGAGGTAGTAAGCGGTAAAAAACTAAGACCACTAATGCCATCTATTAGGAAAATAGTGAATTAAGTGTCCTGAAGTAGAAATGAACTCCACTCGGGCTTCACAAAATAGTAACGTTAATTTTTCTCCTGCTCAGTTCGGGCATCACAAATACTACACGTAGTTTCCCGAACTGGATTCGGGTGACACTTGAATCACTTTTTCAATCAAATTTAATATAATCATCACTTTTATCAAATATAATAATCACTTTTTCAATCAAAAAATTTAAAAGGTTGATAATGGTTTTATTTGTAATTTGTAAAGATAAAGAACCAATACATATCTCAATTATAATATCCAAAAATATAAACAAAGATCATATTAAAATATTATAATTATTGTATTATTATTATAATAAATAATTATTATAATAAATTATTATAATAAACAAACGAAGAAGTAGTTAATAAAACAAAACAAAAATTAATGTAATATCTTAGATTAAATCACAAAGAAAGAATATTATTATTCCATATTTTTACAAAGCAAATAGTTTTGATTTATATTACAAGTTATCTTTCTTCCTCATTATTTGCTGTAAATAAGTAATTTTAAATAGTTTTTAATAAGAATTTCTGACAAAAATTTCAACTTATTTGAAATAAACTTTGTTACATTTTAAATATATTTGCTTGGAATCAATAGAATAGGTAAAGTTTAGATGGAACTTTTAAAAATTTCTCAATTTATTCAAAGATTTACTTTAGCTTAAGATAGCTAATAATAGTATTCGAAATTTCGAATTGATGAGTAAGAAGAGAGAGGTCGACATATTTTGACTTTAAATAAGTTATTTCATTTGAAAAAAATTTATGCTTTGGTTGTAGTAGCTAAAATAAAGAGCAGGGTGGTGTAAGCAATTTATAACATGCAAAACATCTAACTTATAAATAAAACTCATGAAATTTACATTTAATAAAAGTAATTCAGCTTTAGTACAAAATATCTATGTGAGTTATATCTTCGAATTAAAATACAATTTTTATTAAAACATTAAAAACGAAGGGAACAATTTCTCTACTTACTAATTTTAAATTATATTATCTATTCCAATCAACAATATAGTTAAATACAATATACTTCGAGTCAAAATATAGTTTCAGTTAAAGCATAACAGAATGTAAAGAGCAATTTATTTTAGATCAAAATCTATAAAAGTCATTTACTTTATTTATATTATGATAGATAATATTCAGGCTAATATTTACTAAAATGTAATTCTCAACATACTGGTTTTAAATTACTTTATACATTGTTATCAATGACATTTGTAAATAAGTTCTTTTATTAAACATATAAAATGATTGATTTTTCCAGATTTATTATCCAATTTCTAAATTCTTTTCTGTTATTTTAATTCACATATTAACAAATATGCATGAAAAAGGAAAAAGGATTACAATGAAAGTGTTTAAGTTTGTCACCTTACATACATATGTATTCCTTTTCACTTCAAATTGAACCATTCTATCATAACTCTTCATCTCCCTTTATTTGTTGCCAGATATTTTGCCTCTCTTCATGTCTTTCCTATTATTAGTTATTACTGGAAATATTGTTTGTGACTTGCCAGGAAAATGACATTTTGAAATTCAATTAAATTTTTTTAAATATACAAAACAGTCAATGCTAATGCAAAGTCATTTTAAAATACTAACAGAAATGCTATTTATTAAAATTTGAAGAAAAAAAAGTTCTTTCAGTAGTATAGTATTAAATCTTGGAGCAAGAGTTTGTAAATTGTCATATTTCGTGAGAATCATCCTTATATATATGCAGTAAATTTCCAAATCTCATTGATGATTAAGAAAATTCAATAATCCATTTAAAAACAAGAAATGTAGTTTAAGCATAAATTTTGCTACTACTCGAATATTTATTATATCCACCAATTGAAAATGCGCAGAAATTTTCTGTATGACCCAAAATGTTTTGAACAAAATAGATTATTTTCTATACTTCGACTTAGTTCTTCTTTAGTTCCTTACAGCCTGAAAAATTGCCAGTTCTTATTTCCAATACATAAAAACTGGTAGTAAAAATAATTCGTATTTTTTATCTTATATCTATCCTTTGTGATATAATAGGAATATAAAACTTCTAATGTTAACTCAGTAATATCAGCACAAGGAGCCTCGCTGGCAGAGTGGTCTCAACCATCACCTCCTACATCAAAAAGCCTCCACACGGTCTGTTATAAGTAGTCCACGCAGACTGTTTCAAAAGTGAGCCAGTTGTGCGCATGAACCCAAAACCTTTTATATAAGTGATTGAGAGCAGTTTATCATATATATTTGAGAATTGAATCTGTAGTGGTTGACAAGTGAATAAGGCAAACCAATAATATTCATAAATAAAACAAATTTTTAGTCATAAATTTGCTACCACTTTCTTATTTCAACTAGATTTTGTATTAGATGACTCGTTCGGAAAGTGGATATCCTTCACAATGGTCTGATCGGACTACCTATAAAAAACCGTGTGGAGGCTTTTTGATGTAGGAGGTGATGTCTCAACTCTGCAGTGTGGTAACGGATTTAAATCTCTCCTTATTTTAGTGATGCCCTTTTTCTAATTTGTGCTACCTGTTCTTCAATAGGCCGTCTTTATAATGGGCACACAAGTCTTCATGAGTATGTGTAACAATAAGAATGCCACACGCAAAAAGTGCTCTTTGTATTAAAAAAAAACACCAGGACGGAAAAAATGGTGGTACAATGCGCAAATTAAAAAATGAACCACCATGAATAAATTTTGATCTAATGATCGGATCTTTACGTTCTAGGACTCTTTCTCAATGGTTCGAGAGGATGGGCTCAAATATGCTAATAATTTAGTGCAGACGATATTTTCAGTTACGAAATCAGACACAAAAACGTACTTCCTCTGAATAAGCATTCGTTTTTTTCAATGGATACGGTTTTCTGACACCCAAAATATAGGGCGTAACAGCAGCCTAGGAAATATGGTTCCTATTGAGGTGAGCAGTAAGTTTAGACCCCTTAATATTAATTTTACTTTTTGCGTATTTCACCATATCTCGCGAACACACTTTTAAAGTCGTTTATCCAAAGATAATTCTATGCAAAAAAAAAAAACAAGTTTTAGTATATATTTATTATTTTTTTATTATTTTATTTAATAATAGTTGAGCTGTAAGGTATATATCTTTTACATTATTTTAAAGTATGCAATTTTACATGGAAAAATACAAAATTTGAGCGAAATCAGTTGAATAGTTCCTGAGAAATTGAATTTTAAAAAAGTCATATATTCAAAATTCGATTTCTCAGGAACTATTCAACCAATTTCACTGAAATTTTATATTTTGCTGTGTAAAATTATATACTTAAAGATGATATAAAAAATTCTATACCTTACAACTCTAAATTTTTTCGAATATTATTAAATAAAACAATAAATATACTAAAATTTGTTTTTCGCATATCTTTGGAAAAACGAATTTTATAAGTATGTGCAAATTTTTTTTAATTCACCTAAAAAATTCTGGAGATATGGCGAAATATGCAAAAAGTAAAATTAACACTAACACTTTTATGTCCGGTGACACCAACGTGTTGTCACGTGAAAACCAAACGTTAGCTGCCGGTGACAAGACGTTGGTGCCATGTCCAAGCCAAATGTTAGTGGCCGGTGACAACGCATCGCGCGTTGCAACCTGATATTTGTGCCCAACCATGTGACCATAACCATGTGACATTTTGTCAAGGGACAATAGAGTACAGGGATGCCAACTGCCCCGCTTTCTGAAATAGTGGTAGCAAAAGTGGTAATAATAAAGTGGTTTAATAAAGTGGTAGCAAATTATATAGTAAAATTAGTTAAAGAAAGATAGTTACGCTTATTATTAATATAGTAACCAGTAGTTTGATGCTTTAACGTTGCATTTTATATCAAACTTATAATTTTTGATAAATAGAGGTGAAAAAATTACTTATAATGAAAAATACTAAACTAAAAGTAACTTAAATTTCGCTACCACTAGGTACCACACGCTGAGGTGGTTTTAACAAAAATAAACACCGGTTACATGGTAAACTTATCACTAAATATATGCGGACTGCATAGTGTTAAGGGGTCCAAACTTTGAACCGCTCTCCTGACCAAACTATTTCCCAGATTGTGGCTATCCCTATATTTTGGAGTTCAGAAATCCAAATCCACCGAGGAAATAAAAAAGGTATTTTTATTCAGATAAAGTACGTTTTTGTGTCTGATTTCGTAACTTAAAATATCGTCTTCAATAATTAATTAGCATATTTGTGATCACCCTCTCGAACTATTAAGAATGAGTCTAAGAACGTGATGATCTGATCATAAGATCAAAAGTTATTTAAGGTGGTCCGTTTTTGTTTTTTTTCTTTGGCGCACTGTACGTATTTGTTTATACTAACTGGATCTTTCATTCCATTACATACCACTTAAGCTTTATTTGAGCATTGGGATTTGACTTTTGATCAAACTTTAAAATAATTCCAAATTTTAACTATTTAAATTTTAACTAATTCCAAAAGTAAAGTGGTAAGTTTTCAATTCTTTTAGAAGTTTTCGCTTCCCGGAACACTAATTTACAATCCAGTCGCCTTTAACGACCTTTTATTCTTCGCTGTGGTTCGTAGCAATTATAATGCTACCTTTATTTCCTTTAAAAAATTTTTACTTGACTTTAAGAAAGTCAAAATTCAATTTTTATTTAAGAAATCGCCAAACAGGAGGGCGGGTTGTTAAAGGCCACAGGATTGAAAAATACCCGGAACATTGGTCAGCTTAGTACGATTAATATCTTTAATTAGTTCTACATTTTTTATTTCAGATAACTCCAGCTACAAAGAATAAAAAGAAGCCTACTAGAGAAAACATGGAAGCCAAAAGGGAAAGAAAAGCTGCCAAAACTTTGGCCATCATAACAGGAGTTTTTGTGATCTGTTGGTTGCCATTCTTCGTTACAGCATTGCTTATGGCCATATGCCCGGCTTGTGAACCGAACCCATACCTGTTCTCTTTTTTTCTGTGGTTGGGTTATGCCAATTCCATGCTTAACCCAATAATATATACGATTTTCAGTCCTGACTTTAGAAGCGCGTTTAAACGTGTTTTATGTGGAAAGAAACGAGGCAATATGCGTTAGATAAGACACACTTCACGGAAGATTTATTGAGTAGTGCTATTTTCTGGATAAAGGAGTTTTGGTATAAAAACAATGACGTGGAATTTAGTGAAGGAAACTTTATCCCATTTAGTTCTACGACGTTGACTGTTGAGAAAAAGAGACCCAAAAAAATTGAGCTTCTTATGATGGTGAGCTTCAAAATCCAAAAAAGCTCAAGATTTATATCCAATGTAAATGAAACAAGATATTAACTTTTCAAAAACTTTATGCTTATGTCTTTAATGCTAACAGAAAATAGAAAATATTCGTAAAAATGTAAAGTGACATGTTAGTAGTAGATGTAGTTGAATTACACTGTAAGCTTTTTGAGCAGAAAATCAATTTGAGAAGCATAAAAATGTATGGATTTTTAAAACCAATGTACATTTGTTACAAGCTAAGGTGTTTTTAAAAATACTGACTATACTTATTTGAGATTTAAGATATTTGTATCTAATTTCTCTAAAATTATGGTCAGTTTCTTACTTAAAAGTCAAAGTTATTTTGTAGATATTAAAAAAACTTACGTTGTTTTTATGACTATTGCCAACAACTTTTAATCTATTGCAATAAGACATTTATTGAAATGTTCCTGAAAAACTAAAAGTCAATAGTTTTATTACAGAAATATTATGAAGTTAACTAGAATAACTAGAATAAGTCACTAGAAACACAAAATGAAACGAAATATACTGCAAAATCTACTGTAGCGAAAAGATTAATACAAAATGCAATACAATAATTTTTTGGAACAGCAGGATTTACCGTAATAGCTAACATAATAGAAAGCATTACTTTTACCATAAAATATAGTTATAAAATCAGTTAGTATACAGTAATAATTCCTTTAAAGCGAAGTTTTTTTAAACTTTGGGTCATGACTCCTATTAGGATCAAGGAACCTGCAGTAGAAATTTTTATATTTCTTTAACTTATCCTATTAACTTTATGATCACCAAGTACATCAAGATTAGAAACGACAATACAATTGTATTAGCCATGGTATCTCAGGGGAAAGCGCTTGCCTTTCAATGACATTACCCAGATTCGAATCCCAGACATGGCTAGTCGATATGCACCGACCATAGCTCTGAACTATCCCAAGTGGTAGTCGGATACTGGGTTAGAGTTCTCTTGAAGTCGAACTATACGTGAGAGGTTTTCGTACTTTCCTTCTCCATGTAACGCAAATGTCAGTTAGTTCAGCAAAATTGTGGATAGGAAAAAGAACAGGAAGATAACAGTGAAATATTGAAAACACCTTTTATTCTTGCCATTTTTCAAGATATTTCTTAGAGGCTAAAAAAATTTTTAAAAGGGAAAATAAAAGGATAAAAAAAATCATTGTAAAACAGTAAAACATTAAAAACACCTTCTCTTTTTGCCTTTTTTCAAAATAAGATATTTTTTATAAACTAAAAAAATTATTTTGATAGAGAAAATAAAAGAAATAAATTCATTGTATTTTGTGCGCGCAAGATTGTGGTTAGGAAAAAATCCCGGAGATACACCGAAGATACAGTGAAAACACCTATTATTTTTGCCATTTTTCAAGATAAGATATTTCTTAGAAACTAAAAAATGATTTTAATAGCAAAAATAAAAGTCTTAAAAAATTCAATGTATTTCTGTGCACGCATAATTGTGGATAGAAGAAAAAAAAAAGAAAAAAGAGAGAAACATTAAAAACTCTTCTATTTTTGCCATTTTCCAGGATGAAACATTTCTTATAATTTAAAAAAATTATTTTAATAGAGAAAATAAAAGTCTGAAAAAAAAACTCATTGTACTTCTGTGCGCACAAGATTGTGGATAAGAAAAAAATCCGGAGATACACCGAAAATACTGGGAAACATTAAAAACACCTTTTATTTTCGACATTTTTTAAGATAAGATATTTTTTATAAACTAAAAAAAATTATTTTGATCGAGATAATAATAGCCTAAAGAATTTCATTGTATTTCTGAGAGAGCAAAATTGTGGATAGGAAAGAAAAATTAGTAAATATTATTTTGTTGCTCAACGCCTTTCCGGGCAAATAAGCTTTAAACTTTTATTTCGGTTTCTAAACAAATTTCAAAAGTTTTAATTCTAAATAAGTATGGTCATTTTAATTAAAATTTAGTTGTAATGAGTTACAACATATTTTAGAAGTAAGCAATAATAATGTCCATCTAGTCAATATTTTGCCAATAATTTCTATTTTCATATTCTACTTTATTCTGTATTAACTGACTAATTATAAAAATAAGAAATCTTCTAAATCTAAACTATTTTTCAGTTACTTTTTCATACATTGCAATTCTTCATCCCTTAGACCTAATTAGTTTATCCACTAAAGATATTTAATTTGCAAATTATCTCTAAAGATCAAAATCAATATCTCCAATATTTCCCCTCTTTAAATACCAAATAAAACAAGAAATATTGTTTTTTCGAAAGAAGTACTTTCAGTTTTGTAAACATCTAATTTTCTTTTATCTCGTAAGTTGGCTAAAATTAGTACGGGAGGTACTATGTTCATTATCATACAGAAATATAAGCATTTTTAATTGAGCTTTAAGGCTTTGGAAGTAAACATAGCATAAATTTCAAGAACATGACCTCTCTTATATTATGTAAAAATTATGCATGATGCAAGTAGAGTGTTAATTAACAAGATAATTTAAGAACATAAGCTTGGAAAAATGCTTCATTTAATCTTAAGTTTTTTTTTAAAAAAATTCTGAAGCAAGCTTATTAGTATGCAGCAAGTTATAAACGTTGCATGGAATATCCATTATAATCTTTCGTATTTAATTCTAGGTCTCAGTTTCGATTAATAAATTTTTTATCAAGTATTTAAGAGATGTAAGGCTAATTCATACTAATTAGACGATGTACTGCTTCTAGTGATCCATGGAAGAGAAAATCTTGCACAGTAGACAACGTTTAAACTTTTCAATTTTTTGCAGGATATTAAAAAAAATTGGTTACTTATTAAAAAAACCCAAATAGAGTTAAAAAAAAAAGCTTATTCATGATTTTTTTAAAAGCAAAAGTTTTAATAGGGTTTCTTTTTAAATATAAATCTTCAGAGCATTTTTAATGTATTGTTCGCGTTACTGTAAACTTATGTGGGCCTATTTTAATTAAGCATGTAGAATCTAAACATCTTTTTTTTTTAAATTGTGTTTTCGGTTTTAAACAATATTATGACACTGCACGCTGATGAATACGCATAAACTCAAAACATCTGAAAAATACTACATCTGAACAAAATCACGCAGACTTCTCAATTTTTAGCAAATAAAAGTTGTTACAGTAGAGTCCCCTCGATTATCCGAGTTTCGGCTTTAACAGAACTATTAAATATTTTTTGTTCTATTTTATTTTTATTTTTCAATTATTCTAATATTAGTCTTTTATTTTATTATTCTGATTTATTATTTTTAAAAAAATCTGAATTTCATCTTCCGAACACTCAGGAAAACAAAATCCAACATTTTGATCCGATGAAATGATCGTTAATATCGTCAATAATGAAAATGAATCTGAAGATGAGGGGCGAAGATGAGGAAGACAGTGACGATGAAAATCGGCATGTAAAAATATCTCACGCAGTTGGACTAAAAGCTATCGAAAGTGCTATTAAATATATAGAACAACAAGAAAAGGCGACATCTGTCTAAAAAAATGGCGAAACAAAGCTGCAGAAAAGCGCCAAAGTAATACAAAACTAAAAACGATTAAGGATAACGATTAAAAACTCTTTAATAAATTACGATTAAGGATAAACTCTTTAATAAATTACGAGTAAGGATAACTCTTAAGTAAAAACTCTTTAATTCTCTTGAAGTATGCTCTTTAAGGGTTTTTAAGTAAGCTTTTTAATTACAATAAGAATTCTATGTGGTGTACTCTTATAAATTTTGTATTTATTAAATATTTTACATTTATACGTAATCTTTTTCTTTCTTTCTTTATACTTCTTCGCTATAACCGAGTTTTTACGTTATCCGAGTTAGTCGTGGTACACATTAACACGGATAATCGGGACTCTACTGTATATTATAAATAATATTTTGTCATTATAAGCGCTGCGTCTACGAAGCATAAAACAATTGAAGGAAATCATGAAAACAAAATTCCTTATTTACCATCATAATAATATCAGTTAACCACAACACACTCTTGAATCCACACACTCTAATCTAAATCTCCAATTCACAGATGTTTCATTTATTTATTTATTTATTTTTGTAGAGAGATCATACGGGAAGAAATAAGCCTGAAATAGCTGTTATTTGTATGCAATTCTATTTTTATTAATTTTGTCTAATTTTTATATTTATAACCGGTACTAAGCTAACAATGCTTAACTCCATAGATTTGTAATTTTGAAACAGCTTCAGAAAACAAGGCAGTACCTAATTTAAATACCGAGGCAACTTTGCCGTCATGAAGCAATTTTCTATTGGAACTAACCCATATTTTATATAGAAATGAAAGTAACGAAAACCGCCTAGGGTCAGCCAGTTCAATAAAGAATTCTGACCCTAGATCCGTATAAAACTGTAAATCGATCAAAAAAAAGCTATTATTTGTGAAGAAATTTGTAATTGTTTTATGTTTTTTATTACCGGCGTTCAACATTCGACTCATTTTGGAGTTTACGACAATAAATGCTCAACCTGGTAGCCTTGAAATTTTGAACGCAACTCAGAAATGGATGAAGATATTGGATCAAAACCCAAAACAAACTAGCCTTCGCAGTAGACTTTTCGAGGGAAGTAACTCACCTGGTGTTACATAGAGAGGAAAATCGCAAAACCTCCCACTGTTAGTCCGACGACAAGGAAGTTCTAACTCATAATCCGTCTGACACAGAGAAATTTTTATGTCAGCACTGAGGTTAGTACAAACTAGGAGCAAAATCTGTATCGACCAGCAATCGCTGGGATTCGAGCCTGGGTTACCTCATTGAGAGGTGAGAGCTCTATCACCCAAGCCACTGCGATCTTCTCATTGTAAATAAAGAAAACGATTATATAGGAAAAAACATGGCGGCCACTTGACTTTACTATTATTTTCTTGAACATAAAATGGTTCAAACCTGATTTTCTTCGCTTTTTATTTTTTTTCTTTCATTTAAACACTCTAGTAGAGACCACATACAGCAATGATGAAATATTTCAGTACCTTTTTTTCAAAATTAAGAGAGCATTTTGAGACATTTAATTTAATTGTGCGAAACTTCAATATTTTTAAAA
This sequence comes from Parasteatoda lunata, assembly GCA_949128135.1. Classification (NCBI taxonomy): domain Eukaryota; kingdom Metazoa; phylum Arthropoda; class Arachnida; order Araneae; family Theridiidae; genus Parasteatoda; species Parasteatoda lunata. Next base: position 44,927,651 of record OX421981.1, on the reverse strand, counting down.
TCATCCTAATGTATTAAGCTATAATTTAAAAAAATGAATTAACACGTTCACGCTGGCGTGACCCACCGGTGGCCCACGCTAGATCGTCTCATCGGGCGGCGCACCGGAGTAAAAACTGGTAACAAATAAATTTCATTTTTTAGTTTTTTTCCGGGAATAATAAAAATCCATAACTACCAATTGTTTTTAACGGATGCAATTCTTATATTGAATTGCTTCTTCGCCGTGATAAATTTCCTTACAGTGAATTGTTATTGTTGAGAATAGATTAACTCCTCCCGAATATTATCTAATATTGAAATAGTTTTTCTACCAGTATTTTCTCTTTTCCATCCCACTTGCAGTCCTGAACACCCGGCGTGAACGTGTTAAATGAATTGGTTAAGACTCCAGAAATTTTACTACTAGTCATTTTAGAAAAGAAGATGAAAGATGTTGTGAATAAACTTCCTAAGAATAGGATGAAGGGATGCTTATTTTAGTATACGGAACCCCATTTCTTAAATTTACGATTTAATAATTCTCAACCATTTCAAAATTTTGAAACTAAAAGAAATAATGCTGCTCTTAATTTCACACACAGCTATAATGCTGAAAATTTAAATAAACCACAAAAAAATTCTTTTTTTTTCAGTATATTCGACCAGAATATTACATTAAACCATACAATAAACAAGTACATTTGCATTTAGAATTTTAAACTAATATATTGATACAAAATTCATATTTAAAACTTATTTTCTGTTATATTGAAAACTTGTGTTAATATCGAAGCAATTAAGAGTGAAGATTTCAAACTTTTATTTGAAATCGAAATTATATGTAATATTTCTTCAAGTGAATTTCAGTTATGAAATTTAAGTTTTTAAATTTAGCTAAGTCTCTTTATAAAGCAATACATTTGACTTAGCTCTCCTGCATCGCGTTACTATGGTAACTGGTGAATAAAATTGTTAAGTAAAAGTTCTTTGAACTCTCACTGTGATTGTGTGTGTGATTTTAACTTCTTCAAAACCACTTCATTATTTTTCTTACCTCGCTTTGTTATCCTCAAATTTAAAATTATAATATTTTTGCTTCTTTCAATCAATTCATGCTCTTATTTTCATCATTCATGCTGATCAAAAAATTAAATATTTAGATTTTTATCTTATTTTATAGAGCTATTGTGTCTTTTTTTTTTTCCTTTCTTTTTTTCAAAAACTATTTTATTTACTGTGTGTATCATGTTTACTATTTATCAACTACTAATAGCATTCTTGTATTATTGCGTATTGTGTAATAAATATTAAATTTTATGTGGTAGAATACAAACTATGTTGTAAACGTGATAGTGTTTTATTAAATGTTGTGATTTATAAAATTTTCGATTTCATTAAAAAAAAATGTGCTCTCTTTATCAAGAAATGTTTAATATATGTAATATTTTTTATACTAAAAACACTTTTTTCTGTTCGTGGATGTCAGATACATTCAAATCAAGTATTTTTCTCAAAATGAAATATAATAAAACAAGTTGAATTTTACTAAAAGAAAATCAGGCAAAAATTCTTTGTTAAGTAAATTTTTCTATTTTGAATCAATTTCAATTAAGTATAAGTAAATAGCTATTGAAGGCCGAACTTCATATTTCATCAAAGAATATTACTTCATTAATTAAAACGCCGATTTTCTTTTGGGTGACAAAAGAAATTGGAAAATGCAAGGTACGCAGAATTAGTACACACCTAGAGAAAACTAATAGCTGGTATCAATTTTGTTATTAAGAAGCTGGAAATTTTTTAATATTAGCTTTCAGATTCAAAATAGAATTTCATACCTACCACCTTCGTATCTATATATATTTACTAAGAGAATATTAAATATTCTGATATCTACAAACAAAATAACATAAAAAGTGGATTAATATTATTACACTTTTTTAATTTTTTCCAAGTGCATATGAACCTTGTACAAGGTTTAATCTGAATTTTTTCTTCCAATTCGAAAAAAGAACCAACTATGAAAAAAACAATAATGGTAGAAATTTTTTTCAGTGGCAATTTATATATTTTGTAATATTTTTAATAGATTTTAATATTTTGAGTACTTATATATAGCTGAATACTTATATTATAGTTTTTAGTATTTTGCAGTAATTTCTTTAGTATTTTTTTTATAAAACTAATTTCATTTAACAAAATTTCTATAGTTTTTATTGACATTTTTGCAGAGCGTTAAATGAAACATTCACAGTTTTTATTAATAAACATAAATTTTGGTTTAGATCTTGGAATCAATTTTTGAATCTATTATTAAAAATACAATTGTAAAAATACATTTTAAACTTATAAATAAATTTTATAGATACTGTAACATTACGATGACATCATTTATTGTAATAGTGGTTTTAGTAAATTTGTTGTTGCTATTGATGTTATTAATGTAGTCAAATTTTTATTTTAATACTTATAGATCTTGAAATTTTGATAGTTCCTGATTTTGATTCCCTGAAAATTTTTCGAGTGGTTCTCAGGGAAAATATTTGACATAGAAATTTAATTTAGCCTACAAACTAGCTATTAAAGTTGGAAAATGTTTTTTATTATTTTTATTTAAAAACTTTTAGAAGATTTTCTAAAAAACATTTTTACACTGAAATATAATTTAATTATTTGATAGACTAAACAGTCATTAATTATGTAAAATATTAAATATTTCATTCTTTCATAAACTGTAAATTGTACTCAAGTGTAGTGTTGAAAATTGTATATAGTCAACTAAAAGAAGGAGCTTTTATTGATTAATAAAGACTTTAAGTTGCAGTACCATTATTGTATGTTGTTATATATTATTTAAATGTGATGTATATTGAAATAAATGGATTTTATTAAAATAACATATCGTGATCTTTATTTCGTTTAGCCACATAACTTCACACCAAATAATGATAAATAAAAAAAAATTTAAAAGTAATTAAGAAAATTAAAGCTTGTTTAATCGTAATTAGTGTGATGTATAATGAAATAAATAGTTTTTATTAAAATAACATGCAGAGATGCCAAGTAGCATTTTTTAGTGGTAACACAGTTTAAAATATTTTTAGCTTACTATTTTTCATTTCAAGCAATTTTTCCGCCAATACAAATCAAAAATTTGATGCACAATATAAAATGAAACCTTAATCCATTTATCTCCTAGCTACCCTCTTAAAAAGTAATCGTAATTATCCATATTCCACAAGTTTTACTACTTAATTTGCTATTAATTAATAAAAACTTTTGCAGAAAGCGAAACAGTTGTCATCCCTGTAACATTTCATACTCCTAATTGTCTTTAACCAAAAAATATTCCTTCACTCTAAGTAATAACAAACATTTTTAAAAAAGTAATCAAAACAATTAACACTTTTTTAATCGTAATTAATGTGATGTATATTGAAATAAATGGTTTTTTATTAAAATTACATGTCGTGCAAATAATTTTCTTTAACCAAAAAATATACCTTCATTCCAACTAATGACAAATAAACATTATTAAAAAAGTAATCGAAACAATTAAAACTTATTTGTTGTTGTTTCTAATGCTACTTTCCACACTAGCAAGCCTGCTTGGTGAAACCGAGCAAATTTAAGGCCAGAGGGTGCGTTTCTTGTTTTTCAATGGCGCCATCTATGACCAGGAATTCGTCTTCAGTCACACACACGTCACACCCGTTTATAGGGCGGACCCATTCATACATTCATTTATTCATCGACAGATCGTAATTTTTTACCTGGATCAGAGAACGATCGATCTCCAATCCAGTACCCACAGATGTATTGATTTGTTATGGGAACATGGAGGACTTTACGATTCGACAGATTTAACGTGCATCAGTCAGCATTTACTACACGGGGAGTCTTCGGCCGGCGGGGTTCGAACCCACGAACTCTCAGACATGGCCCCACCAACCAGGCTATCCCGGCAACACTTATTTAATCGTAATTAATGTGATGTAGATTGAAATTAATGGCTTTTTATTAAAATTACATGCCGTGCTCTTAATTTTCTTTATCCAAAAAATATACCTTTATACCAGATAATGACAAACATATTTAAAAAAGTAACCAAGAAAAAAAATCAACTCCTATTTAATTGTAATTCAGTTCTCAATTGAAAAGCTCAGTGAATTAAGCAATTTAGAGAAATTTTCAGGAGTATTTATTAACCCTTTGACGCAGATTGGACACGCAGACATAAGAAACAGTCTAACAGTTAATAATAAATCTGTTAGATTATCAGAATTGTATTTGTACTAAAACATAAAACCCAAAAAATGTAGTTGGAAAAAAAATTTCAATCATATTCAAAAAATTTTCAATAATTGGTTTTGTAAATTAAAAAAATTCCAATGATGAATCTTCTCTTGGATATAAATAACTGCAAATAAGTTCAAATTTGAAAAACTGTTGTTCGGATGAGCACCAGTGTTTCCATGCTGTATTTCATAACCATAAATTGTTAAAATGCTAAATATAATATTTTTCACTTATTTTGAACTAAATTATTATAAAAATAATGAAAAAAGGATGAAAAACCTGTTTTATAAAAATTCTGCGTCAAAGGGTTAATAGTAACTTGGTCTTTACAATGTTAATCGCTGAGTTTGTTTTGGAAATTAAAATAAAGCAATGACGCGATTATATTTCGAACGCATAACAAATGGCCCTATTTTAAACTTTACGAAAAACTTAATACCATTTTTTTTACCAGTTATAACTCACATATATAGGACAATTTGTTTTACTCACAAAATCCTTCAACAAAATATTTAAATTTGAAAACTTTAAAAAAAACAAAAACCTTAGACCAATAGCTGCGCACTTCACCTCTGACGCCTCATACCGAAACTACCAACATAAATAAAAATCTCCAACTCTTACATCAATAATTCATAGCAATATTTCAAAACATCAATAGATTACAACCTCAACAGCCTTAACTACAATACCAGGCTTGAAATCCGAACCTGCTACCTCACGTTGACAATAAATTCACAGCCATCTTTACTATAGCAAGTTGCTTAGAGTTATTTTCACTTTTCTTTTCAGTTAAACAAGCAAGGAGCTTGCTCTACAATATCAGTCAACCCAGAGACTCTGTAAACAAACTGTTTATATATATATATTTTTTTTTTACTTCAGTAATGTTATGATGAATGGGATATGGATCTTCTGCGTGGCCCAGGTGCCCAGCTTTTGTCAAATAAAGTAAGTAAGTACTCACAAAATCAAATAAATACAGGGCTGAAAGCCTATGACGGAGAAGAGCAAAAACTGGTACGAAAGGCATTTCATTCTAGCATTTTTTTTCTGTCAGAAACATTAATTTTCCGTAACTACCAAGATTTTTTTACAATTATAGCATATATATAAAACTGCTTCGAGAAAAAGAAAAATTGTTGAATAGTTTGAAGACAAAAATTAATTTACTCCACCCGAAAACAAGTTAGAACTGAAATGGTTTTACTACCAACTTTTCCATCTCACATTTAATCTATTGCTAGTTTTTGTGGAAGCACTTAAAACTAACCAGCACACCTTCACGAGGAAACCTCAAGATTCCCCCAGCAATGTAGCTAGATTCCTGAACATTCTCAAAGAACTCCAGGAACTGTTGAATGACGAGAAAATAGTCGCTCTACTCATCTCCTTGCTCCCAACCCAAAAGATGTAGATACGGAGCCCTACCATCATGCCTGCTACACCTCACATGATTCCTTTCTTCATTTTTATCTCATTTCAGGCTCTATTCCGAGCCTACATCACATCTTTCCTATGTATGTTCACGTCATGGGATATTTCAAGATGAATGGGAAAAGGGCCATTTAGGCCTCAGATGCCCAGTTCTAAAATAACGAACGAACGAACTTAAAACTAACCTCAACTTTGTGGGGTAGAGCTGTTTTCCTTATTTACTGAATGGTGTGGGGTACAATATTTAAAATAACTAAGCTTTTCATCATATAGGGGAGTGTCGGGTACCCCCGCCCACTGTCAACTTCATATGTATAGAATATTTTTTCAAGTCAATGGGCCATCGACCATTAATTGTTATATTAAAAAATGATTATTTTCAAAGTTTCAAGTATTTATGCAGCTGGTAACATGGTAAACAATAGTTTTGAAAATATGTTGAATACAGTAGTCAAATTTTTTAAATTTCTATTTTTTTAAGTTAAACTATTCTTTTTTTAGTTTATTCTTTTTGCATCGATGATAAAACAATAGAAACATACAAAAATATTGATTTTTACTCAATATTACACAGAAATATAAGCAATACTCCTTAAGTGGGCGGGGCTACCCGACTCTTCCCTATATTATTTCATCAGACTTGATTTCAATCATGAGTTCGAGTTGTATATATATGTTTGTGCATCTGGAATAATGTTAATTTAGAATTTTGTTTTTTAATCTTCGCTTCAAATCGATAAATTAGTTTGACGTGATAGTTTTTGACTCACCTGATTGAATCCGTGATTCAATTTTAAATGGTGGATTAACTTTGTATATTCCATTTTAAATGAAGTGTGTATCATAAAATATCAGCTCGTACTTCATTTCCTGTGCTGTAGGTGTTAAAACAGAAGGTATTTTTTTCAACTTCCCAAAACCTCATAATTTCGTCAAGTTAATTTGCAAATTACAATGAAAAATTGGTTATTTGGATGCTTTTCTTTAAATATTTGCTCTCTTCTGGTCCACTAAATACCCATACAATAATCTTGTTTTTAACAACTGTAGTATTAAATTTATATTTTTTCCTATTTAACATTATTTAAAGATAAAAATGGGAACCTAAAATTATGCTAATTTTCCCTGGTTTGTGAAAATTTTCTGTCCTAGCAATTCCCATTTATTCATAGACCCTAGGAAATTTTGAGAGTAGCTAGCAAGTCTATATAGAACTAAAGCTTTACCATTTAGTGTTTTTAGACCTCATAAAGATCTTACTTTAAATTTTGCGTGTTTACGACAAAATTTGGTTTCTTACCCACCTATTCCAGAAATGCCCGTTCTTAATGATTCTCCCTGACGTTTGTGCCAAACTCTCACTTAGAATAGAGGTCTGACGGCCTCGGTCGATAACAATGGCAACAATAGCAGAATCTGGTTCGTTAAAATTGCATTCTTTAATATAAGCCGTATTTTTAAAAAAAACTGTCTTTCCACTTTGGAAACTTTGTGATGTTAGATTCTCGAAACGGCTGGCTTGTAACGTTACGAACGAGGTTTTCAAACTTTTCCTCCAGAGTTGATTGCGCTTAAGAAGATTCCTTTTACTCTTTCAGATTCATAGCGTTACTCAGAAAGCTGTGCTCTCCTCTTGCTGTGGTTACAGCTGTACTTGCTCTGGCTTATATTTATTCGTATCAACTTATAATTTCTTAGAATTAGATAGCTCTGAAAATTTCATGCAACGTTGAATTAAATGATTTTGGTTGCAACAATCGCAAAGTATTTTTTTTTTTTATTTATTTGCGTGATGCACTATTTTTGAATTATCATTGTAGAATTGTATTTTTGAATTATCATACCGCTTCGACTCAAATCTAGATTGAAATTCTAGAAAGCGGGTTTCTAAAAATGAAATTAATTCTTTGAATGTCGGAACTTTAGTTTTGGATAACTGATTTCGCTCCGAAATTTGTAAAGTGTTATTTGACAATCTTCGCTGTATCAAACTTACCAAAATAGGATCCCAGTTACTTTTCTCTATATCCAAATTTTTGAATGATATTAAACGTGATTGAACTGTCGCAATAAAATATCTTTAGCTCTAAGTAGAATCAACACCCTAGAAGTAAAATAACTTGGGTCTCCATTGAACCATTATTCACGAATCTTTGCTCAATACGGGTTCAAAGGTCCATTCTTTTCCGATATTGACCCTATATAGATCTGTTCGAGTCACCAGATATTTTATAGGCACTTTACAACTAATATCGGCCCTATATAGAGTTGTCAGATTTACCCGATATTTAATATTCATTATTCAGCCAATATAGACACTATATTGGCTGATGTTGTCCCTGTATAGGACCAATATTAAAAATTCTAGACATCCCAATATTTGTCTCTCGGTGCCTCTTAATATAGGACCCATATTGATCCAATTTCGAACCCAACTGGGGCCAAGGTAAAATTGTTGCTAAGGCAGTTATTTTGAAAGGGAAAATTAAGCTTTTAAAGCTAATTAAATTAAGCTAAAAACCTAAGAGGTTTGAAAGGTAATTAAATTAAGCTAAAACCCTAAAAGTAGTATGCTAATAAAAATTACGCTAAAAACCTAAAAGCTTTTAAAGCTAATTAAATTAAGCTAAAAACCTAAAAGCTTTTAAAGCTAATTAAATTAAGTTAAAAGCCTAAAAGCTTTTAAAGCTAATTAAATTAAGCTAAAAACCTAAAAGCTTTTAAAGCTAATTAAATTAAGCTAAGAACCTAAAAGCTTTTAAAGCTAATTAAATTAAGCTGAAAACCTAAAAGCTTTTAAAGCTAATTAAATTGAACTATAAACCTAAAAGCTTGTAAAACTAATTAAATTAAGCTAAAAACCTAAAAAAATTTAAAGCTAATTAATTAAAACTAATTAAATTAAGCAAATTAAGTTGATTGAATTCAGCTTTTGAAATTAAAGCTTCGACCAAAAGGCGATTATTTTCAAATTAATTATTTTTGGGCAGGTATAGCCTGGTTGGTAGGGCGCTTGAACCTTGTCCAAGTGGTCATGAGTTTGATCCCCGCCGATCAAAGACTCAACGTGTAATAAATGGTGACTGATGCACGTTAAATATGTCGGGTCACAAAGTTTGCCATGTTCCCTTAACAAATCATACCTCTGGGAGTACTAATCCAGGAGTTTCCTTGTCTTCTGGATTGAGTTCAAAACTGCAAGACTACGGAGTTGAACATTGGTTGCCGTAAACTCAAAATTGGGTCGGCTGCTCAGCGATGGTTATAAAATAAAATCTATCACCTGAGCTATGGTGACTCAGGGAATAGAGCGCCCCCCCCCCCCAATGATGCGAAACGGGTTTGAATCCCAGCAATGGCAGGTCACTACAAATTTCGCACCCGGCTCGGGCCAACCACAGTGCTGACGTAAACTATTCTTCGTGCTAGACTGATCATGGGTTAGGGTCCCCTTGTCTTCAGGCTAACCGTGGCAGTTTTTCGTGGTTTTCCTCTCCATGTAATCAAAGGCGGGTTAGTTCCATCAAAAAGTCCTCCACGCAAGCATATTGCTCAAACTGCTTGTTTCAAGAGTACCTATGTCTTCTGCATGGGGTTCAAAACTACAAGGCTGCGGAGTTGAACAATGGTAATCGTAAACCCAGAATCGGGTCGGCTGTTCAATGACAGTTATAAAATAAAATTAAATAAAATTTATTACTTATTTAATTCCCTTATAGCGACGCATTTCCTATTGAATGTGGTTTTAAGTAATAGACTTTTTGCACCAAAGATAAGGAAGCATTTTTGCAAATAACACTGTTTTGAGAATCGGCAAAAGAGCTCAATTCTTTGTAAAAATTGGACAATTGAATTATCAGAAGTTTAATTTCTAAATTTGATTCAAGACCTTGAGGACTTGAATCGATTGAAAATTCGGTTTGGATTTGTAACTTTATAATATTCGTCAAGATCCTCTTTGATATATGATACATTTGAAATGAAATAATTCTCTACATTTGAATAAGTATAATCTTTTACATATGAATGATCATCGGGAATCGCAGCTAAATCTAATTTATCATGATTTTCTTGGAGCTTCGTCCAATAAGAAATAAAAAATTTAATTCCAGTATTCAAATATTCTTCAGTTTTTCTACTTGCAGAATCTTTTTCATAGTTACGTATTAACTTTGTCATACTATCGAAAATTTCGTTTATTTCTTCTTTCTTTTTCTAAGAATCGTATCCATCTTGAGAATTTAAACCGTAAACAATGTGCAACTAAATCTTTAATATATAAATACTAGCTTTAAGTTTCTGGAAAATATTTCTATTAAATATAAATACTCATGTACAATAAGAAAAGGTACTGACCTTTATGTGAAGTCTTCAGTCTGAAGGTCCTGCTCAACCAACGCCTCCTATAACTGAAAGCCTCCACACGGTTTTTTATAGGTAGTCCGATCAGACCACTGTGAAGGATATCCACTTTCCGAACGAGTCATTTAATACAAAATCTAGTTGAAATAAGAAAGTGGTAGCAAATATATGACTAAAAATTTGTTTTATTTATGAATATTATTGGTTTGCCTTATTCACTTGTCAACCACTACAGATTCAATTCTCTAATATATATGATAAATTTCTCTCAATCACTTTTATAAAGGCATTCGAAAAATTGGATTCTGGATTTTTGATGCTAACTCAAGTGAGCGATGAAATAAGTCGCTCTTTTTGATGGTCGAATTTGATGCGGAGAAGTTTGAGCCGGTCATGGATCGGAATGGAATGTGAAATTTGACGAGTAAGATCTCGGATTGATTTTGTGAATGTGGATTTTGAAGCCGAAATCGTGAAGGAAGTTGAATTCAGATTGACGTGAAAGAGCGCTACTCATATGTGTAAGTTTGATTGCTATTGATATTCACTGATAATTTGTGTTGATGACGTTGTGACAAGTGTTGATGACGTGTGTTTATGCCACGTTTACATCAAACAATTGAAACTGTAAACATATCTTCGTGAACTATTGTTTAAACCGATTTATTTGTGTTTGTGCTACAGCAGTGATACAAAGGCATGCAGTTCTGCTAAACTAATTCCTTAAATACAGCTTCATAGTGCGAGTTGCACTAAAACTATTTTGTTTTCTCGTCAGCATAAAGTGTATGCTGAACCACAATTTTATTTTCCACATTATTGGATATAATTTTCGAGCAGCGGTAGCTGCATTTATTCCAAGTAAGTGCAGATAAACTGTATTTCAAAAAACTTAATTATTATTTCTGTACTTACAATAACAATATAATGTCTAATACAATCAAAATCAGTGAAAGTGCTGTTCCCAGCTGGGTAATGGACACCATGGATTTGCTAAAACAACAACTGCAACAACAAACTGAACTCAATAAATCTTTATCTGAGCAATTAAATGACATCAAAACAATATTTGAAACTAAGATGACAGCATTGCAACAAAGTATAGATAAGATCCAAGCTGAAAATGATGAATTAAAGAAAGAAAATAGACATCTACAAAAAATCAACAAACAGAATGCAGATTCAGAAATAATAATCCCAAGCAATCCCACGATATCCATAGATACTCCAGTAAAAAGAAACAAAAATCGAAAGAAATCATCAACAAAAGCCAATACGAATAACAAACAACAAAAAACAAACAGTGACGAAGGAAAACAACAAACAGTTACAAAAAGAACCAGATCATCCAGTTCGGAGGAAGATGAACCCACCAACAAAAAATTTCCCTATGCAAAAAATTTTATTCCAATTCAAAAACAACAAGCCAACACTACAGCAGCTCAAGATGGAGCCACCATACGGCAGACATCAATAGCGACCACCTCTAAGGAATGCCAGCATGGGGAAACGCCCGCTACATCCGGACCTAGGAGAAACCAACTGAATCAGTCTAATGACGTCACAGAAGAAGCAATGGAAGAAACAACAGATTTTCAATACCAGAGAGCAAGCAAACCCAGGATTCCACCGATAATAATAAAAGATAACAGCGTACAATGGCTAAACCTAAAAAAGAAGCTTCAAGACCAGCAAATAACCAGTTTTGAAGGTAAACATACAGGAGAATATTTAAAATTACATTTTTTCGAAATTGATATGAGACGTCGTGCGATAGATATACTAGATGACTTACAGATAAAATACCATACTTCCCAATTAAATGAAGAAAAGCCAATCAGAGTTGTCATTAAAAGTATTCCGGTAGAAATTACAGAAGAACAAGTGGAACAAAACCTCATATTATATGGATTCACACCGAAAAAAGTTACACAGATGACAAAATTTACTGAGCAAGGCAGGACTAAATTACCTCTACATATTATCACATTAGACAAAACGGAACAAAATAAAGATATCTTCTACCTAACCCGATTCATGAACCTTGTTGTCTCAGTAACCAGTTACAAAGGGCGCCGAGGACTCACACAGTGTCATAGGTGTCAACAATATAACCACGTCCAGGCCAGCTGCAGACATACACCTAAATGCTTGAAGTGCGGTCAGGAGCACCTAACTCATCTCTGTCAGAAAACCAAAGATACTCCAGCTACATGTGCCAACTGTGGAGGACCACATCCGGCCAATTACAAACAGTGCCCAAAATATCCAACTCTTAAGATGAACAGCTACCACAATCAAAACAACAGAATTACTCCTGGCAGCACAAACAGTTATGCAACAATCGTAAAATCAGCATATCAACCAACTACCAGCAATAATCTACAAACAGACATAACCATCATCAAGGAAGCTAAATCACTACTATCAGAACTCAAGCTCTTTGTGAACTTTTTACAAAGCAACGAAAACTTTAACATGTTCAAGAAAATTCAAAAGGCAGTTTACTCAGAAGAACAAGAAGCAATAGATTCAGAATACTAAGATTAACACTCAAACCAACCCTCAATATTTATTTCTGGAACGCTAATGGTATAATCGAAAAACAGCATGAATTAAAAAACTTTATAATAGAACACAATCCTGATATATTCATTATAACAGAAACCCATCTAAATGCAACTCAAAATCTTAAAATAGCTAACTATACAATCTACAGATGTGATAGAAGGTACAGAGGGGGCGGCGTAGCACTTCTAGCAAAAACCAACTTATTAACAACAGAATATAACTCAAAAGATGATAATGGATATGAGCAAATTTCTATTTTATTAAGCTACAGAAACAAGAACATCAAAATCACAGGTATTTACAATTCTCCAAAAAATAAATTAACAGATTATGATATGAACCTCCTATTTCCGGCCAACCTAGATACAATAGTTGCAGGTGACTTTAATTCCAAGCATCCAATATGGGGCTGCAACAACCTCAATCACAGTGGCACAAAATTGAAAGATCTTATTAGCAAATATCAATTAACAGTAGCAGCACCATCAGCTCCAACTTACATTCCAAATCTGATTAACCATAGTCCGGACATACTAGACTTCGCAATAACAAACATGCAAGTTCCTATGGTCGCCTGCGCTCATAACCATTTGTCATCAGATCATCTGCCAGTTCAACTGCTCGTTGGGGAAACCATAGAACAATCTGAGAAACCAAATTATAAAACTGACTGGAACCATTATCAAAATATTCTTACAATCAATGGGAAGGACCTACCATCCTTGGATAACGAAACTGCAATAGAAAACTATATACAGCAAATTCAGAATGAAATAACAGATGCTTTTAAAAATGCTTCCACACAAACCAAGTATACTCAATATCATCATTACAGATTACCTCCTGAAATAAAGAATATAATAAGATTAAGGAACTTGCACAGGAAATGGTACCAAAGAACTTTTGACCCAGAACACCTGGACGAAATAAAACAACTCAATAACCAGATTAAAAAACGCAGTAAAAAATATTAAAAAAAACTGTGGCAAGCAAAAATCGCCTCCCTCTGCACTACCGACAACTCTATATGGAAAATGGCCAAGAAACTGAAAACAACTCCTCAGATAGACAGACCAATAAATGGACCATCAGGCACAGCGTACACAATATCAGAAAAGATCGAAATATTCGCAGATTCACTTCAAAATCAATTTTCACCAAATATCAACTCTGACCAAAATCATCACAATATTATCACAGAAGAAGTTAATAAGTTTCAAACTGAACACCTCATCCCAGAAACAATAAATTCAACCAATAATCAAGAAGTTAGCAGCATCATACAAAAACTGAAAAACAATAAAGCTCCAGGTGAGGACGGGATAAAGAATAAAATGATTAAACTATTACCAAACAACTACATCTACAAAATCACGCATATTTTTAATATCTGCCTTGCTCATAATTACTACCCACAAATCTGGAAAAACGCATCAGTCATTTTATTTCTCAAGAAAAACAAGAACCCAAGCTGTCCTGAGAGTTATCGCCCAATCAGTCTACTTAACATACTTGGAAAAATATACGAAAAAATCATCTACAACAGAATAAAACCACTACTTACAGCCCTCCCCGACGAGCAGTATGGATTCCGACAAAAACTAGATACCAACAAACAGTTACTCCGAATAATAGACTATACTGGCAGAGCAATCATAAATAAGGAAACAATAGCCTTCCTGATGATCGACATATCCAAAGCATTTGATAAAGTATGGCATACTGGCACAATATATAAACTCATACAGCTAAATTTTACAACCGGCATTATCAAACTCCTATCCTGCTATCTTTCTGATAGAACATTTCAAGTCACCATCAAAAACAAAAAATCGACAAAAAGAAACATCACAGCCGGAGTACCTCAGGGCAGCATTCTGGGACCGATTTTATACATATTATACACTTATGATTTTTCTATAAACAAAGCCGATTATAATAGCATAACAGCCTATTACGCGGATGACACCGGTATTATTATTAAATCCAGAAACCCAAATCATGCTCTTCAGAAACTACAAGACCATATATACGAAATCGAAGACTGGTGCTTAAAATGGAAAACTGCAGTAAACGCTGGAAAATCACAAATATTAATTATACAAAAAAGAAGAATTAAAATACTTCCACAACTTCAACCAAAAATGTTCAATATACCAATACCAATAGTTAAAAAAGCAAATTATCTTGGCCTTATAATCAATAGCAAACTCACCTGGAATGATCATATCAAAAGCACAATAGATAAAGCAAATGCAGCAATAATAGCCATACAACCATTAATATATAATCAGAATATGTCACTTAAACTAAAGAAGCTACTGTATACAGCAATGATCCGACCAATACTCACCTATGCCTCACCTGCCTGGACAACGATATCTCAACATCTTCTGAAGAAATTAAACCAATGCCAAAACAAGATCCTTAGAAAAATAACCAGTGCAAGATGGTTCATACGAAATACCAATATACATGCAGACCTCAAAATACCAACTCTATCACAACATATATACAAGCTAAACGCAGATTTTTTCGATAAAGCCATAGAATGTAAAACAGCAAATTTTAATGAAGTCTTTAAATTTGAAAATTATATCAAAGATAAAAACTACAGACCAATAGCTGCACATTTCACCTCCGACGCCTCATATCATAACTAACAAAACAAATAATTTCATCAACCTTTCTGAAAATAACTTTTCCTCATGCTGATACAGTTCTGAACAACTCCAAAATCAAACAAACACAGTTTAGAGCAAGCTGCTTATTTTATTTTTGATTCCTTTTTAGTTATTCAAGCAAAGTGTTTGAAACATTCATAAAAGCAACTCCACTGCCTGCTTACCTCAATGCTCAACCAAAACTGTGTTAAAATTCCAGATGAATGGGATAGGGGCCCGCTTCGCGGCCCAGGTGCCCAATAAAATCAAAACACTAGGACTAGGACACTTTTATAAAAGGTTTTGGGTTCATGCGCACAACTGGTTCACTTTTTGAACAGTCTGCGCGGACTACTTATAAAAGACCGTGTGGAGGCTCAACGGACCATAAATGAAGCGAATCCATAGTAGTCTTGGCTGCTTCTATTAAGATGTTAAGAAACAAACCACTCCGGATACAACGAAATACTTTAAAAAACGTTAGAGAGTTAGAAACTAAAATGTGCAGATTTTTGGTTAATCTTGCCAATTTTTCATAATGCTCA
Source organism: Parasteatoda lunata (assembly GCA_949128135.1). NCBI lineage: Eukaryota > Metazoa > Arthropoda > Arachnida > Araneae > Theridiidae > Parasteatoda > Parasteatoda lunata. The sequence goes on along the minus strand of OX421981.1, from coordinate 44,911,793 downwards.
ACACAGTTTTTTGCTTTTATTAAAATTAAACTGCTTGCCTGGGCCGCGCAACGGCCCCTAACCCATTCATCATAAAATATGTACAGTGTGTAAAAACATTTTGGTTTTTGCAACATTATGGTAGCAAGAAAAGAAAAAAGAAAAGAAAAGAAAATTACATAATAAAAAATTTTTACATTAAAGATATTGCATGCTTTGCTTGTTGTTTAAGGTTGTAGTTTTCTTTTACATGGTTATATTACTATGGTTTTATGCTATTACTTTCAGAATTTTTAAGGAAATTATTGAATCATTTTAAAGTTCTATTTAGAGTTCAGAGTAAGCTCAACACAGTGACAAAGTGGCGTATAACATAAGCCATTGAATAAATTAAAAATAGTGGTGAGTAAAATTCTTATCAATCGAATTTTCTAAAGAATCATGCATTTAAAGACTACCACTCAAAAATATTTATCCGCTATCCGAAGAAAGTTGGCATCGCTAAAGATATAGGTCCCTAATGAACTCTAGAACTTTTGTCCGCAAACTAGAAATTTAATAAAATATGTATAAGGTAATTTACAAGAATTAAAACAAGTCTGGGTAACATTCCAATTCATCAGTATTCTGGATAAAGTTAACTTACATTGACTCGGAGCAGGTAAACTTCGAACTACCCTAGACTGGACTAGATTTCCTTCTTGTTGCATTGCTTGGAATCGGAATTCAAAAACCTGACCGTGAATCGGACATCTCACTTCTTCATCAGTGTCACTGTCCTTGAGTGACTGGAATATTGACAGTAAGTAGTAAGTCTGATAGAAGTACTGTGAGAGAATTAGCTCATTTTAAATTTACATTAAAGATCTAATTGCAATCTATGCCGGGGCAATTGGTAAGAGAACCAAAAAACGAACGACATCGAGTTCGTGCGTACCAGCTAGAATATGAAGATGGACATCATCGAGTTCGTGCATGCTAGCCAGAACAATGATAGTCAATTCTGTGAAGATTTATTTTATTTATGCTACGTTTCAAAAAAACATAATAGTTTTGCTACCAACTGTACAAATATAAATTTTGCTACCATACGAGAAAGTTTTACACTATGCTTATGATGTTAGTATCTCTTTAGTTATAACAGTACTTTAAAATCGAAATCAAATGTTATTTTCCTTTTTTAGATAGATATGTTTATTTTCTTAAATACGCATTTTGAGCTATGCTTATTTTCTTAATTTCTTCTGTGACCATTTTCTTAAATGCGTATTTTGAGGTATGCCTCTTTCCTTAAATGCGATTTTTGATCTGTGCCCACTTTCTTAAAAACGCCTTTTGAGCCATATCCATTTTCTTAAATACACTTTTTAAATCTTTTCCACTTCCGTAAATAGACATTCTTAGCTATTTCTATTTTCTTAAATGCGCTTTTTAAGTTGTGTCCATTTCCTTGCGCATTTCGAGCTATGCTCTTTTTCTTAAATACGCATTTTTAACTATGCCTATTTTGTTAGCTAGGCATATTAAGCTGTCACCATTTTCTTAAATAGGTATTTTATTTAGGCTTATTATAGAGGTTATTAGGCTTATTATAGGTATTTTATTTAGGTATATTATTTAGGCTTATTATAGGAGCTATGTCTATTTCCTTAAATGTGATTTTTGATCTGCGTTCACTTTCTTAAAAACACATATTGAACCATATTTATTTTCTTCGAATTACTTTTTGAGCCTTGTCCACTTTCATAAATACATTTAAGCATTCATAAATACATTTTTAGCTATTTTTATTTTCTTAAATCCGTTTTTTTTTTTTTTTTTTTTTTTTTTAAACAGCGTCAATTTTCTTTAACACGCATTTCGAGCTAGGCCCATTTTCCTAATTAAGCATATTAAGCTGAGACCATTTTCTTAAATACGTATTTCGAGTCATGCCATTTTTTTAAACACGCATTTTGAGCTACATTGATTTTTCAAACTCATATTTCAAGCTATTTTCATTTTCTTGAATGCGCGAGTTATGATCAATACAAAATGTTCGCCAACTAAAGTAGATATATTTTTTGAGGAATATATATACAGAGTGAGGAGAATAAAACACTATAAAATATTTGACTTTATTTTTGTTTCATAAGTCATTTATTTTCGCAATAGGAATGTGAAAGTTGAACTAAATAACGAATAGAAAAGAATATTTATTACTTCCTTAGATGATGAATTGCGTTGCCACGAGGGGTTTCCAAACGAATGCATATTTATGAAAGAAAAAAAAAACAACGAAAACAGCCAAAGGGAAGGAAATCAAGTCCGCCGAATAAATGCAGCAGAATATGAAAGTGTTATTCCTTTTGCTAAATTGACTTATTATGGGGGGAATATGAAAATCATACCAATCACCTATTTTATATTCCGAATGTATTTTTCCATGATTTATTATAAAAATTATCAGTTCATTATAATAAGACAGTTTTCAAAACGTGTGATTATAACACAGTTCTAAACTTCAAGTTCTGACAACATTTAAGCTTAAATATAATTCACAGTAAGAATTATAGGGTACACTCATACTTAGGTCTAAACACAGGAATTAACAGGAATTATTGTTCTATAAATAACAGTAAATTTTCTATAAATAGCATATATTTCTATAAATAACAAACATTTCTATAAATAACATATAACATATATTAACATATATTTTCGATAAATTTCTTATCTTTAAGGTATCTGACTAGAATAAAATTGGCAATTTTGGCAAAATCTTGGGTTTTTTAATTTATTTATTTATTTATTTTTCATTATCCATATTTAAACTTTTGTTCAGCCCAGATAGCCAAGTTGGCAGGGCGCTGAACTCTTGCTCGTGAGAATGGGAGTTCGAATCCAATGGGCCGTGTGGTACATGGTGACTGGTGCGCGTTAAATCTGTCTGTTCATGAAGTCCTCCATGTTTCCAGTTTACAAATTATACCTCTGGGGGAACTGAATTGGAGATAGATTGTTCTCTGGTTCAGGCCAAATCTACGATCTGTGAGTGAATGAATGGATGTATATTTATAGTCCGCAATATTAACGGGTGTGGCAAAAGTCAAATTCTTGGCCAAAGATGGCACCACTGAAAACAAAAACAATCGTACCCCTTGCCTTAACGGCCTGCGACAACAACAACAAACTTTTATTCATTAGCTTTCAAAAGCCCTTTAAAATTTTTATCTCCAATTTTTAGAAATGAAGTTGTTTTTTCGATTTCTGATAAGGGAAAACAAAAGTTAACTTGCGGAAACGAAACTAAATTGTTTTTCGTTGTGCTTTGAGTATTTGAATCTTCATTTATTTGAATAAATTACATTTTCAAAATAAATAAAAAACAATTTCAGAAATTTATTTTTGAATTATTAACTTTTCTGCAATAAGAACTTTCGCGCATATTAAATGCATTTTCTGAAGAACATTGATTTTGAGAAAATTTCTTTGCCCTAGCACATATTACAACAAAAGTTTACATTAAAATTCTTTGAAATTCGGAATGTAGATTTTGAATAATATTAGCGACGTTTTGAATTTAAAGCAAATGTCTGAGTTTAAATTTGCTATTTTTATCAAGCATTAAATATAAATATTTAGAATTTTTCTTTGAAAATTCGACATCAAACAATGTATTTAAATCTATTTCATTGTTTTTTTTTAGTTCAAGAAACCGGTAATCACATTAGATCTATAAAAAAATAATTTACCTAGAAATCTATGCATTTCAATTTGTTGTAGAGCTTTAAGCGTGACATGATAGCGTGACATTTATAGTTTTTAAGCTCAAATTTGCCCTTATTTTGAAAAATATTCTATAAATTTTTAAACTTTACATTAAATTTATAATTTTAGGACCCTTATGACCAAGCATTGAATTGAAATTTTAATCAAGTCTTTTAAAAAAAAAATGTCGAAACCAGTCGGATACCTTAAAAAAAAATTTCAGACCAAAATAGCCAATTTTGGACATCTATGATGTTAACTGAGCCAAAGTAGCATTAAAAAAATAATTTTTTAATTGTGTCTGTATGTTTACAAATAAGAGTATTAAATTTTTATTGGGAGATTTTTTATTATATCCATATTGAGAACAATAAAAAAAGCTATATTTGTGTGAAAGAATTCAAGAAAAAACCTTTTCGAGCTTTGATGTGTGTCCAAGAAAAAATCCACGTTATAAGTTTACAAAATATACAAGTAGATTATAATGTGTGCTTTAAAATTATTTATCTATCTATAAAATAACAATACTTCAAATAAACTTTAAAATAATCAAATATTTAAGTATTTTATAGTGTTTTCATGAAATATTTCTGTAGCGAAATGCCATTTTCTTTCAGGGGAAATATAGGACTGTCCCAAAAATTTACATTACGCAAGTCCAATATTATTTCCCAAAAATTTCTTGTTTAACGTAATTTCATCTCCTAAACTTCAATGAAAAAATTATTATTGTGTAAATTTTGTTAAAGTGAAAAACAATATTTATCCTCCCTAAAACTCAAAATGATTTATTAAGTTCGCGAATATATAACAAATTGCTTACTGGTGCAGTTTACTTAGTAATTGAAATATGCAATATTTTCAAAATAATCGCCATTTGTAGCATCAATGTGACAGTCTGAAAGCAAAATTAATAGACGCCCATACAAATAGTTCAGTTGGAATTATCCGTCAAGTAATTGAACTAAAAAATTTATAATTTTTCTTAAGTCCGCAGTGCCATCTTTTAATAAATTTCAACTTATCAACTTAAAAATAATTAAGTGGTAGTAAAGTAAACTTCAAAGAAAGTGGGTATTTTTTTCATTTAGTACCACTTAAGCTTACCTTTCTTTCATTTAGTATTTTTCAGACTTAAGTTATTGCGTTAGCGTAGTCATCATAAGCGCTCTGTAATATATCCCTAATAGCAAGAAAAACACTATAACTTTTACTACCACTTCAAATAATTTGGAGAAGCACTAAAGCATATTTTGGAGGAAAATAATTTTAAATTAAATTTACAAAACGAAGAATTATCCATTACAACGTGAACTTAGCTATCCCTTGAAAATTATAAGTTTGCAGCACTGTCATGAAACCGTTCATGTTTAAAATGATACTCTTAAATACTGCTATTAAATAAAGGGTAGATTAACCCCTTAGCCATCACCTCCTATATTAGAAAGCCTCCACACGGTGTTTAATAAGTAGTCTGCGCAGACTGTTTCAAAAGTGAACCAGTTGTGCGCATGAAACCAAATTCTATTTTTAATAGTACTTGAGTGAAATTTATCATATTATATTTGAGAATTGAATCTGTGGTGGTAGACAAATAAATAATACAGACCAATTATATTAATAAATTAAAAAAATGTTAAGACATACAGTGGTGCCCAAAAATGTGGACATTTTTTGAAAATTTCATGTTTTTCAACTTTGTATGCCTGTAGAATATATTAATTTTCACTTAAATGCAAACGTTTATATATCAAATTGAAGGTAATTTAATGTAAAATTTAATAATAAATACAGTATTACAGTATCTGTATTACAAAAAAAAGTTATGCAACTAATAGTAAGATCTATCTCAGATTTGCATTTTTTTAAAGTGATACTTACACAATCAATACTTAGTAAGATAACCCTTATTTTTTAAGACAGCTTCACAGCGTCTTTTCATCGAGTGAACGAGTATTTGGAGTTCATCTTTCGTAATTACATGGTGCCAAGAATTAATTATAGCTTCAATAAGTTGTCTTTTATTGGATAGACGTTTTTTTCTTACAAGAATTTTCAAACGTCGCCACAAATTTCAATTGAATTGAGATTAGAGCTGTTTCCTATCCATGGTAATATATCTATGCCTTTATTTTGAAATCATGCTTTGCATACTTTTTGTGGCAAGGAGCTGAATCCTGCTGAAAAATAAATGGTGCGTTGTTGGGGAAGAGATCCCTGATGGAAGGTATCAATTTTCGTTTCAGGACAGTTTCGATGTATTTTTTGGCATTCAGGATGCCATCAATCACTTGAATTCGACCCACACCATATGCAGACATACATGTCCAAATCATGACATTTGTTGGGTCTTTTGTAGTTGCTTTGCAATTAGGATGAAGTGCTTCACCTATTCTACGTCTCACATATTTTCTACCATCACTACCAAACAGCGATATTTTACTCTCATCGCTCCAGATTACTTGCTTCCATTGATTTTCTGACCATTTAATGTATTCTTTTGCCCACTTAACTCGTTTTTCGCGTTGCTTTTGATTTAAATATGGTTTTTTCCTTAGAATTCTAGCTTGTAGTTCAAATTCTGATAACCTTATTCTTATTGTTCTTGAACTTACTGCAATACCCGCTGCATTCATTTCACATCTAATGGCATCAGCTGAAATTTTTCTATCTTGAAGGCATAGCCGTTTAATTTTTCTTTCAGCAGTAGCACTTGTGCATTTTTTTCGGCCTGATTTGGCTTTATTTTCCACTGACTTCGCTTTTTCATACCGTTAACAGAACTTTCGTAAACCAGAACAAGACACTGAACCACCAACTTGTCTTGCAATTTCAGCATAAGAGAGGCCATTTTCTCTCAATATGACAATTCGGCTTCTTTTTGTAGATGTCCAATTAGTTCTCCTTGTTGATGACATTGTTTAAAATTAGTTTGATTAAAAAAGGGACTTTAAATATTCAAAAACAGCAATACTCTATTTAATTGTACTAGTATGCATCATTCCTCAAAATATTTCCACAACAATAACTCTTCTATCATCCAAATAACCTAAACTATAGTTACAGACATTTATTGGTCCTAAGAACAGTGTTTGTGATTGGCTAGTAAGCTTTAATTACAAAACACGTCCTTATTCAAAACGATTTGTGTTTGTTTGTTCTACTAAAATGAGCATAACTTTTTTGTAATACAAGTATTTTAATTCTGTTTTTGTTATTAAATTTTACATTAAATCACCATCAATTTGATATATAAACATTTGTATTTAAGTGAAAACTAATATATTCTACAAGCACACAAAGTTGAAAAACATGAAACTTTCAAAAATGTCCACACTTTTGGCCACCACTGTATATTTGCTATCACTTTTTATTTTTACTAGATTTTCTATTAAAGGGCTCTTTCGTAAACTTGTTTTCCTTTATATATTGGTCTGATCGGACTACCTAAAAGAAACCGTGTGGAGGCTTTCAGTTGTAGGAGACGTTGCCTTAACCAACGCCTCCTATAACTGAAAGCCTCCACACGGTTTTTTATAGGTAGTCCGATCAGACCACTGTAAAGGATATCCACTTTCCGAACGAGTCAGCTAATATAAAATCTAGTTGAAATAAGAAAGTGGTAGCAAATATATGACTAAAAATTTGCTATATTTATGAATATTATTGGTTTGCCTTATTCACTTGTCAACCACTACAGATTCAATTCTCAAATATATATGATAAATTTCTCTCAATTACTTTTATAAAAGATTTTGGGTTCATTCGCACAACTGGTTCACTTTTTAAATAGTCTGCGCGGACTACTTATAAAAGACCGTGTGGAGGCTTTTTGATGTAGGAGGTGATGCCTTAACGCACAGATTTTTGAATAAAATTTTTTCAATTTTTTTATGTAAAAAAAACACACTATAGAACATTGTTCTTTCTTTTGATAGAAAATTTTGACGTACTGCGCTTTTGTTCCATGGAAAAAGGCTATATTCAGAGATGGCAACAGCTCCGGACACTCCAAAATAATTTTTAAAAAAAACGATAAATAACTACAAAGTAAATTTTGCAAACATTTGACTATTTTTGCTTGCCTTTTAAAAGGTATAGCATAACATAAGTACTCGTTCGTTCGCTGTTGTAGAATTGGGCCTTACTTACTTTATTTAACAAAAGCTGAGTACCTGGGCGGCGCAGAAGACCCATATCCTATTCATCGTGAAATTACAGACAAATTAAAAATATATAAACGGTTTGTATACAGAGTTTCTAGGGGGACTGATATTGTAGAGCAAGCACCTTGCTTGTTTAACTGAAAAGAAAAGTGAAAATAATTGTAAGCAACTTGCTATAGTAAAGATGGCTGTGAATTTATTGAGAACTGGGCATGTGAGGCCTAATTGGCCCTTATTCCATTCACAATGAAACATCCGTAAAGAAGTAAAACAGACTTAAGTAGTCTTTACTTCTTTATTTAAATAAACTGAGCACCTGGGCCGCGAAGCGGCCCCTATCCCATTCATCATAAAATTACAAACAGTCAGATAAAAAACATTGATTTGGCAGACATTGTGGTAGCCATAAAAAAAATCAAGCCGTTTGCTTGTGAAATAAAACAATGAAAAAATTCAATATCACAAATTGACGTTTTTATGTATATTGATTGTAGATAAAAAATAAAAATTAAACATGATTTGATTTGTACAATGATTTTTGAAAAATTAAAGACATAATTGATGAAAATAGATAAATCATACCTAGATACATGTTAAAATAGCATATTTGGAGAAAATGCAGTAAATATATTTTATCAGAGAAATATTGCTCATTAATTACAATAGAATTTGCAAGAGAATTTAGCGTGCATAAATTGATAAATATATATGTTTAAATTGGCTATATCAGAAAATAAATTGGAATATAATTTAACTTAAGTAAAACTCTGCTTTGAAAAGTTCAGTGAATTTAACTTGAGAGTCTTAAAAATAAAAACAGAACTCACTAAGATTGAGATGTTTCCCCGATGATCCGCCTCAGAAGGTGGAGCACTCCTTGATTTTTGAGCAATTCCTGTAATTCTTTGATTAATGACACAAATCGGTGAGCAAGTTTAGGCTTCGAATTTGATGTTGTTCGAGGGCTCTTTCTGCTGAGTCGGGTCTCGCACCCAGTATAGTTAGCTGTGTGGTTTTTGTAACAATTACAGCATTTTGGAGGTGTTGTTCTGTCTTTGTCGCATTCATGAGACCTGTGGTTTTCAGCGCATTTTACACACCTTGCAGGTGCATTGCAGTGGCTTTGAGTATGTCCATAATTTTGGCAGTTGTAACATTGTATAGGTCCACGACCTCCTCGATATCGTTTGATTTTGATCGGGATCTGCTGTATGTTGTTGACTTCGAATACTCTATGGTGATTCGCCTTTGATGTTAAGATTATGAGAAAAAGTGGTAGGAGCCGATAGGCCTCTCCCATTCTCTTCTTAAACTGCACTATTTTAAAGGTTTCAATATTGTTTTTCTGAAATTCTGTATTGATGACATCTGTATTAAAGTCCACAGGCAGGCCCCGGAACAAAACCTTAATAAATCTGACTTGCGGTGTTGTTTCAGGTTTGCTGGGCAGATCCCGTACTTTGTCGGTATCCTCCTTAGGTTTTGTTGTCGGCAAGATAGTGGCGTCATATGTTGAGTTAAGACTTTAGTAAAAAGTTGTGAATTACATAAGCCAACGAATTATTTAGAAATAGTGGTGGATAAAAATCTACTAAATTGAATTTATTAAACCAAGAATCACAATTGATAAACTACCACTTTAAAATATACATTTGCTGTTTGGAGCAAATTGGTAATCTCTGTATATTCTATTCTTGAATAAATAGTGTTATAGCTTACAACCCTATGCAAAATGATAAATATCAATAAAACGATTTTTTTTTCTTAGCTTTTACGTTGTTATTTTCAATTCTCGATTATATTCGAGTGTGAAAAAGTTTAGCAGCATAAAATACAACGCCGCTCGAATTAGCTCGAGTTTGCACAGTTTGGCCTGTTTAGCGCGCTCGAATTAACTCGAGAGCACAAGTTAAGGGGTTAATAAAATTCCGATCAACTTTTTTTTATTACGTGACCGATGTCTATTTTTAACCGAAAAATTTAGATATAATGTTATGATAACAAAGCTAAATTACTTAGGTTATTAAGAAATTCATGATGAATTTTTTTTTTTTTTTTTTTTTATGTTTCTATACAGGCATTTAAAGAAGTCATGTTTCTGATCCATAAAGTAGGACAAATTTAACATTAGTATTGAAAATTCTGTTTTTTGTTGAATTTGTTGTGATTTTGTTTTTCTAAAATTTATTGAGAATAGCATAACTGCTTCGGACTTTATTCAATCTATTTAGTATATTTGTAACTGTGAATGACCGAAATTTGTGGTTGTTGACTTCCACCAGTAAATGCCGACAATCACGTAGTCGTTTTTGTAACTATCCAAAATATATACTAGGTCTAGTTAAGTGCCACTGCCCGGTATGTCCTACATCAATGTTTTTCTAAGGTCAAGTGCCACTGCCCAGTAACCGGTACTCCGAACACTGATGTTTCTCCTAATCTATCTTCAACAGATATTAAAATATCAAATAAATACAATAGTATCAACGATTAAATTAATATCAAATCGGATTAAGCAAATATTTAGGACAACCACCAAAGCGACTATGTCGGTGGAAGTCGGCGTATGAATTTATAAAGGTTTTGTGTTAAAGTTACTGGGAGATTTTTAAAATAAAATTGTTTTAACAATAAAAAGTAATCTAAGCGAAATTCTTGTATAAAAAAAATCAAAATAATTTCCTTTTTTCGGTTTTTATAAATACAAAAATTGCTATTTGAGTTAATGATTTCCTAAATAAGGAAAATAATTGATAAAATAATCAAGAAAATAAACGCAGCGAGTTGCACTAATCATAATTTTTTTATGAAATTGCATTTCATATCTTTAAAACAGGGTGCGTAGCCAAATTATTCAACAAAAAATAAGCACCTTTTAAGCACTTTTCAAGCATACAAAAAATATTTTTAAGCACTTTAAAAAAATATCATAATTAGGCAGGGTTGGAAAGTTTTTGACAATTGACGGTTTTATCTTGTTTTAACCGCCATGTCAAAAAGAAAAAAAAAACTTTTGGCATTGTTTTTGACAATTGTCAAAAATCATGAAGTTTTTGAATCATGAAAAACGGATGGCGTTTTCATACGCTACGGACTGATAATACGCCGAAATAGATTTGGGTTGAATTAATTGTGAAAACGTATAATAGAACAATGTGAACTGTGTCTTTTTGCATAATTCGTAACGAAAATCAACATGCTAAAGGAAAAATTTCACTTTGAAATAGGGAAAATTAAGCACTTTTAAATAACACCCAATGAAAAAAGCACTTTTAAGGGCTTTTAAAAAACGAAAATCGAAAATAAGCACCTTTAAGCACTTTTTAAAAATGCTACGTACCCTGTAAAAACATTTTAGGATTTCCCCTTTTAGGATAAAAGAATCAAGAAAATAAACGCAGCGAGTTTCAATGATTGTCCTTATTTTTAAAAAAATGAATTTTATATTTTTAAAAATATTTTAGGATTCCCCCTTTTCGCGTCTATTTGTGACACTATTTTTTTAATTTTTGGGAGTATGAAAATATATATATATATATATTTTTTTTTAATTTTACTTAATAATTCTTATTAATCGAATGTGAATTTCAACTCAACTCCATCTTTCAACAGGCAATGGCAAATAACCAATAGAATACGTTTCACAAAAAGAGATATGATGCTAAAAACCTTTTAAGACAGAACGTGATCAGCTTTAACGTTATTTGTCACCACACATACATACAATTTTTTATGTCATGTTCCATAATATTTATCCACGAAGTTTGAACCTAAACTCACAGCTGTGCCATACAGTAATCAATGAAGCGATAAAAGAATATAACTTTAATATCTTCCTCCTCACAATAAGAGAAATATGGTTATTCATAAACATTTATAGTCACAATACCTTATGACTTAGTTTATTCAAAAAAGGAATCTTTATAATTTAATTAGGATTCTTTAATAGGTATAAGAAAAACATATATTGATTAAAATAGTCAAAGCTACTACAAATATTTTCAAACTTTCCAACACATTTCTTTCTAAGTTAGGTTTAAGACCGGTTCGTTTAAATTTTTTTAGTCTTCGTAAGCCTTCGCTTGCAATCTTGGAATTTAGGTTAAATGCTTAGTTTATATTTTGAAATTATTTAATGATTTCATATTTATAATCACAAATGCTTTTGGCTAATCTAATTCAAAAAAATATACCTTATAATTCAATTTGGGTAGTTAAATGTGTTTAAATAAGTAAGACAAAGTTTGATTAAAATATTAAAAACTACATAAAAATATTGTTAAACGTTTCGGTAAATTTTTCCGTAAAATGGGTTTTAAACTAATTCGTCTATAGTATTTTTAATTGTAAAGAGTTTTCTTTTGCCATCTTGGATCTGGATGGTTATATACATTTAAATAAGAGTTAAGGCAAAATATTGAAAACTACGGAAAATATTTTCAAACGTAAAAACATTTCTTCATAAAAAAAATTTAAAACTAACTTGTGAAAAATATTTTTAGCTTTAAGAACCTTCTCTTAACATCTTAGATTAGAACAGTAAATACGTTGAGAGTTAAGGTAAAGTATTGAAAACTATTTACATATATTTAAATAAGAGTTAAGGCAAAATATTGAAAACTACTGAAAATATTTTCAAACTTAAAAACATTTCTTCATAAAAAGAATTTATAATTAACTTGTCTAAAATATTTTTAGTTGTTAAGAACCTTCTCTTAACATCTTGGATTAGAACAGTAAATATGTTGAGAGTTAAGGTAAAATATTGAAAACTATTTACATATATTTAAATAAGAGTTCAGGCAAAATATTGAAAACTACTGAAAATATTTTCAAACTTAAAAACATTTCTTCATAAAAAGAATTTATAATTAACTTGTCTAAAATATTTTTAGTTGTTAAAAACTTCTCTTAACATCTTGGATTAGAACAGTAAATATGTTGAGAGTTAAGGTAAAATATTGAAAACTATTTACAGATATTTAAATAACAGTTAAGGTAAAATATTGAAAACTACTGAAAATATTTTCTAACGTAAAAACATTTCTCCATAATAAGAATTTCAAACTGACTTGTGTAAAATATTTTTAGTTGTTAAGAACCTTCTCTTAACATCTTGGATTAGAAAAGTAAATATGTTGAGAGTTAAGGTAAAATATTGTTAAATGCAAAAGTTTAAATGTAAAAATTTAACTATTTTTAAAGTGGGTGGGGGATTTTTTCGTGACCTCGCTATTGAAATTCATTCATTCATACATACAATAGTAATTTATTTTATTATACAATGGTGGTAAATACAATAGGAATTTATTTTATTATTATTTTAAGTTACGTAATTTAAAAAAACTCTAAATGCTAATTTCTCTCATTTTTCACGAAATTTTTTAAATATGTTAATGAACGGGAATTTAGTTTTTATGGCTATCTTTCCAAAGCATCTTCATTACATTTATTTTGTTATTATCACCATTAATTTCTATTGACGGAAATTTAAACATCCCATAATTCTTACGAAAAGTGACGATTTTAAATTGACGGCATTAATAATTAAAAATATATTTGATATGCTGATGTTTCTTCAAATAAATATAAGATTTTTAAATTGCTTTCTTGTAAAAATAGTAGATTCATATATGTTTATATTTAATATGATAAATTATAAACACAACTAAATCAAATTGGATAAGTTCTTCTTTTTTAAATTTTATATGTGATTTGCACATTTTTAATACAATTTAGTTTGAAAATGCTAAATATAAGAACAAAAATATAAAATATTTAACGATATTTCAATTTACTTCAAGCGTGAAAGAAAAATTAAACAACTGTGCTCAGTACGACAAAAAATGAAAATTGAAATGCAACAGATGTTTTATACGATTTTAAGAATCATTTTAACTTTATTAATTACTTTTAAAATGAATAATTATGAAATTATTTGTTCTTAATAATTATTAATTATGATTATGACCCTTAACATATTACAAGCGGATCACATAAAAATACGTTTTTGAAATTTCTACAATCCATATAAAAACTTAAAAAGTGGTAGCAAAACAGCTTCGTTTTAGCTCTGTTTTTCATAGAAACTATCCATTTATGATTACTACAAATATACTTCATTATAACTACTTTCAGAACAGGATTCATTCATGATTACTGCAATCCATTCATGGTTACTACAATCCATTTATGGTTACTACAACCTAAAACACATAATTTAAAGAAAAGGAAAAAATATCAAATAAAGTTTTCTTTCAGCAAAATTCTTAAGAATGTCAAAATTTCTTAATTTCACAGGTATAATTGGTTAAACAAAGAATAAAGTCTTTCATTTATAGTTGAACTCGTATGACTTATAATATGATATACATCAGTTTGGCGATTTTATCTAAAATGGAGTGCCAATTTAATTACATTCTATAATCTATTTTTTTAATTAGTTTTTAAGCACTTTTTAGTAATCAAATCACATCAAAATCTAGTTCAGTTTTAAAACAATCCGAAAATTCTGAACTTTTTTTTTTCTAAAAAAATTTTAATACCTTACAATTCAAATTTGCTTCAAACAAGCTAAAAATTAAAATTATTTAATTCATCTGAATTCCCCATTATATTACATATTTTTTCTTAAGCTAAGGGCTTGCAACTTTTTGCACAAGAGAATTATTGTAATTTAATCAATCATTGAAAAGATATGAAGTGAAACGTAACACATTATTAGTAACACGTGATTAGAATAACAAATGTTTGAACCATTATAACGGATAAACTATAAAAACCAACTTTTCAAAACTTTTTCTACACCCTATTTCGGAAATTATAAATCCGAATTTGATGAAAAAATGCAGGTTTCTTCAGAAAAAGTGCCTATTTTGGTCAAATTAAGCATGTTTCGCCACAGTTACAGTTAACTATTATACACATTTTATAATATTTCTTTGAGATATTACCAAATAACTTTAACAAATTGGAAATCCGACCAACCGTTCAAAGGTTATGAGAGTGATCCATTCCTTTTTCGTTTTTTTTTCATTTCTTCTTTACTGACTGCATATATTTTTGTTACTAAATGATAAGGCCTTTAAAAATGTATACTATATTTTTCCTAAGCCAATTTAAACTTTCTCAATTTATCAAAATGTCCCCCAGTTTACTTGTCACTGCTGCCTCTCACTAAGAATAGTATTAAACTGACTCCTAGAAGGACAAGTATTGAAAGAAATGGAAAGAATAGTTCATACGATTCCTTTTCCTTCACATGTGGGTGAAATATGGTAAATGTTAAAGTTAAAAGTTAAATATTAGGTAAACTTTTTTGCATAAAAATCAGTTTTAAGGTAAAACTAATTTTATTAGTTTTCATTATTGTACTTTTTTATATATATATATATATATATATCATTTTATTTTAATCGATTAAGTCATAATTTATAATACTTTAAGGGCTAATTTAAATAAGCACCACACTTTGAGGCTAAAAAGCCTAACTAGGTTTAGGCAAAGTACTAATTTTCATAGCTTTGTTATTTTCGTCTCTGTCCCAGTTAGAATATGTTTTAAGCAATTTTTCCTTGCCTCTATTAACCCTTTGCACTCGAGAGGTGACTGTCAGTCACCACTGTCACCTTATAAATTACCTACCACTCTAAATGTGAAATTTTTTTCACCTTAATGTTTAGTTACCACTTCATTCAGTTATCTCCGGGTATTATAAGGTAAGTTTGAAACAAAATCTTTCGAAATGTTAGTGGTTGCGTCCATTTTTTTAACAGCTGAAAGAACTTCGAGTGCAAAGGGTTAATTTAAAAATTAATTACTTCATCAAATATGTGTAAAGCGCGTTACCAAAATACGTTTTATGTTAGTCAATACCTTGTAGATTTATTTTATTAATACTACAAATTTCAAAAAAAAAAAAACTTTATAATCAGGTGTCAGACCCATCTTTTTAAGGACCACTTTTATTGCTATAGACCGATAAATTGATTGATAAATGGACAATTATCAAAAGGTGGGAACAATAACTTTAGTAGTACTAATTCTGAACTCTATTGATATTATTGTGTTAAATGCAATGAATATTCAATTACTATGCAATATACTTTAGTAGTACTAATTCTGAACTCTATTGATATTATGTTAAATGCAGTGAATATTCAATTGCCATGCAATGTACTTTTCTATTTCAATACAATTAACGCTATAATTACTTTTTTTTATCTACTTTTAAGACAGAAATTTTCTTAAGCAATAAATGTATCGAAAAAACTATCGGCGTTGCTTACGTTACAGTTATCCGATAATCCTATATTTAACATGCATAAACATGTAAATTCACATGCAAATTGTGTTACAAAAATATTTCATAAAAACAAAAAATACTTAAATACTTGAAAATATTATTTTAAGGTTCAATATATAAGTCTGTTACATCCGTTTTTCATTGGCTAAGTTAATATAAGTACCTATAATTGTGCCTTTCGGTTGAAATTCGGGTGTTACATTGCCTCATCTAACATGAAAAATACCCATATTTAACCCTTTCGGTTGAAATTCGGGTGTTACATTGCCTCATCTAACATGAAAAATACCCTTATTTAACCCTTTCGGTTGAAATTCTGGTGTTATATTTCCTCATCTAACATGAAAAATACCCATATTTAACCCTTTCTGTTGAAATTGGGGTGTTACATTGCCTCATCTAACATGAAAAATACCCATATTTAACCCTTTCGGTTGAAATTGGGGTGTTACATTGCCTCATCTAACATGAAAAATACCCATATTTAACCCTTTCGGTTGAAATTCTGGTGTTATATTTCCTCATCTAACATGAAAAATACCCTTATTTAACCCTTTCGGTTGAAATTGGGGTGTTATATTTCCTCATCTAACATGAAAAACACCCATATTTAACCCTTTCTGTTGAAATTGGGGTGTTACATTGCCTCATCTAACATGAAAAATACCCATATTTAACCCTTTCGGTTGAAATTCGGGTGTTACATTGCCTCATCTAACATGAAAAATACCCATATTTAACCCTTTCTGTTGAAATTGGGGTGTTACATTGCCTCATCTAACATGAAAAATACCCATATTTAACCCTTTCGGTTGAAAGTCGGGTGTTACATTGTATCAGTTGACATTATAAATACCCATAATTGCCCCTTTCAATTGGAAAATAATTGTTAGGGCAATTATCAAAAACTTTTAGAATGATTTATGTTAATTCTTATCACTAGACAAAATCATGAATTAACTCTAATATTTCAATTGTGAAGTAAAATTAAACTTAATTGTTGTCAGAGTTAACAGTTTTGATCTGAGTTAAGCTCCAACCTTTTGAAAATTGTTCAAATATAAAACTAGTGAAGATTTAAATTAAAATACCATCAACACGAATGCATGTTTCCTAGTTAAAATAGTTAACTCATTTTTTAAATCAATAATCATTTATGGAAAATGTAACGCACTATGATAGTTTCAAATGACTGTATGCTTATCGCTTAAGCTTTAAACGCTTAATCTAAAATCGTTACTAATTATCGCAAACATCAATATCTTGAATCACACTGGAATATTAATTTATGAGATTAATTCCGAAGAAAAAGTCAAAAGGCAAGCGTTTTCTAATTGTTACTAAGATTAATTGTTCTTCTTAAATCACGAAGCACATTCAGGAAAACCTTTAAACTAAATTTCTTAGAGAACCTAAAGTATAATATCAATGATTCTTAATGTTTAAATTTAGAAAGAGAAAATTCCTAATATTTAGATTTTTTACAAATTAAATGTGTAACATTCTGAATATTTCTCATTTGCAGCATGATAAAGTGAAAACTTATTTAAAAAATCACCTGATTTTGATTTAACGCAATTGATTATTTATCGGTTCCAGTTGTCTCAAACTTTAACGAAAACTTGAAAAATAATTGGAATTGTTTTTTTAAACTTTCATCAGACCTCAGAAACTTGAACATTTGTCTATTTAAACGTCCATATTTTGTTCATTTTTATGCCGTGTCGGTCCAGTACTTATGAAATATAAGTAAATATTTTCATTAATTTTATATAATCACGGTATAGCATCCGTTTTAGTTTGGACCATAGGGGTCATTATATAGAGAGTCTATTGTATTAACGCTTTACCTTACTTAACACTAGAAAATGTTTTTTTTTTTTTTTTTTTTTTTTTGAAACTATGAAAATTCCATAGTTGTTGAAGGTATGAAAATATCTTAACAGAAGTATAAAGAGCTAACTTAGATTAGAATAAGGGACTCTCACGACCTCCAAAAAACTAATGACTGGTATCTAAGATTTTTGAAGACTACCAAAAAATTAGTGGATATCCTTCACAGTGGTCTGATCGGACTACCTATAAAAAACCGTGTGGAGGCTTTCAGTTATAGGAGGCGTTGGCAATACACTCAGATCTAACAAAGCGTCGTATATACTAAGAGCCAGCGCATGCGCATAAGAAACAAAATGGCTGTCAGGAGGTACGTCACCTGTGAACCGATTATTGGGCAACTCTATATGTATGGTTGGGTACGCTACCATTCGCACCACTATTTTTATTCCTTTTTTTTTTTTTTTGTCAAAATGTATTAGCAGATTTAATCAACACGAATGATGCAAACATATTTTCAAAGGAATATCTTTATTAACAAAACACTACCGTTTATCAATCGTATAAAACGCTGAACAAATCAATAATAAAAAAATTTCTCCTTCTCCTAAACCCCAGTAGTGGTTGGGAAGAGAGGAGGGTGGAATCCCGTTTCGAGAACTTCAGCTGCGTTCTCCCAAATGTTGTTTTTTCCTTTATACACAGGGATCGCATCAAGTCTTGGACTAGTTTACATCATGCGTACGGAAGCTAGCCTTCTTCCTTTATGTATATTCTTTTGTTTTATTACCCTCTTCAACCACCTCTAGTGCAACTGCAGGATGCGTTATAGTTAAGCATTGAGGCACACAAGTCCCTGTTTTTGTAAAAAATACCGCTAAATCGACTTAACTCGGAGGCTGTCCAATTTTTCGTCCCAAATAGTCCCGGATATGTTCGTTCGGTGACAAATCTGGAGACCGAGCTGGCAAGGAAGGGTGATATTGCGGCAAAGGCAATTATCTGACTCTCTTGATCTGTGTTTCCCAGAATTGTCTCAGTGAAAAATGGCTCTTATGTGACAGAAATATGAAAGACAATAATGAGAATAAAATAAAAGTGACTGTAATAGTAATTTTAATTGTTGCTAAGATATATATATGTGTAAAGAAAAGAATGAAAAAAATTATAAATATTATTAAAAAATTTTAAAAAATACTTAAAAAATCTTTAATTCAAGTGAGAAAAAATAACAACGAAAAGATATAATCTCGTCATCAGCTCACTTGATTATAATCCTCAAAAATGGTGCTTTATAATATTGTGTTAATGTAGCCAAATCAAAATATATCATTACAATAGTGTCAAGAGCACCAAAGAAAAGAAAAAAAAAAGGAAGAAACCGATTCTTAAACGCAAAGTTATAAAGTAAAAATCGCAAAAATTCAAGAAAAATAAAAAATAATACACAAATACTAACATATAAAGCGAAAAGAGACAACGGATGTCATATACTAATGAGCAACTTACAAGAATGATGTTTTCGTAACTAAGTTGTCAGATTACAAAATATGAAATTAAAGAGTCAATAAAGGGAAATGGGATATATTTTTTAAGGTACGTTCACACTGAAGTTAGGAACCGCATTTGATTTGTCTGTTACCTTGGACTGGCCCGGAAACTAGATTTGAGCAAGATAATAATATATTACACTGTAATACACGGTAATAATATGTTAATTCGAAGTTTATAATAAATAAAAGGTTGAAATTCAAATACAAATTTTAATCTATAGAAATTATTAACATTTATTGAATAATGATTATTATTTAATTGAATATTGGAGGATATTATTTGTCAGTTATACACTTTTTGGTCACTGATTTCCCAGATTTGGATTCACACAAGGTAAAAACGCTTTTGAGCAAATATATTATTTTATTAATGTGTGTTATCAATGTTTTTATATAAAATTTTACAATTGTCGGATATCCGTTGCTTTTAATTAAATTTTAGTTTAATGTCTTTTTTTGCTAAACAAATAATACTAAACATTCATTTAGCTATATTTATTTGTTTAAAAATAGTATTTAAATAAATGTTCTTAGAAACATTAAAATCCAAATGTGTTAATACCATAAAAAAAATATAAATGGCTCTTAATCTGATACCAAAGTAAGCAAAAAAAACTCTATACTAAAAAAAAACTATTTCTTTAGCAAAAATGATATTGACCAGAACATGCCACAAAAAATCGACTTCACTAGAGAAAACAGTTTATCTTCATCCAGTGAACCGATGATTTTAATACTTTTTTCGAGTACAAAAGAAAATAAATAGATCGCAGTGATTCTAATTTTCTTTTTTAATTCTGTAGATCCGTTCTCACTTTCATCTTTGATGTATGAAGTGTTCAGATACTAATTTATTCCATTCATTCGATTCACATTATCAAATAACGATAATCTAATACACTTATCCTAGCAGTAGGATATAGTTTTATGGAGAAAAATATTCTATCGATTAGTTGTAGCAACAAAAAAAAAAGAGAGAGAAAGTGAAAAGTATTTTTTTTTTCTTTTTTTCATCAGAGGAACCTTCTCCATAGAAAAAAATATAATTGGAGAGAGTCATTAATATGATAATTTTTGCTTATTGACATAAAAAGAATTTTTTTTTCAAATTTTTTATGCCGTTTTACGATTCAAGAAATGTACAAAAAAAAAATCACAAATTATCCAACATTTACGAAAAATTTAAAAACTTAAAAGGTTATGTTTCAATGTGTGATAAAACCGAAAATATTGTGTGTTAATACGAGGCACATCCAGAAAGTAAGTTTCCCGAAATTTTTTTTTGAAAAAAGAACTCACACTTACAGGAACATATTTATAGGCAACAAGTACAGCAATGTTTCTGCTATTTTTCAACATAGCCACCACCAGAATTGAGACACTTGTCGTATCGTGGGATTAACTTTTGTATCCCTCTGTCGTAGAACTCTGCCGCCTGTGAATGGAACCAGCGTGTGACAGACGTCTACCGTTACTCTGAAACAATGCGGGAATTATGACGTGCCATTCAAAACAAGAGTCGTGGAATGCTTACTGTTGCGCTCCTACATGACAATG
This sequence comes from Parasteatoda lunata, assembly GCA_949128135.1. Classification (NCBI taxonomy): domain Eukaryota; kingdom Metazoa; phylum Arthropoda; class Arachnida; order Araneae; family Theridiidae; genus Parasteatoda; species Parasteatoda lunata. The sequence continues at coordinate 44,890,650 of OX421981.1, read as the reverse complement.
CTTGTCCACACACGGCACGACGAACAACAGCTGTTTTGACGGAATTTGGTTGGGAGTTGTTTGATCATCCACCCTACAGCCCTGATATTGCTCCCAGCGATTTTCACATTTTCTTGCACCTCAAGAAATTCCAGTCCTCCGGTGAGAGTTTTGGCAACGACGAAGAGCTGAAGACGTCTGTCACACACTGGTTCCATTCACAGGCGGCAGAGTGCTACAAGAGAGAGATACAAAATTTTATCCCACGATACGACAAGTGTCTCCGCTGTGTATGAGGGAAAAAACAACATCTAGGGGCACTGCAGCAGAAGTTCTTGATACGGGTTCACACTACTAGGATACCTGTCCTTTAACCACTACTAGAGTTATGGCTGTGAGGGGAAAGAAACGTTTTCTCTTTTTATTTATTATTGGCCAGTTCCGCATTTGTACACTATTGATAAGCAGTACAGTACAGTTAATTACGATATTTCCTTGAAAATATATTTATATCACCCATGTTAACACATTTTGACATAGAAAAAAAATAAAGTGACGTACCTCCCGGTAGTCGCTTTGCTTCCTATGCGCATGCGTTGTAACTTGGTACATATTATGCTAAATCTAGCATAGCATGCCGCATAGAGCCAACACCTCCTAGAAAGAGTAGGCCTCAGCACGGGTTATCCTAAATACGGGTTACCATAAATATCCTTTAGTAGTCCAAACATAATGACATATTTCGTATTTTCAACCACTGCGCAGCTTAGTACCCCGAACGTAATGACATCTTTCTTATTTTTCATCAACTCCGCAGTTAACTTCGTCATATCGGACTACTAAATTTATCCGTGCTGAGGCCTTCCTTCTTCTAGGAGGTGTTGATAGAGCTGCTCACTGTTTTAATTACGTATTTGAAGAACTGGACTTCTTCTCCTTTCTATATTATTTACTTTAATTGACTATCTTTTTACATAACAAATTTAGGCTAATCATGTCATATATGAAGAGCTTAGTAGATGAACCAGGTAAGTGACATTTTTAGACATTTAACATTTAAGAGTGGCTATAATTAGAGTAAGTCGTAAGAGAGTTATATTTAAACAATTAGATATTAGAAGATATGGCTAATAATGCTTTGCATTGTTATTATCATTGTTTAGTTATGTTGAAATTATAAAGTGAAAGCAAAAACAATTCATATCATGCATAAACACACACATTTTGCTGCAACCAATTTGTATTATTTTTCAACCAATTTGTGTTATTATTGTGTGATTAATAAATATATCACTGATAATGCCACTTATTTGCTTAAACCAATCAGCTCTCTAGTGGTCAAAGCGCAGTCGGTTAAAGCGTTTCACACAATGGAGGCAATGAATTTGATGCTGGTGGCAGGCAGAACAACAGACGTGTTCAAGCAAGAAGGTGCTCGTTAAATCTGTTGTGGCTGAAAGTCGTTGGTTGTGGAGTGGAAGTTTAGAAGAAAGGGAATCAGTTCAGGCGTGGTCCACGTCATCTGACCTGGATCAAAATTACATAGCGTTCCTATCAAAGCCGTTAAACGATAGATCCCTAAAAAGGGGGCTAGGTTCTAGGCCATGGTTGAGTGATGATGAAGATGCTTTATCTATTAAGCTCTTCATGTAACACAAAAAAAAATAACATTACAATCTTAAGAAAAATAATTTGACTAATTTAACTTTGTCTACTTCAAAGTCTAATTCCAAAAACGGGGAAATGATTTACTATTATGATGTTACTAAATCAAACATTTTATAAAGAAATAATCAAACATAGAATCAATTTCGTTTATTAAAAAACGTTCTAGAAGTGTTTTCATCATTAATACTACGTCGTTTTTTATTTTAAAAAAAACGCAGAGAAAAAAGATACGAATAATATATATATTGTAGTTTTCAAACGAAAAGGCTAGATGCGCCAAATAAGGGATAACACTCAAAACGTAGCAAACCTTACACTTTATTTGTATTGATATTAATTTTCTTTGTTTTAGGCTTACGATCTATTAGAATTTAAAAATAACTGAAATCTCTTATAAATGGTCAACCTTTGCTTAAATTTGAACAAAAAATCGTAATAATAAACTTCCTAAAATATTAAGCTTGTCCCCACATCGCCTCGTACGCATAACATAAGCCGGGGGATACATCGGAAGTTTTCTAAATTTCTTCCGGCTTTAGAAAGCTTGTTATTGTTTACAATCAGACAATCATCCATAAAATTTACAGTTACTTCAAATATTCATGAAAACTCTCCCAAAAGAAAGAGAGGAGTTGACATGTATGTATGTTGGAACATTGAAAGTGTGCGAAATTAGCATGCTCCTCCTAGAGAAGCAACAGGCGTTTCACTTAAAACCAGCGGTCGACAATCTATGGCGCGCGAGCCACTTATGTTTCTTGCTATTCACGAATTTTGAAGTAGAGTCTGCCAACAACTGCTTTATACTATCAAGCGTAGAAAGGAACAGGGTGGCCACAACTGAAAAAAAAAAATGTAAACAAGTGATTATAAGGGTTCATGAGACTGTTAGAAATGTAAAAGTTTTTGTTTTCATTTAGTGTTCAGTAGTTATGTTTTAATATCGAATGTATTTCTTTTAAAGTACAAATCTAGTGGTTGGACAAAATTATTGAAGCACTTCCAAACAAACTTTAGGTAAACTTTCCTGATACAAATTTTGCATGGGTAAAGAGGACACCATTTCCACGCATGTCGGTGCAAATTTCGCATGAGTTTTTTTTTTTCTTTTTTTTTTTTTTTTTTCTTTTTTTTTTTTTTTTTTTTAATAATTAAAAAAAAAATTTTTTTTAATTTTTCATATCATTTTAAAAGTTTTTGAGATATGGTGAAATACTCAAAAAGTGAAATGAGCATTAATATTTGACCACCCTCCTGATTAAACTATCAGGACCATATTTCCCACATTTTGGCTACCCCTTATATTTTGAAGGCCAAGAACCCAAATTCATCGGTAAAAAATTTATGTTTATTCAGATAAGATGTTTTAAAGCCTAATTTTGTAATTTTAAATATCATTTGCAATAGTTAATTAGCATATTTGAGGTCACCTTCTCGAACCAATAAGATTGAGACCTTGTACTTCCAAAAATTCCAGTCATTAAATAAAAGAAAATTTTCTCTTTTTAATGAACTGTACATTCAAAAGAAAACGGTTACACGGTTTAAAAATTAAACCTTGAATTTCTTCTAAATTTGAAGTTGTCAATTGTATCATTCCACAGTTGCCACACAGTTATTCATCACTTTTTAGAATATTTTGGCCCTCCAATTCCTTTAATTTTTCCCATAATTGCTTTCCTAAAATTCAACAAGATATCACTCAATTAATTTTCTCCAACTAAATAATGAATGCTATCAATATCAGTGACTTACTTTCATTTTTAGTTAGAATAAATATTTTTTAAAACTAAAATTTCAATGGGCCTCTGAATTTCATGCAGTCACAAATAAATATGCTGCCATAATAATTTAAACTATTCTTATTATTCCCAAAATTCACAATTTAACTTTTTAGGCATTTTTAAACCTTTACCAAAGTTATTAAAATAGCTTTGAAAAGTTTAATGTTTTTCCTTTAAAAAGTTTTGAACTTCAGCGCTACAGTTCACAGTACAAACTTTGGTGGCGCTACCTATTGATGTGTATGTAAAGTTATATTATTGACTAGAAATTTCATGAAGTCATTTTTTTTAAAAATAAAAAAATTATATCAATTGAGCATGAATAAAACTTGTTAGAAAACAACTATTAGTTCAAAATTTATCTACAAATCTTATTTGCGGGATTTTGAAGGTTTTGAGCAGCATAAAGGAAATAATATTACATTATAATTATATATGAAAACTTCTTCCTTCTAATAATAAGTTTAACTTATTTTCTTCAAACTAAGTAGGTAATTGTCGTTATTAATAAAAAATATTATATAACAATTACATTTAAACATATTTTTCAAAATACTTAACATATAAACTTGTGTTAATTTTTACAGCTACATTAGATTTTTTTCTTTGCTTTTAAAAATGACCGATAGATTTATTTATCTGTAACTAATTTAATATTAAAATTATTCGTGTTAGTAAATTTAATAATTGTAATTAACAAATTGAATATGAATAATTACGATTTAAAAATTAAATAATAAATTATAATAACATCAATTCTTTCAAATGGCACCAGAGACATAAATACTATGGGAAACAAACCATTCCAGCAAAAGCAGTTCAGAAACGAGATACGCGACTGGGACAGAAGAGAACACTTAACTGAAAAAAAATTTCTTTTTATACGCCAAAAAGAAGTAAACGGTAAAGTTTGAATAAACGTTATGTTTGTCGCATATAAAGCTATGGAGTATATATTCTTCTGATAAATGGTGAATGTTTACTTTTTAATGGTATCAATAGATGGCGGCATCTATTACTGTAGTCAATGGCTCCTCAAGGTTGTTATCTCTACAATCGAAGATATCGATCTACTATACTATAAAATTTTCTTTTTTATTTATGATGCTTCCTCCCCTTAATAAAAAATGGTCAAAAACTATTTTAATGACTCGTGAGTCTCATAAAAATCAAGTTTTTTTATGTTCTAATCTTAAAATAAAATTGCGAGAAAACTTCTTATTATTGTCACTAGATGGCAGCATCAACATAGAAACTCTTTCGCAGAAATCTAAAATCAAATCATTTTAGTCGTATTATTTATCGTATTGGGATTTCTCAATAATTACATCGCGAAAACTATTTTCTATAATTAAATAAATATTTTTTACGAGTGCCATTCTTTAAAATATTATCAAACACTTTAAATGCATGCATGCGTGAGTGTGTGTGTAAAATCTAGAAATGATGAAATATATAATTTAGAAACTAATTTCTCGAATTTGCACTAAGGTAATGACTTAAAGGTACAAATATTTTCTACGCATGTCATTCTTTCAACACTAGATTATCCATTAAACAAAATTAGCACGTGCGTAAGGCCTCAGACGTGAGAGGGGCACCACAAGCTCAAATGAAAATTAATTTTTTTTCTAGAAACTTTATATATAATATTTTTCAAAAATATTATTGTCTGTATGTGTGCATATATTTTATTTACAAATAATAAACTTAATAACCACTTTTACTTCAAACCTCATGAGTCGATGGTCAGACAGGTCCTTTTCATTCAATAGCTACTTTTTGTAAACTTTTTTTTTCTTTCAATAATAAAAATAATATAAATATGTAACAAAATTTAGTTAAACATACTGGCTTTAGAGAACTTTAGAACACTTAGAAACATTGGACAATAAAAATTCTATTCTCCAGAGTCGTTCTGCAATCATGTACTCTTATATCTTGCTAAGATTTTCGAAAGAACAAAAAGTGGGGAAAAGAGACCTGTTATTTACTTAAGAAGCCACATTTTTTTTTTTTTTTTTTTTTTTACTTGCCACGTGGCGAGCGGATAATTTCAGGTCCGCCGAAATGTAAGGAACATAGCACTGGTGTAAGATCATGGCTATATCAATTACTAGTACAAATTAAAACCTAAAAACTATTCAGCGTATGATTCTGTATCATGTTACTTTTTGCTTAGCATTTTCATACCGTTTTTATTTCATGCTCAAGGAAACTAAGTTTGACTTTTTCATTTGAGTAAATAAACGTTAGAAACTATAATAAAAATCAAATGAAAATAATAAAAATCACTTTTTTATACTGTGCATGCTTTTGATAAAAGAAAAATTTTAATAATGCAGCGAGGCCAAAAAAAGAAGCGACATATCCACAGATATTTTAATGACTTGACTACTGGCGTAAATACAGTAATTTATATTTCTTAAATTTAGATTACTGAAAATGTTACAATATTATAACCTTCTTTATAATAAGACTAATCACTTTATTATATTTTAAATAGATTATTTTAAATGCACTGTAATATAAGTTTAATATAACGTAATACATTCAGTTTTGCTTTAAGCGAAGCGAGTTATTTGTTTTTTACCACTTTGTACAGCGTGCAAAAAAATAAACGGACCGTCCTAAATAACTTTTTATCTAATCATCGGATCTTCACGTTTTAGGACTCAATGGTTAGAGGGATCGTTAGGACAGTTAGAGGAGTCGTTTATCGTTAGGAATCAATCATTAGACGATATTTTAAGTTACAGAAACAGGCATAAAAACGTTCCTTTCCCTCAATAAACATATCTTTTTTCCGATGGATTCGGAATTCTGATCCCCAAAATATAAGGGGTAGCCGCAATCTGGAAAATGAGGTCCCAATAATTTGGTCGGTAGAGCGGTCGACAGTCCGAACTCCTTTTAGTTACTTTCACGTCATATCTCGAGAAGTTATAAAGCATGCACACAATTTTAAAATTCGTTTTTCCAAAGAGAATTCCACGCAAAAAAAAAAAAAAAATTTAGTAAAAATTTATTACTTTTTTTCTTTTTTTATAATAGTCGAAAAACTTCTGAATTATAAGGTATAAATTCTTTTACATAATTTTAAAGAATGCAATTTCAAATGGCAAAATACAAAATTTGAGCAAAATCGCTCGAATAGCTCCTGAGAAATCGAATTTTGAAAAAGTCGTATTTTTAAAATTCGATTAAATTATTTGTAGTAAATCAAAATTGGTATGACACATTAGATGTTAATGGAATATTAGAATAAATTACTAATATCTTTAAACAAAAATTCTTCTAAAGATATTAGTAGTTTATCTGCATCATAGAATAAATTATTAATATCTTTAAAATATTTTTTTGCTCTATTACTTTTTTATACTGAAACAACCATGTACTGTATTTATTTTCTTCATATTCATTTTTTTTTTATTCTACTTCATTATTTTTAATTTTCATTATTTTTTAGCAATATTTGTTGCTATTTCTGAAATAGCCACCATTAACAGTACTTTTAAAAAAGCAAAAGAGAATATTGCAATTGTATTGATTTATTATATTATTAAAATGCGCATCATTTTTATCTTTTTGCATTATAAGAACTTCATTACACGATAATAATAGTGTATAACTGAATAGTGTGTAATTACGCTGAAAATCAATAACCAATTTTTTGTTAAAAATACTAAACGACACATTAAGCGAAATGCGTTAAAATAATCTCAACCATTTGTAATCTCTAATACTTCATAAAAATAAAACGGCAAAAGTCGCAATGTTTCGAGCATTCAAAAATAGGTGTCCATTCTCTAGACTTATCTAAAGTGAATAAAGAAGACAGAATATATTTTTTAAAAAAAACACAAAGTTATCAACGAAAAATAAAACAAAAGTTGAGATAAAAGTAGAAAAACTGGGGAAGCATAGAGAGGCAAATCAAGGCAGAATGCGTTTTCAAATACTATAGACGTGCAGTTAAGAACTCGTGTCATTAACTAGGAAATTGACACATGAAACATATAAATAAAGCAAGATTTCAGAAATTCAACATGAGCTGGGGTATAGAATTTTAGCGTTATGAAAATTAAATTAATGGCCAAGGTTGCAGCAATCTGTGGCAATAGATTATTCAATGAATTCTTGATAGCGGACGTATCTATCATGTTCCCTTAATCTAAATTTTAAATAGCGTCTTGTTTGTATAGGTAAGGAATGAGGCAAATGCCCCAATTTTGATAAGATTTATCCTATTTGCATTCATTCACGTCATCAGCGAGTGTTAATAATGGGCATCTATTATTGAGTGCTAGATATATATAGACTTTTTAAATCTTTATGGTTTCTGAAGGAAAATAAAGCTTTCTACACTACCAAGTTTGTTTTTCGGCTTCAGTTTTTTAGGATTATTCATTTCAATTCCAGTCCTTCTTTGAAATCCTACATGAGAAGAATTAATGTACTCTAAATAACTCTGTATTAAATGTGTGTATATAAGAGTCAAGAATCATGAGGATAATCAAAGACTATTAATTAAATAGAAAATTTATAACTATCATAAGAACTATTATAAAAACTGGTCTGTTTCACAGCAATTGATTGGCAACATTGATGTATTTAAACTCATGGATTTATTCAAGAGAATCAAAATTTTTTTTAATTTAACTGATGAACTCTCCCCTGCTGATTTAAAATCCACCATTAAAGTGAAGTTGGACATTTTTTTTTTAAATAATCATAATTGTTTTACTGTCATTTGCATTGGATTTGCCATATATTAGAATAATTTTAAGACATTTGTGTTTTAACGGGCTTAACACACTGTAGACAGGCTGACAGACTAACACTAATAGTTAAGCATTCACCAAAAAATTATGAAAGCAAAAAATGAAAAATAAAGAAAGAAAAAACTTATTAAATTTTTCATTAAGCTGCTTCTCAATCTCAGGTTATCATGAATTTACAGTAAAATTAGTGTTAATTGCAATATATATATAACATATACACATAAATTCTTCTTTATTAGTAGCTGAAAATTAGATTAATTCTGACAAACATAAAACATTATTTCTTATCTTTGATGCAGGTATTTAATCAGTCCTAATTAAAAGTCTTGATTGTTCAAATATAACTCTTTCTTGTTTTGAAATTCTTTGATTTATCTATCAATAGATAGAATAATTATGAATAGGCATATTAACAGATAGATAAAGAGGTGAAGAATTCTTATTTAAAATATGGACCTATTTTTAGTACAAAGGGACACAAAAATTCAGAAGTTCAGGGCTCCATGGATCTGTAATTTCCAAAGTGTATCAGCAGAATTATATATAATTATATATACATCAGTGATTCTGCGCTAGACTGAATTTTTAGATACTGTTCTACTAAAAACAGGTTCATCTTGAAAATACAAAGTTTAGATTGAAATTGGGCAAGTCCAAATAAAAATCTGGCAAAGCATAAACAAACAGCATTGGATTCTCATTAGGAATTCTAAATCTCTTTATCCATATATTAATATATGCCAATTCATATCATAATCATTCAATCTATTGATAGACAAAACAAAGAATTTTAAAATAAAAAAAGTACAAACAGAATTTTAACAATCAAGACCTATAATTAGAAATATTTGTGTTTATTTTAGAAAAAAAATTCCTTTTTTCTTCCAGACACAACTGGTTCAGATTTCTATTTCAATGTTTAAAATAAATAAAGCTATTTTAAATCATCAGCGGTGATTGTGAGACCAACTCAAATATCCTGAAAACTTCTTAAGTAAAATCATTAATGATGCATTTCAAAAAAATTAATGTCTTTATAAATTTAAATCATAACTATTTTCAAAACATGAAATTCTAAATAAATTAGATGTGGCATAATTTAAATGATTAATTATGTATAGGTTTACTTTTATCTCTAATCACTTTTAATATTCTACCAGAAAAATTTTTTACAAATGAAAGAGATGCCAAGTATAAATTCTAGTTCTAATATTTCTAAATAAAATTTACAAGAATTTTTATACTTAAATATGTAATCGGTGATTTCTTGAAACTTCTGGACTTTAAATTTCTGGTAACTTCCGTATTGCAGTTAGCGTAAAATCCGGAAACTCAGATTTTTTCCGGAGCACAATCATCTCTGTCTAATTAAATGCAAACTAAATGTATACGCTCTAAAATGATAAATTGCCTCATTTTTTAATATGCTTATATTTTCAAGAGATTTAAAAATTCAAGGTTATATGAGAGAAATTAGACATTTTTTAAAACATGCACATTTTCTTAAATAATATAAAAAGCCTTTTATTAGGCAATATGATTTTTAGAAAAAAAATGCTTCACAGTCTATTGTTTATCACAAAAATAACAGTAATAGCAATCAATACTTATAGTTTTCAACAAAAACACAAGTGGCAGTATACTTTTCAGCTTTGAGGAGAACTCTTCCATACGAAACGTCTAGAGTTGTCTGCTATTATGGTAACAAGAGAAAGCACATGGTAGTGCATTGGAGGAATGAAGGAGTCAATTAGCCACAAAGCAAAGATTCTCACACCTACTTGTGCCAAGATCAAGCAAAACTATTCAGTACAAAGCTCTAACAGTAGTACCAACCACCATCGGAGACTGATGTCTAGAGGAGTTCTGAAAGCCGCACAATAATTTTAAGGTGGTTACATAAAAACGAAAAAGATATATTTGTGGTTTTTGATGGTAGACTTTTAGTAAATGACTTTTGACAAAACAGTTAAATCTATACCTTAAACAGTCGCAGGTTAAAAATCTGGCAAAAGCATAAACAAACAGTATTGGATACATATTTTGATGCTAGTTCAAAGTAAGAACCTTTAGAAAAATATAAAATTTGTTATTCTCTTCTCTTTTTTAATTTTCCACATTAAAATTTTGTGTATTTATTTTTCATCGAAGTTCATACTCTAATAAGGTGAAAACTTTTTAACACTTTTTGTCTTAATATTATGAGCATTTTTTCAGCAGCAAACAGCAATTCTTTTAAAGGACAACAAGAAATAAAAACATTTTAAGAATATGACGGTCAAAGAACAAAATTAAGATTCAAAAATGAAAAATAAAAACTGCTTCAGGATTTTGATAGTTTTAGGAACCAAGGACTTTTTAAGGATTTTATGAGTCTGCACAAATCCTGTGTATAATTTTAATTTCATTGCTATATAGATTTCTTGTTGCAATTAGACATTAGAAAGGCCTGTCGTTGAAAATAGACAAAAAAAACATTTTGATTTTTTTTAAAACTTTAAAAAAATTTTTCAAAAAAATTCAAAATGAAAGGAATATATTATGATTAGTAACTTATCAGGTTTATCAATAAATTTAATATCGATTCATCACCATTATTAATCTTTTAAGAAAACCAGAATTCTCAGAACTCCTCCTTGGGCAAATTCCTTTGAAGCTTCTTCAAATAGTCAAGAAAAATTTTTGTTAAATTGTAAAGAAAGTTTTTAAATTATTGGCGATTGAAAAGGGTTAGAGGTGGCGTAGAGCAGAACCCTCTACCTATGGTAACACTTCGCCCTATATGCTTTCACCACTAGCATGTGGAGAGTCATTGGAGAAGGAAGTATGTTAGTTTAACTCTTGATTTTTAAATAAATTAAAAACTTTTCAGTTGGGAAACTATTTGGAACTGGAAACTATATTGAACACATAGTTCTAAAATAATGAATCGTGGAATTTTTTAAAAAATATTTTTGACATTTAAATTCTAAAAATATTAAGAAAGAGGGAAAAAATCATAGTACATTGCAAAATAACAAGTACAAAATAACATAGTACAACTGAGAAGAGGAGGAGAGAGAAGGGTAAAGACATGGAACCAGTATTCTCCGCAGATGGCGTATTCGAGCGTTGAAATCGCGAATATAGAAAGTTATAACAAATCTAGTCAGTCATAAAAAATTATTAAATTGAAATTAAAATGCACACAAATTAACAAAACTGAAATTTTATGCACTTTATTGGTGTTAAACAATAACATAGGTACACCAAAAATGTACCCTTCTTTATAAAAATGACATTTCTAGCAATACAAAGATGGCTTAAATATTCTTGACCATACATAAAATTTGCAAATAGTTAGTTATAACATTAAAATCTCACTTTTAAGAGTATCCATGATGTAAAACAATTTACACTGAGATATCTGAACACAATTAGCATTCTCCGTTAATCAGGAAAACATATTGCTTTAAAATGTGATTAGAGCTAATTTTTACTGGTAGAAATAGCTTTCACCATGCCAGTGGCAGAAACTTATAAATGAGAAAACTGGCAAGAATAAAAAAATGAGCTAACAGTGTAAATTAATCAATTAGTGCAATGTTTAATGCATACAATAACATTCAAAATACAGGAAATATTATTAAGCTGTAAAATAATTAATATTTTAAGACAAAAATATATTGTGTCATTCAAAAAATGTTCTGATTAGAAAATTAATTTAATACATACATAAAAGGACTAAAAACAGAATTATTATTATATATATATATATATATATATATATATATATATATATATATATATGATGATGATGATGATTTTTCACAAATTATGTGTGCTCATGGCATAAATTAACAATTTATATAGTGTTCCAAAAATTTATAACCTTAGTGAATTTTTCTTAAATTGTAAATAAAATACTTTTAATTATATATTCAATTTCAGAACTTTAAATTACAGTATTATGCATTGCATCGAGCAATAGTTTTTCTTTGCTTGGTACAGGTTCATTGAACAGATTTAAAAATAAAGGATAGGGTGACCTGGGGTGATTCCTGAGCAAAAAATGCTAACATCTATTTTGTGAAAAAACTATTCAAGATAGAATTTTAATATTTACTGGAAGTTTGAGGCTATATGAGATGAGTCCTATCCTATCTTCTTTTGTTTGAAAATATAATTAGAATTTAAAAGACTTTAAATTTTTAGAGATCAGGAATTACCGCTTCTCTTGATCACTTCTGGGGTAATTACTGATCACCAGTTTTTATAGTAAAGGGGTTGTTTAAAAATAATTATACAATGGTAATTAACAAATAAGACATCAAGATCAATCAAATAAACTAAAAAGATATGTTTAAGCAGCTAATAAAACAATATATTTAAAAAGCAAGAATAAAGATTAACACTTTAAATTTTCCATAAATCTTTGCATCGTGCCATACATTTCAGGCAAGCAGCCAACTCATTCTCATGTTCTGCTGGAATATAAGAAAGAGTTCCCATGTGAGTTACTTTTGCTGGATTTTGTAAATTCATTAAGTGAGAGTGTAAAGTTAAGTAAGGTATGTCAGCAGCTCTAACACTGAAATTTTCATTTTCAATCATTAAAAGAAATTCACTAATTTTGCTTTCTAGAAGCTTAGTATCCTTTTTAGGCTTATAATTTCTCATTATTCTAATAATGTACACACATAAAATTAAGATAGAAGCAAGGTAAGACAAAACAGAAATGGTGCAAATCAGAACACATTTCGCTTGTATACAGTTCAAAACAAATTTTGTGATTACAGTTAAAATATATTTTATAGTTGCTCCACTTAAAAAATATGTACTGTTATTTAAGAAATCACAATTAGCTATTTTTAATACTCTTTATAGAAAGAAATGACAATGATCAGGAATTACCCCAGTGATTAATAATTACCCCATCTGTACGGGGCAACATTTGATATAGTTTCCTATAATTAATTATAATATTTACAGTAGATGTGAAACAATTAAACAAAAGCTTACACTATTTTCATATCAAAGAAAAAGAAAGTAACTCAAAATATTTATTATTAAGAGGGGGATCTTTGCAGAAATGTGCACATTTTGAAACTTATCTTTGAAATGGAAAAAACAGAAAGCAGTTTAAAAGATACTTATTTTGTTAGATTAAACTATTATTAAGTAAACGTAGTTATACTGTAGTAAAGTGTACAATCATTCTTGTCCATGTCTCAAATTAAAAGTAATAATAATTTTTTTTAATAAAACTTAGGTGATCATTCTTTACCCCAGAAACAGAGTGAATTACCCTGGTTCACCCTACATATCATTTTGGAACGATATGGGTTTATGATAAATGTAACACATATTTTTAATGAAAAATATATCCTTCTTTAGGTGACCTTATTTTTGTTTAAAAATGCTATGTTTAAGACAAATTAACATGTTCAAAAATCATAAATGATCTGTTTTATCATTATATACCTTTAAAATTTCTTAACACTTGTAATCTGTACTTATATTTTTAAAAATAATGCCTATTATTTATTAACTAATCAAAACTAATCAATGTTTTTGGGATTCACATAACCATTGATACATGTTTGTTTCCTATGCCATTAGATTTACCAAAATATTATAAATTATTTACAAAATATAACCATACAATTTAATGAAATTACATCTAAAAATTAAACAATTATATATTTTAATTATAATTTAAAATGGTCAGGTATGTGACAGAATGGTCAAATATTCAAGCAATCCCATATATGACATAAATTTCTTAAATGCAAACATTTTAAATTAATTTCACCTTTCACTTCTTACTCTGTCATTTTCTACAATTTGGCTATACAATAAATTTTATCAGAAATTTCTAATTAGACATAATTTGTGAAAAAAATTAAAAATTATATTAAAAATCAACGTAAAAATATGGATTTATCCTTTCTTAAGGGATACAAAAATAAAATTTTAAGAAAAAGTATTTTGTGAAACAACCATTTTTCCAAAATTGAATTTGTGAAACTGCCGTTTTTCCTAAAGTTGAATTTGTGAAGATACCGCTAAACGATAGATTAGGCCTGGACAGACTCCTGTAACAATGAGGTCATAATTTAGTGGAACACTATATTTTAGTAACTATGAGTTCTTGTATAATGTGGTATGCAACGCTCATAATCTAAATGATGCAAGTGCAAATTCAAATTAAACTGTAGCAATAATTGGATAAGCATAAAAACAGTATAATTATTCATTAATAAAACAATTTTAAAATAAACGTATTAAAATTTTTATTTATATTTACTGCATATATGAGGAATGATAAATTTAAAAAAAAAAAAAAAACCTAAAAATTTATAGCATTCAAGTCAAATCTCAACAGACAAGCATGATAGAACTTGCCCCCCTAAAAGTAAAACTTTAAAAAGATTTTTCTTCAAGCTAATTTTTGAAGACATCAATACTGTAATGATTTTCTTTCTTTCTTAGACATTTAAAATTAGCGGGTTTTAAGAGTGGTGGTCACTGTAACGTTATAAAACTGGTTTAAATAGGACTGATTCTTTTTTTTAAAAAATTAACTAGAGTTTTTCAGAAATGTACACATTGTTCAACTGTTGAAGTTGCAGCAGAAAATTTACTTACATAATAAAAATTTCTCACAAAATACTTCTACTTAAGCATACAGAAAAATGACAATTTATTCATACCTCCATAATCATCAATGTGTGCTTACGCAGAGCAGCAGGCAAGTTTCAATGATGCATAAAAAAATAGTAATCAACATTCTAAAATTCGAGCCTGGTCCCTGAATTTGAAGCCAAGTCTAGTACCCTGTTGGCTCACCGATTTCAGAAGTCATTCCGAATACTCAGCTTCTTTGGGTTTTGATTTCTAATAAACAAAGCAAGACTAATTATTGCGAGGCATCTGATTTGGAAGAAATAAATGTATTGTAGTCAATATATATCAGGCTGAATATTGCTAATTTTCATTCGAAATTTATATGATTGTTGTAACTTATTTTAATTTCTTATTGTTTGTCTATTTCTATGTATCTTTCAAAAAAGTGGTATAGTATCTTTTCAAATAAGTGGCTCTATTCATAATCTTTATTAGCAAATTCAAATATTTTTTTATTTAATCATATCTTTCATTTGATCAAATAAAAGGTATTCCTCTTTCTTCTTTCTCTTTTTTTGAAATACAGAAAAAATTTCTATTTAAATATGAAAAAATTATTTTTCCTTTGTACTGTCATATATAAAAATATTTACACAAGAATATCTTTTAGTATGTAATTAAAGGAATAAATATTTTTTTATTTAAAAGTGAAAGATTTTCCATTTAAAGTGAACAAAAAAATATTTTTCGTTAACTTGAAAAAGCATCAAAAGGTGACAACTGAAATTTTTAGTATAATAGCATCGTAGTAAAAATATTGAAAATTTAAAACTGTAAGAAAAAGGCAAAAAAAAAATAAATCATAAGACATTGAGAAATTACGATAGATTTCGTTAAAAAACAAACGTATTAAAAAGAAACAATTTGAAGGGGGGAAAGTGGCATGCCTAAATACAATTTCTGAATAAATTGTTAGTTTTCAAACCTGAAACTTGCATGCTGTAATAACATTCATTATACTGATTAAAACAATTTGGTTTTTGAAAAGCCACTTAGAACTGTCTGAAAAAGCGATCGAAAACTGATGTCAATTTACAATGAAATTGAGAGCGGCTAAAATAACTCCAATTTTAAATTGCATGTTGTAACATCTAAATAATAATTTAAAAAAAAAAAAAAACAGAATTTTTTATAACAATAAAAGTAAAATTTCTTTCACACTTTCTCCTTTGAAGAAAAAATAGTAAAGAGTTTTAATACTTAATTTTTGTGATGCAAAATTAAGCACTTCTTTGGTACTTCCAAAGCCTGACATATATGTGAAAAAAGAGCTAACAATTAAAAGTAAAAACATTTGATACATTAATATCAGCTATAAAAATATTTCTATTTATGAATAATATAAGTTAAATATAACTGTTTTTATTTAAAATAGAAGCAACTTTTTTTTCGTGTAGTCTCTCTACAAATTTCAGCAATTCCAGAAAACTTAAATTATCAATTATTGCATTGCGATAAATATAAAAAAAATTGGTGATTTCTATTGTTGAACACCATCAAACGAATCACGCATCTTCAGAAGTTCAACATGTTTAGAACAAAAATTGGAACATATTCAAATCAAAATCATATTATTACATTGAATTTTTTTGTTAAACCACCTCTTTTTGCAGTCTTGATAAGCTTAAACAGTACAATCTTATAATTAATCAATAAGTTTGAAGAAATGCATCAACAATATTTGAAATTTATAAGAGATTTACAAAAGAAATTTTACGTGTTTTTAAATGTTAAAGAGCGCAGACGAGAAGAGTGGGGAAAAAAACTAAACTTCACCAAACTTATGATGTAATCCAAGTATTATAGAAGCAAATCAAAAAATAACACACGATTTAAGCAAACCAAGTACGGCAGTTTTTACAAAAATAGAGTTGGAAACAAAGGTGCAAAAAAGTTTTGAGAGAGGTGATTAGCCAAAGCAAGGCAGGTGCATGTTGCAGACTGCCGCAACTAAACTCTTTCTCGCTATAGCTTAACTGGATGATTAGGGAGGTAAGATTTTAAATTAAGATCCTTCCAGAAATGTATGGTATGAAGAATCAAGTTACTATGTTAAAAAATTTCTTTAAAAATTCTTTATTGCCATATACTTCATGCATCTTTATTACTAAGTATCTGTATTACTAAGTAAAAAAAATTATTGCCACTTAAGAAACAGAAACTAGTATTTACTATCCCACATTACCCTACATTAAATGGAACTGATTTCTCTTTGAACAAAAACAAAAAACACTGATAAATTTTTCATTAATTTACATTATATTGCCTGTGTCACAGCTAAAAATTAATCCACATGACTAAAATTTCTCACAAAATATTTTTCTGTCATCCAATTGCAATTAAATAGCTATTAAGTCATTAATATTTTATAGAAATTGCTACGTAATAGGTTTAAGTCAGTTACTATTATTCAAGTATAGTATAAAGAAACAAGTTAAAATAAACCTTAAAACAAAAATCTGAAACCTTTTTATTACCATTATTTTTAAACTTTATATATTTTTGTTGACAATTTTATGGCGAAGTATTCTGCCAAAAAACTTAAGTGTATAACAGCTATTACCACTTAAGTAACAGAAACTAGGCCTTCACTGTACCAGTTTTAAGCACATGGCACAAAAGCTTGTCAGCCTTCATCATAATTCTAACTTTGTTCATCACTTAATGATGAAAGGGTTCGACTTTTACTGTTGGTAGATGACGATGAGGATGAAGATTCTGAATCGGAAGACGAAGTAGATGATGATGAAGAGGAGGAACTACTACTACTTGAGCTAGAATCGGAAGACGAGGAACTATCACTATCAGAGTCATCACTGGAATCACTGCTAGAACTTTTTGATGATACACTTGAACGCTTTTTCTTAGACTTAATTTCACCGGATGTAGCTGACCCTTTTTTAGTCTGCTCATTAATCTCATTTGATGCACTATCTTGTGTTGAAGCTGGGGGATCGCTTGCAGTTTTCATTTTTTTTTCTAGAAGCTTTGTTCTGCTTAAACGAGAAACAAACTTTCGCTTTCCACTGCATTCATACGTGAAATGACCCTTTTCCAAGCACTTTTGGCAAGTATAATTAGTAGCATCATACTCTTTTTTGCCTGGAGTTGTTCTAATAGACGTCATTCTCGAAATGTTCAAGTCGCTAACAACAAATATAAAAACTATTTATTTTATTAACTTTCAAAAACTGATCAGACAAAAAATAAAGAAACAAAACCTTTAATTAAAAGTCATCAGAAATTGTAGCTACCAGAAAATAAAATCGTTTTAAAGAGTTCAGAAAATTCAAAATCCATTTAAAATCACATCGAGAAAATCATGCTCGATATATTTTGATTGAAAATTCCGGTTGTGCGGTTTACAGTTTAAAGTAAATAGGCATTAGACATGGCTGTGCTACAAATGATCCAATAAATGCAAACTGAAATTAAAGGTTCACTCACACTAGAGGGAAAAAAATCTCGTTTGCGAATTCGGCAGTGCAGCATCGTATTCACCTCGTTTTCTAAATAAACAAACAAACAGCTAGTTAAGCGGAAGTAACTTCACCTGGTCCGTACGAACTTCCGCTACATCGCTATAACCTTCTTATTATTATGTTTTGCATTAGATTTCCAAACATTGTTGGCGTTTTCTCTTATTTTGATAACGCTTGTTGTTTGGAAATTTAAAAATCTGTTTTATTAAATCGAAATGAGCTTTTCCTATTATCACAAGTTCAATGATGATGGCAAGAAAAAATTGTCAATAAAAATGATATAAAATATATATTATAGAAAAAATAATATTCGGTTGTCTGATCTTTTTTCTGGAGAGTTATTTTAAAGTTTAATATATGAAATACAATTAAGACACTGGTCTCTAGCAGTTAAATATTAAGTTAAGATATATTTATCTCGCAGATATACTACTTATTCATGGCATTCTAAAAACATGCACAGCTTAAAACTTGTAACTTTTAGATATGACATTAAAAGAAGTGCAAAATGTGGCTTTATTGTCAATTTGTAACAGAAATTTTATTTTCTTCAAAAAATTCAATTTCATAATGGAAGTATTTCTTTTTTCTTTCTTAAATAAAAGCAATATCTTTAATTCCCGCATGCAAACAAAAAAAAAACAAGAGATATGTTACTTCATGAAATTTTCTTAAAATGCATTTATTTTCTTTTTCTTTAGGAAGTTTAATTGTTTAAAGCAGGGGTGGTCAACACTGAGCATCTTGTGCACCACTTTTAGTGTAAAAAATCTTGAACATGGCAATTATTAATATAAATTTTATGTCAAGTCAATAAGTGCTACCGTTTTAATGTTGTTCATTAAATTATTGCACGTACACTAACTTTTTTTTCTTGATCAAATAAAGCTAAATTGCAAGGATACAAACACTAATGTGATTTCTATATTGTTTTAATTTTTATTAATTCTTTTATAATAAAAATTTAAAAAAAATTTTTTTTTCAATTTAAATTGAGTTTGTGTACCACACAAAATGCCACCTCTGGTTTAAAGTAACTTTATTTTATGTCAAATATAGCATACACGAATCTGAATTATTTAGTGTTAAAGTCATGTTTCTCTATTTAGATATTACCTTAAATTTTACATTACATTATGAGAAGGTACCAATTTTATTTTAAATTACGCTTGATGAAATCTTGAAATTTAAAGAATAAGAATACCGTATATATTAGATAAAAAATAATTTTTGGAAAAATTTTAAGAAATATATACAGAAAAGTTCTTTTTGTTAAGATTATGTATATATTTTTTAAACTCAAAATTTCATGCGAGGGATAACATGGGCCCTTGGCTTCATCACTGAGTAGAAACAAATATTGCCGATGTTAAAAAAAAAAAAAAATAGTGTAGAGCTTTATTCTGTAATAATTCCAGGTAATGTTTGCGTATAGATCTTTATATTGAGTTATTTAGAGACTTTAAAAACAAACACACTTCAAAGAACCTTTATTTCTTTTTTAACTTTTATGTATTCAAAGAACCTTTATTTAACTTTTATGTATTTTTCCTAAAAATTAATTTTTCATATTCACCTTATCTGTAGGCGCTCATATTAATCAACAACGATTGAATCAGCCTAAGTAAAGACATTAGAAAGGAAATAAGTTCCCGTTGCTCCGGAAGTTTATGCGGACCATTACGTCTGCAAGCGAAAATAAGCTCCGCCTACAGATAAGGTGAATTCGTAACTCATTCGAATTCGCACACTAGAGCTGTACGATGAGCTATTGACGACTGTCTCAGAAACATGCCTGAGGATGATCTGAAGACATGCCATCACAATTTTGATCTCCCATGCTTTGATAGTCCGACGACCTGTGCGAGTAGTTGAGCACTTTACGGTAAAACAGTTTAACGAGAACTGATACCACGCACCCTCGGTCCCTCACAGGTTAATTCGCAATTCAAATAAACTATAGGTGGCGTTGCAGTCTCGGGCAAATGGCGTCAGAAAAAGGTAATACAATCTGATATTGTGCTTGTTTCCCAGTGTATAACTGTGTGATATATTAGCAATTTTTTTACTAGCTAGCTTAATTTTAATGTCCAGTGATGGATTTTATTAAATTATTAGATATTTTAGCATATCTGGAAAGGGACGAGAAATCCAGGAGCATCACTGAAGGTGAAAAAATTATTTATTCAAACCACATCATAACATGTGGTGTTGTAAAGCAAGCATTACCGCGGAAAAGAATTATTTATGCTGTTTGCCTTCGTTCTACGAAGTTAAATTCTTCTCCGTATATAATTGAAGGTGCTTTATTTAAAAGAATGTCTGGAAATGGCAATATGTGTTTTGTCTTACACATGATTGACATATAATATCTCCAAAATTGATTAATTGTTAATTTATTAAAAACAATGTAGTCACAATATTAATTTACAAGCTTGAACTCCTGCGAAACATTCCTACTCAAACAACTCCTCATAATCTAAACTTCAAGCTTTTTTGCTTTGTAATATTAGAATACTTTTCTATTTAACCAATAAATGCTTTTTATAAATAAATAATGCATTTCTTTACTTCCAATAAAATCTTCTTCGAGCAAAATAAAGCAGAGGACTCAGAAATTTTCTTTCACTAATTCTACTTACCATAAGGTAAGTGTCACCAATACTTATTCTCATAAAAATTAAGCAAGAATATCTTTATCCTTTGGTTACTTACGCTTAATTAGACATACATTTCAAAAAATGTACAAATGCCATATTCTATCTTTATTTAAAATAACATACTTTTCATCCGGTTATAAGATTAATATTTAACCAGATATATGATGCAGAATTTCATTCAATTTTAATTCTGAATCCTCCAAAATAGAAATGCATTATTTTAAGGAAAATAAAAATATTTCAGAGGATAAATTATCATATAAATGCATATATACCGGGTAAAATATAGTCTTCCTTTAAAAAATGTTTAGAACACACAAGCATGTGCTTCGTAAATGTTTTTCCGATGCGTAGTTTATTAATCCACACGTTTCTCCGATTTTCTTTTTTACCATCGATAAAAACAATTTCCTCTTCTTTGGGAAAAGAATGAAAACTAACGTCATCTCGAGAAGCTCTCGAGTGACACTGTGGAACACAACAATTTCTATTGCTAAACGCTAAATTCTTAGACATTTTATAATTTCGATTTTATAACAACAGCCTAAGTCCCAGAATTAACCATCGGCTTTACCTGTTACGTTAAATTCTTGAATGACCGCAAGGTGGCGTATTCGAGCTCTAGAATTGCGAATTGAAGTGGCCACCCACCCGCTTACTGACCGCAGCCAGTGATGCATGACTTCGGAGAAAAAAAAAATTAAATAAGAAAAAAAAAAGCAATTCACATACCCGAATTTTTTTCATAGAATGTGAATGGACCCTCACGCTGCATGCGAATCTCCAAGACGCACATACGAATGTTGTTACCAATTTTTGATTAATTATCGCGAAAGTTCAAAAGCTACATCTACGCGAAAGCCACTGTATGGGGAAAATTGCATAGGTGAATTCTGAGATGCGAACAAGAACCTGATTGGCGAAATATATTTAGCCGCGAAATACTGACCAATCAGTTTCTTGTTTCTGCATGCATTAAAATGCTCCTTAATACGAACTGCTCGAGCATGAGCAAATTGCATTTTGAGCCGATCACATATACAAATCGCGAGTTCAGAGAAATATCTCTTTAATACCAATTTTCAGTACCGTGACTGGTGAAATATTCGATTCGAATTCTCATAATATTCCCTACGGATGGTGTTTTCAGTAGAAATGTAAACAATAGCAATCTCGAGATGTATATGCCTGCTCTAGTTCCGGTTAGAAAGTTAGCAGCTGCTTACTACATGCTATTTTGCGAGGCGATATTTTCAAACGGATAATTTTGTTTTCAATAAAAGAAATAAATTAAATAATTTCTGAGCCCAAATCTGCCGTATTTCATAAAATATTAATGTTATTGTGTAATTCTGGTGAGTTTGAAGTGAAAATTTGTTTTAGTTATTTAGAGATATGTTGTTAAAAAAGGTGACATGGTTGCTAGCTTTTGCATAACTCGCTTTTTTGGCAGTCTTGATTTGGCCTCTTTCCACTTGTTTATTACTGTTTGTTCGTGTTGCAAGCTGTGCACCATCTTACGTTAGTGTTGGAGCATATTGTTCGAGGAGCAAGATTGAGTTTAGTAATAAGTATTCAAATGCCATGTTTGTAGGAATCTCAAAACACAATGATCACGTTGTAATCCAAATGGCTTTAAAATACACCGGAAACAGTAACCCGGAAGTATAAGCGGCATACAGCTTGCAGCGCTCCCTAGTGTCGAAAACACCATCCATAGAATTGCACGTTGACCCCTTGACTTGTGCGCTCGAGTTAATTCGAGCACGCTAAACAGGCCGAACTGTGCACACTCGAGATAATTCGAGAGACGTTGTATTTAATGCAGCTATAATTTTTCACACTGGAATAAAATCGAGAATTTAAAATAACAGTGCGAAGGCTAAGAAAAAAATCGTTTTATTGATATTTATCATTTACATAGGATTGTAAGCTACAATACGTATTTATTCTAGAATAAAATATAGCCTTTATCCATGGAACAAAAGAGCAGTATATCAAAATTGTCCACCAAAAGAAAAGACAATGTTCTAAGTCTATTTTTTTACATTTTTATTCTCCAAAAAATCTGTGCGTTAAGTGGTAAAGGTAATTCACGATGCGCAAGTGTAGTTGCTCAGCATCTGCACTGCATACAAAAAAAAAAAAAAAAAGTCGCATAAGCAAATTCGAAAATGAGAATAGAAATCTGATGGCGGGGTTTTGGAGTTAAGCTTTCTTCATATTCGTGAATTGCTCAGGGTGATTGCTCCAAAATTTACTCGTATCGTTAGGCTTAACTATTGCAGAATGGTTTAAACGGTACACATGTTGCGTTTAATGTCACTGTTTATCATGAATTTTTTTGAATTCATATGAATTTATCAGGGGACCTTTGTCACTTAAGAGTAGTAGAGATACACACTGTCGACTGACACAGTCTCAGTGAAAAGTCTATAGTTTTGTTGGTAGTGGTTGATTTTTTAGTGTAAACCTCTAACCATTTCGAAAGCGTATCAGCAATTAGTAAAAACGTATGTTTAAATATCGAACCAACCGCAAAATCTACATTCATTCTTTCTCAAGGGAAGCTGAGATATTTCCATTACTGCACCTTAGCTCCCACAAGATCATTTTTGTGTTTGGCACATCCCACGGAATCATTGACGGTTTTCACAATATCCATATTGGTACTTCAGAAAACGGTATTTATTACGGTATTATCTGAAATACCATAATTGTATTTCAGATCTTCAATAGTGTACATTACACTATTACGTAATAAGCTTCCTTCCCTGTATATCCCCCAAAATTCCCGGATCTTATGTTTCATGTCTTAATTCTCTAGATATTAAGGGTCACGTGTTAATTTGAAACATTTGGCTTATATATATTATTAAGCATTCGGTGTACTGCATTTTCGTGATTTATAGTGTTGCGATATTTTATATCAAATTTAAAGAATAGTATGTATAGTATGTATGAAAAATTAGTAAACATCCAATTCTTCGTATGTCTAGTTGTTGTCAAAACATGCAATCCTCATTTAGTACCGAAAATAGCCACCAGGGGATTGTGATCCGTTTTCAATATGAATTTTTTACATTTCAAATATTCATGAATTTTCTGTACTGCTCATGCTACAGCCTCTTTATCGATTTCTCATCTGTTCTGGTTTAGGTATTAGGTAAGCTTGATTTATACATGTATATAAATGTATTTAAAATATATACTTTTAAATAATTTGTATAAAGCTATTTTTTCAGTTTTTCATAAAAAAAAAATAAATAAATAAAGGAAGAAAGACAGTAGCTTCACTAAACGTAGACGCTATCACCTTCAGATGAGATTATTATATCATTTACTCTCATTTTTAAACAATATCTTGGCATTTTTGTGATAACTATTTTTGTTTTATCATGTTCAAAAAAAAATTTCGTTGTACATATTTTACAATATTTTTAACAAACTTTCCAGAAATGATGGTATTTTTAATAAGTCAATAATATTTTGAAAAGTTTCTGTTTAAATATATGTTGCAATGACGTTTTTTTCTTTCTCATTTCACCGTGAGCAAAAACATGAACCACCCTAAGTAACTTTCAATCTAATGATCGGATCTTCAAACTCTAGGACTCAATCAGGCGAATAGTTCATGAGAAATCGAATTTTTAAAAAATTATATTTTTAAAAATTGATTTCTCACGATCTAGTCGACCAACTTCGCTAAAACTTTGTATTTCACCATGTAAAACTACATTATTTAAAATGATGTAATAAATTGTATACTTTGCAATTTAAAAGTTTTCCGACTACTATTAAATTAAAATATCAAAAAATAAAAAAATATTTGATGAAAGTTATTTCTTGCATATGGAATTATCTTTGGATACACGAATTTTAGAATTTTGTTGCAAAAATATTTCCTTTCACTTAAAAAGTACTCGAGTTATGGCGAAATACGCAAAACATGAAAGCAACATTAAAGGGTCCAAACTTTAGACCGCTCTCCTGACTAAACATTGGGACTATATCTCCCAGATTGCGACTATCCCTTGTATTTTGGGGGACAAAAATCCGAATCCGTGGAAAAAACGGTATGTTTTTCCATTACTTTTTTGGGTCTGATTCCGTAACTTAAAATGTCGTCTGCTCTAATCAATTAGCATATTTGAGGTCAGCCCCACGAATCATTAAGTTTGAGTCAGAACATGAAGATTCGATCATTAGATCAAAAGTTATTCAGGATGGTCCTTTTTTGTGTTTTATAATTGATATTTTTATCTTTAATGTATATTTCGAGGAAAAAAGAAAAGTAAAACAAACTAAAATAATTATTTTACAAAAAAAGGAGTGATTTCCCCGAAATATTTCCTTTCCTCTTTCATTAACGTATATCGATGTTTATCAATAAATGTAATATGCTATATCTTCAAATACAAAAATCAACTAACCAAACAAATTATGAGAACACATTAAAAAATATAAAAAAGTAAACGTGCATAAAATATATTTACAAATTAACAGAAAGTAAGAAAAAGACAATCGAACAATGTCAGAAAATATTAAATTACGCTAACATAAATCAAGATTCTTTGTCCCCACTTATAGGTTTATAGAAACTATCAAAATTTTTTTTACAATTATTAAATAATTATTAATTTTTAATATGACTTTTTTCTCGAACTCTTTTATAAAGAAAACCATGTACTTTTAAAAATAATATACATGCAAAGTAATTTAATTACTTGTTGTACAATTGCACCAATTGAAAACAAAAAATTCTTACTGACATTTGATGTAAACTTTGAAAAGTATCACACAATTTTTTTTTTTCTGTAGTAATCTAATACATTTAGTATAACCTAAAATAATGTTTCTTATGTGAAGAATGTATTAATAATTAAATGCTGGTACTGGGCTGCAATTTTTAATCAAGATAGCTTTGAAGATCACATATTTAGACTGGATAATAAACCACACAAAGGGGCTGGCATTTCCCACACACACAAAAAAAAAAAAAAAAAAAAATGAATAGAACTTTTAAACGAGAATATATAATTGACAAATTTATTATTTCTTTTAAAAAGAAATGACCATAGATTACAAATTACCATAAATTAAGACTACCTATATGATTTAGGATAAAATTTAACGGTGTCATGTTACGTCACTCTTCCTTCATTCTTAGAGGATTCAAGATACTTTCATTCATTGTTGTGGTAATTTCAAAGGAAATAATGGTTTAAATAATTTCTTTGATACTTTTGACACATCAAATGACTGAATTTCGATCGCTATAACGGAGTGCGGACGTTCTAAAAGATATTAAATTTAAATAGCATCAATGAAATAGCAAACGGGTGTTAATGTCAGCTGTTCTCTGATAGTGTCCAGTGGAACCCTAGGGCTCCACGAAGGAATTAAAGTGTTCTCTAATTTATTCAATCTTTCGGTTGCCTTTATAAAAATTCCTCAAGTTAAATACCAATGGAGCAAAAATGGTTTTTTTTTTTAAAAGAAAATATGATATTTCTAATAACAATATATTGAACAAATTATGTAAAGAACAGCATTTATAAAATACTGCATTATTACTTCCTATTGCGCTTCCCAAATCAAAATAAAATTACTAAATTCTTTTATAAAGAAATATGTTTCCCTAATAAATTTTTTTATCGTTTACAGAAGTTCTTTTAGGTTTTCATTTCGAAGCAAATCATAATTCGGCTTATGTTATTCCTTTTCAGCTTATGTATGTACACCAAAAACAGATTTTTAACTAAACAAGAATAACACAAAGACTGCAAACTTAACTGTGTGACACAAAATTTAATTTAAGTTTATTAATGAGCGACGAAAAAATATCATTACTCTAATTAAATATTTTAAAAATGTTCTTTTTTTTATCAAACAGCGTTCGTAATTATCTAAATGAATTTTATTTATAAAGTCGGGGTTCCACCAAAAGAAGCTTGAGGTTTCTGTTGCCGAAAAAAATTGGAAACCACTGCTTTATGTTATAATAGAAGGGTCGTTGCGTAGCAATGGGAATGACTGTATTATATGATTGCTAGTTACGTAAAAATACTGCATTATATATTTTAAATGATTTACCTTTCACAATAGTATAAATATCATTTTAAAGTACCCAAAGTGCAAAAGGTTAATTAATAAAACTCCTTTTGTTTATACAGTTGCTATGTCTTTCGAGTTCTATCTTGAGGTTCATTATCAAGATTGACTTTTGACCCAAGATGTCGATTTGTAAGTGACCACAATGTTTCGAATGTCCAATCAAGAAATTCTTCAAAACCTGATATGATAACATCAATCAATTGTATCAATGTTTACAAGTCGGCCTAATGAAGGGAATTTATTTGGATGAAGTCCAAATGATAGTTACATGTTTAGAAACTATTTATTTTTTTACAATCGATTTTAATTCCACGATTTGTGAAGGATATTCGTAGATAATTTTTAGCGTCTTGTATTAGTAAGTCTCTTAGCATATTCTTTTAATTGCCTGTTTAAAGAAGGTTAATAGATTTATTGTTACAAATTAGCAATACTTGTGTATTTACGATATAAAGTCTGTCCTTAGACTCTTATTTATCACAAAAACTGTTTTTTTTTTTTTTCATTTTTTTTTTTTTTCACTTCAGATAAAAATTCAGATAAATTTGTGGTTTTAATTTCATTACAAAAAAATTAAAACAAGTTTCTTATAAACTAAATTTAAATATAATTATGCTTCAACTTATTAATAATAATATCAAGTGAGTTACGTTTTAGAGAGTTACAAACGTTTAAAGTTGTCTTTTTTTAATTGACTTTCTAAATTAAATTTAGAATTTAAAATGTAATTAAACTTTTCTAATTTTTCACACATTTAACAGGAACAGTTTAACAGAAAAAATGAAAAAAAATTTTAAATTTCAAAAGTGATAATTTTATTCAGAAAATATTTTTAAAATTAATTTAGAAAATATTATTAAATGTTATTATATTATAAAATGTGATTTTTTTTTCGAATTGTACTAAAATGATACATCTAGTGCACATAATGACACAAAAAGTTATTAGTATAATCGTATAACAAATAACGCTTTACCTACATAACATAATTGTATAATTATTCGTATAACAAATGTAATATATATAGATGAAAAGCTTAGTGAATGAAGCAGGTAAGGGACATTTTTCAGGAACATTTGTTAATCAAGGCACATAGCATTAAGAGTTCGAATAACGACTAGTGTGTTTAATGTAATATAATTGTTTTTAACTTTACCAAAGCTAATCCATATTAGTTGTGCGTATGCTTGCATGATTTTCATTTCATATTATGTATTGTTAAATAAAATAAGGCATAGAATTATTAGTCCTACCTTCTAATAAACCTGTAATAAATGGTTCGAATAACACTTTTTTTTCATCTTACCCTGATTATAGCCTGGTTCACTTACCTGGTTCATTCACTAAGCTCTTCTGTTCTGTAGTGCAATTGAATAAACCAAAGTGATTCACGATAGATTTCGTGAAAATGGCTTGGCAACTAACTTTTTTGCAATGAACACTAAAATAGAATTTTAAAAAAAACTGATCAAACAAATTTCATTTTTGACACGCAAAAGTTTACAGTAGATAGCTTATCATACAAAAATACCAAATATAAAAAAATATCTGTTTTGAATTTTTTTTGTCCCTTACATTGGTTTTTCTATTGCAGAGCAGTGTTTTGACCGTGAAGAAACTGGATTTAATGTTTTTTTAACACTATATCCTTACCATGTTAAGATGAAATTAACATTTCTAATTAAAAAATCACAATTGAAATCATCAAAAGCAAAAGTTTATATATTATGTTATTTATTACTTGTGCACGTTATAGGCTCACAAACAAAAATAATGCTTAAAAAAACTTTTTTTTTCTTAATTAAAACTATATTCGATTCAATTCAACAAAATATGTTTGATTTCGCTAAATTTTAGTCGTTTGCGTATGCGTATGTATGAATTTTAAGGTCGGGAAAAATGAATTATTAAAGTGATTCGAATCAATAGAATCAGTTCACTTAGGTGATTGGAATCACTTACGGATTTGAATTACTGAATTTTTTGCTTCACTCGAACCACTTACTAATTCGAATCATATGAGTTACTGATTTGAATCACCTTTTGATTCGAATCATTGAATCGAATACTTTGATCATTTATTGATAATGAAACTGATTGAAATGATATAAAAATGATGTATCTACAATAAAAATGAATTGAAAATATTTTATTCCCACATTTTCAATGTAACACATATGATAAGCATTAATATCACTTTATTGAATTTCATTAAAAAAAACATAATTTTATAATTATTCCTCGCATTTGTCTATGTTGAAAGGTTAATTCAAAATCATTCTAATTTGGACACAATAAAGCACTAAATTA
The DNA here is from genome assembly GCA_949128135.1 of Parasteatoda lunata. Classification (NCBI taxonomy): domain Eukaryota; kingdom Metazoa; phylum Arthropoda; class Arachnida; order Araneae; family Theridiidae; genus Parasteatoda; species Parasteatoda lunata. Next base: position 44,861,197 of record OX421981.1, on the reverse strand, counting down.
ATATGTTGTTAAAATGTAATATTTTAATTAAAATTTGATGGTTTAGTTAATTAAATTATCGAAATATTTTTTGAAAAATTCAGATGCCCTCATACAAAAAAATATATCAGCTTGATTGTTAAAAACTAATGGAATAGATGGATTTTGAAAACAATTTATATGAATAGCTTCAAGGTTTCTATAATTCTTTATATGGTATGTGTCGATGTCGAACATAAATGAGTGTTACCTGGCACTAGATACCTGGTAAAATTGGCCAGGTCGCGATTTTCCAATCCATCATCGTTTCAAGATCTGCTCTCTTGTTTGGCGGTTTACCTCTTGGCTGTAGTTTTACCGCTTTTTGCTTTAGTCGCTTTTCTGGTAAACAACTCGTTTGGAGTATATACAACTCGTCTGGAGCGTTTATAGGAATTTGTAAATAGCAACCTGCATGCTCCCTCTTCGCGATTTCAATCATTTGTTTTCGAATACTCAATTGCATATCAATAACTTTTCAAACAAAGTAATTTGGATCGTATCTTTCTAAAGCCATAAAATGGAAAAGCGTTAAAAAGCAACTAAAACCAATATTGTCTTAATCAAACAATATAAATAAAAATGAGAGAATTTAAATACAAGGAAAACGAAATGTAAAGATACGCATGTTCGCAATAACGGCTCTTCATCAGGGGACACACCGCCTTGACAACATTCTGGGTCTTTTCTGATGTCGGTGGTAAAACCAAAATCCGACAGTGCCCCGAGACTCCATGATGGAAAATAAAATAAGGCAATAATACAATACTTCAAAAATTGAAACAAAAATGAAAATCCGGTGAAACATGGTGCAAGTCTTAATTACACTTAAAGAAAAAACTATGAAAGACACGTCTACATATAAAAAATACAAAGAGGAAATCACAGTTAGAAAAACCAAATTAATGTAAATAGTCAAATTTTATTATTAACATATTGAAATTAAATAATAACAGTGCTGTTTTTAAGTTCTCTTTCGAAGAACTTAAAAAAGGCAAAATTTCTGAATCATAAAATAAAATGCTGCCACCTGTATTTATTAGGAACAAAATATCACTTCTAAAAAGAAAAAAAACATCTACCCTTCCTCTATAGGCCAAGAATCACAACCGCTCTTAGAAAAAAATATCACCTAACAAAACAATGATGTTTTGGAAAATCGCAACCGGGTCCGGAACCGGATCTTAAGACTAAAATAACTGGGTATCGGATAATTGCCATGTCCAGGCACCCGGTATATCTCTAATTTCCTTATTTTTCGGAACGTCTGCATACCATGTCTAGTGTTGAAATTCAGACTCATATGATATCTTTTCAATATAGCCATGATACCTTTACGAATCTTTCTGATCTTGGCAATCAGCACAGTAGGAGTGCTTGCAGGATCCAATTGCCCTCCTCGAGTAGATATATACCCTTGCACCTGCATTAACACGAAATTGAATAGGAGACAGGCTAATACAATTCTCATTTGCCAAGGTCTGAAGAAGACGGATGAGTTGAGTGCAATTCTCCCGATTCTTAAAAATTTAGAGATTGATAAATTCATCATTTATGATTCTTTTTGGGAAGTCCAAAAACTTGGAGCAGTCGGTGAAAGTCAAAGTGTACTACCTAATGATTGGCTTACACTGACTAATATCAAAGAAATTGAGATATTTGACAGTACGCTATCTCCTTGCTTTGCCTGCCGTTGGACACTCATTTGCCGAAATACTGTTACAACTAGGTAAGTATATTGCAATGTTTATGTACAGAGCTAAAATAAAAAATAAAAAACGGAACACCCTTGATAACTTTGATCAAATATTCGGATTTTTTCTTACCAAAATACTCAAATTTAAAGCATCGAGGACCTGCCCTTTATGCTAATTAAGTAATGTAAACACAGGGCCCGCGTTAAGCATTCGCCACCTCGCCAAATGCGATAAAATCGCAAACTTGGCGATTATAATTGTGTTTTGGAGAATGATTTTTTCCATTGGAAAGAAAATTATATTTAACTCGATCCTCAAAATTACGCCAAAAAGATTTTTTCTAAACAAATCAGTATTTTTTATCAGTATTTTTACAGTAAATTTCGGTAGATGAGAAACTGTATCAAATTAGAATTGGATACAAATCAGGGCTGGATTACCCATTAGGCCAGACTAGGCCATGGCCCAATGATAAGAGGCCCTCTTAAAATGGGATTTTTGAAAAAAAATTTAAAAAAATTAAGAAAAACAATGATTTTTCAAATTTTTTCAAAATGTTATGATTATTTCTTAGTTCTAATTTAATAAAGTAAAATTTAATTTATTATCACTTATTTTTATTTTAAATATGCTTTCTTAAATGAAAATATATATAAATTCTTTTATATTTGAATAAAAAAAATATACGAGAAAAAAATTTAATCTAAGGGCCCCTAAAATTTGAATGGCCTAGGGCCCCACTTACGCTTAATCCGGCCCTGATACAACTAATATAAGCCTGAAATAAACTACAGTAAAATAGTTTTATATGAGGAAAAAAATGAATCATAAAAAATTGTTAAGATTTGATTTTGGCGAAGACTTTTGAAAATTGGCGAATATTTTTGATATTTGGCTAATTTACTGGATAATGATTTAAAATCCTTAGCTCGAGCCCTGCAGACGGTATATTTAGTTATGAAAGCAAACAAAAAGCTTACTTTCTCTGAGTAAACATGTTTTTTTCCCCCAACGGATTCAGATTCTTGAAAATTTGGAGAGAAGCCGTAATCTGGAAAATATGATCGTAATAGTTTGGCAGGAAGTAGGTTGAAAGGAATAAGGTTGATGGCCCTAAATAACTTTTGATCTGATGATCGAATTTTGACGTTCTGGGACTCAATGTTAATGGTTCGAGGGGATGACTTCAAATATACTAATTATTTAGTTCGAAATTAAGGGAATAGAGCGTTCGCCTTCGATGAGGTGAACCAGGGTTGAATCCCAGCGATGGCTGGTCGATACGAATTCTGCATTCGGCTTGCACCGACCACAGTGCCGACCTGAAATATCCTCAGTGGTAGACGGATCATGGGTTAAAGTTCCCTTGCCGTCAAGCTAACCGAGGTTTGCGTTGTTTTCCCCTCCATGTAAAGCAAACGTGGATAGTTCCATCGAAAAGTCCTCCACGAAGAAAAATTTCTTGATAAATGAGTTACATTGTCTTCTGGATTGGGTTCAAAACTACAACGCTACGCAGATGAAGATTAGTAGTCGTTAACCCAAAACTTGTGTCGGCTGTTCAACTACGGTTAAAAAATTAATTAGTGCAGACAATATTTTAAGTCATGAAAATAGATACGAAAACAGATTTTCTCTGAATAAACATACCCTTTTTTCAACGGATTTAAGTTTCTGACTACAAAAGTATGAGGGGTAGTCGCTATCCGGGAAATTTGTTCCCAATAGGTTGGTCAGAAGAGTGGTCCTAAGTTTGAATCCCTTAATGTTAATTTTACTTTTTGTCTATTTCGCTTTATCTCGAGAACTTCTAAAGCGAATCAAAAATGTTTTGCTCACAATTATAAAATTCATTTATCCAGAAATAATTCTATGTTAAAAAATATATTTCAATCTATATTTATTATTTTATTTAGAAACAAAATCGGAAAAAAATCGAAACAATCGAAAAAAAAATTTGGACAAATCGGAAAAAAAATTTGGTACAAATCGAAAAAAAAATTTAGAAAGAAAGATATACAAAATTTAACATCATTTTAAAAAATGCAATTTTAAATTCCAAAATAGAAACTTTTAACGTAATCGGTTTGATAGTTTTTGTACCACATACAGAAAGAGTCGTATATTTAAAATTTGACTTCGCGAGAGATATCCGACCGATTTCGTTTAAATTCTTATTCTGCCATTTGAAATTACATTCTTTAATTTGATGTTAAAAATTGTGTATTTTACAAATCAATACGTATTTAACCATATTAAATGAAATACTAAAAAATAACAAATAATTATTTAAAAATATTTTTTGCGTAGAATTATCTTTGGATAAACAAATTTCATAATTGTATGCAAAAGTTTTTCGATTCGATTAAAAATTTCTCGAGATTAATTTTTCCTGGATTTCCCAGTTTTAATTGTGATTTCACTTTTTCTTGCAGTTTCAAAGTGGTTAACAGTTCGTCTTCAGAAAATATCTGCACAATTTGTGATACCGGTAGAGGCAGTAGAGTACCATGGATGGGATGTATAACCAAACTGGAAAACTTTCAGCTAAGTCAGGGTGGACTTATATCAGTGACAGTGGATTTTTTCCCACTAATGCTGAGAGAGTTGAAGACTTTGGATTTATCGTACAATCGAATTTCTAAAATCGATAATAATGCATTCCGCAATGTTCCCAATCTAAAATCTCTTGATTTATCTCATAACGCAATAGAAGATATCGGTCTTTCTTTTGGACAAAGAACTAAGTTGGAGTATCTTGATCTCAGGTAATATTTAAAAGTAACAGTTTGAAAAACCTCCAACATTATCTAATTACAATAAAATTATCACACAAGAGGGTAAAATAAAAATTAATTATAGTCAGCAAAATAGGTCAACGGACAAACAGGTGCGAATTTGGCGATGCGAATAAGCACCCGATTAGTGAAATATATTTACCCGCGAAAAACTCGCCAATTTTGTTTTCGTTCGTATCGCCAAATTCTTAAACGCATTTTTCCCCGTATGTAGTGAGATTAGCGTTTTTCCCAGTACTTTCTTAAGAAATAAAATAAGAATATGAAAGTAAATAGGAATATGAAAGTAAAAAATTATATGGTTAATTGTTTTAAACAAGCTATATTTTAGCCAAATAATAAAATTAAACTTACACCAGCAAGCATGGCGCCAGACTTTGCCTGACAGGAGGTCAAGTCTGCCCCGACAGGGGGCTCAAACAAATTAATTCAAAATATTTAAATTAAAACCCATTTTATACTTTAAATTTTTTCACACATCATTTTTTTCAAGTGTGTTTCTAAGAAGCTAAAACCACTAATTTTGATACCATAATGTGCAGATTCATTTACAGCTGTAAAATATTTTTGCTCATAAATAAGCAATTATAATTGAATTTATATTAGCATGTATGAATATTTATACTAATTAAGAGCAAATTAACAACAACAAAAAAAGATAGACAGCACAAACTTACTTTATTTTTTCCAAAAAATTTAAAGACAGAATTCTTTACGTTAAACCGTGTGACGTTTAACAAAATATTTTTCGTTATTGAATGCTGAGAAAGTGTGCAGAAATTATAGTCAGTCTCAAAAGGTGTTATAAAGAAGGGCAATGGGGTAGAAGTTGGAACAGACTTGTTGTCTCCCTCTATTGGCGATCGAAATGGGCTGCAGGTGGCGTATAGCAGAACTCTTTACCTATGGCAACACTTCACATGCTTTCCCCATTAGCGTGTGGAAAGTCATAGAGGAAGGAAGAACGTTAGTTTCTCTCTTGATTTTCATATAAATTAAAATCTTTTAAGTTGGAAAACTATATGGATCTGAAAACTACATTAAACATAGTTCTAAAGAAAAGTATCGCGGAAATTTTAAAAAATATTTTTATTAAATAAAAGGGAAAAATATTAAGAAAAGGGAAAATATCGTAGTACATTCCTATAGAACTGAAAAGAGGAGGAGAGGGAAGGGAGAAGGGCTGAAGGCATGAAACCGGTCTCCCCCCAGATGGCGTATTCGAGTAATGCGATCGCAAATCCCTCAGGGGCGCTGAATAACTTTCCATGTGGACATAAACAAAAGATTTGTCCATCAGAATTTTCTGAGGAAAAGTGAACAGGAAGTTGGTGGTAAAGTGTAAGTAAAAAGAAAATATTCTTGTCTTAATGTTTTTAATCAATTCTTATTTACAAAAAAAAAAAAAAAAAAAAAAAAAAAAAAAAAAAAAAAAAAAAAAAAAACTGGTATTTTTTTAAAGATGGTAATTATATTTGTTTTTAAGAAGGTAACATTTTCCCAACGATTTTTAAGTTCGTGCCGATAGGGGGCAACCGATGCCCGTAGGGAGTCAGGGGGACACCAGAGAAAACCTTGTACAACAGAGAAAAAAAGCGTTATGGAAAAAAAAAAAAATGGTAAAGAAACATTAAATTTTAAAATATTTATGTTAAATTTTCAAACAAAGAGGGCACTTCCAGATAACAGGAATAAAGTGGTATTTTATATAAATTACATACATTCATTGCAATTTAAATTCAAATCATTTAATTTCATTCAAAATTATCGCACATTTCATTCAAAATATCGCACACTGTCAGAATGAAACGAAATTTTGCATACGTAACGTAAGTACAAAGTTGTTATAGATAAGTGATTAAAAAAATCAAAGCAAAATTATCATTTATTATTGCAGGAAAAATTACAAATAAATGGGAGGGGGGGGAGTAGTACACTCTTTGGGCTCTTAGAGTAGACTCTTAGTGGTACTCTTCTAAAAACGCCACTAAATAAACTAAACTCGGAAGTTATCCTACTTGCTTTCCCAAGTGGTCTCAGATATGATCATTTGGTAACATATCTGAGGATCAAGCTGGCAAGAGAAAAGTGGTAATGTGGAGGAAGCATTCTTGTGATATCCTTGCTTTGTGGACGAGCATTATCTTCTTGAAAAATTGCTAATTGAAACAAAATACGAGTGGCTGAAGGATGCCATCAACTTATCACAGGACTGTAAAGTCCCCGTCGATCAATATAAGAGATGATCGTGAGTCGCATGCCATCACACCAGCTGTAGAAACAGTGTGCTGCTATACAGAGAAGGCAATACACTTGTCAACAAGGGTGTTTGACGCATTACCAGCCTTCCTTGGCCTGCTCGATTCCCAGATTTGGTTTCAGATATGCCTTCATTAAGCATATCCGAGACCAATTAGGACCGCAAGTTTCCGAGTTTGGTCCCTTTAGCGGTGTTTTTGCAGCAATTGTGGAAAGTGATACCCGAGAACATCATATGGGGCTCGTATGCCTTAACGCCCGACTGTGTCTCATTCTATATTCGCGATAGAGGTGGCCAAAGTGGGTACTAAAATTTCCTGTAATAATTAATAATTTTGCTTGGATTTTTTAATCACTTATGCTTATATCAACCTTGTGCTTTGTACTTACGTATGTAAAATTTCTTTTCATTCTAACAAATCTTTTTTAGGTGCGTTAATTTTTATGACACGATATATAAAGTGGTGGACAATAGGACTTCAAAACGAATTTACTAAAGTAACAATCATAGATTAAAGTACAAAATTTGTTACCACTAGAAGAACATTTCCCACTAAATCGATTAGGTTGGCATCTCTAGTAATGTAAGGAGACGATAAAATACCTCGAAAAATATACATCAAAAATCTAAAAATACAGGTGTGAAATATATTTTCAGAAGATGCATTCAGTGATATCAAACTCGACCCTCATGCTTTTGAGGTGCTTCAAAATCTTAAGTAGAAAATTCTATTTTTTGCAAACTTTGAATTTTCGAGAAAAGAGTAACCCAATTTGAAATACAGGTTGTTACATTTTGGTTTACAGTCGACACTATAATTACAAAATGAAAATGGCGTGAAATTTTTTAAAGAGATATCGCTATAATACAAACAAGGTCAAACTAATTAAAATAGAGTTGTATAATGTTTAATAAAGCCTCTCTAGGGACACCAAAACTCTACTTCATTCCCTCAAGTTGTCTGATCGTTACAGAGTGAGATTGTGGAGAGTAGTAGAATTTGGTATCCTTAAAAGTATCTTTTGAAAATATATTTATCATTTTATAAGATGCCTTTGTTTAATATGACGCACTTTTATTGACCAATATATTTGTTTACAGTTACAATGCTCTTAAAACAATTGGAGCAGATCTAATAAATATGATGCCAAAGATGAAATCTTTTAATTTTGCATACAATGCAATTACAGAACTAAAAGCCATTGAATGGAGAAGAGCGCCAAATACTCTTTATAAAATCGATCTCACAGGTAAGTTTACGTTACATAACCACGTTCACTTATTAAAAGTATGTATCTTGTAGGAATCGAAGAAAGATAGAATCGAGCGGAGAAAATACTGCCTGCACAGAGGAGTATTGAGGGTAAATTTAAAAAACACTTTTTAAAATAATATTCGCGATCGCAGTCATCTGGAAAGAAAACCGGTTTCATGTCTAGAGCCTTCACCCTTCTCATCAAATGTATGACAATGCATTACGATGCTTCCTCCTTTCATAATATTTCTCATATTTAAATTGTCAAAAATAAATTTTAAAATTTCCACAATCCTTGCAATAAGTACTGTGTATGATGAAGTTTTGAGTTCTATATAGTTTCCAAATTTTAATGGGTTTGAAAATCACGAAAGAGAATGACATACTTCCTACTCCTATGAATATTCCCATGCTAATGAGGAAGCCATATGTGAAAAGTTCCGTTGTTTCTAATGACACTTGGACAAGCCAAGCACGTCAACCAGTGATCTTTTGCGAATTAAGTCAGGAAGGTGAGCATTTCGTTTGGCGAGAGAGCACCACTAGAGTAAAAGTACGTCTTAGCTCAAGAAGCATCTGATTCGTGAGACCACTCATTCAATTTAGATATAGATCTGAAAAGGAAGGGAATTTTCCCCAGATCTCTGTACTCATGGCACTGCTCAGCGACCGACTAGAAGACTTTCGATTCCACATATTTTAAGAGCAGGCATATCTCCAGTACTCGGTGTGTCTTAGCGGAGTAGAAGATCGAACTCCAGGCCGATTGGACAGGAGTCTGATTCTCTAACCACTGAGCTACCATAGCCCAGAGAACAAGTTTAGCTATGCACCATCTACAGCCTAATTTCGATCACCAATAATGAATAAAATGAGGACAAAAAATGATTCTTTTAGCGTATGCTGCTACGAGACAATTTAAAAAAAAAAAAAAAAAAATATTTGAACTCGTAAAAATAATTATAAAATATTTATGGTAAGAAAGAGGGAGGTATCAAAATGCTAAATTTTCTGTTGTTTTCAAATAAATTTTTTTATTGTATCTTTATTTTATTTTATAAGTCACTGAATAGCCGACCCAATTTTTTGGTGCTTACGACTACTAACTTTCAACTCAGTAGCCTTGTAACTTTGAACTTAATCCAGAAGACAAGGGAATTCCAGGATTAAATATTGGAAAAAATTTGCTTTGGCGGAGGACTTTTTAATGTAACTAACCCGCATTAGCATTACATGGAGAGGAAAACAACGAAAACCACCCATGATAAACAATAGCAAAGGAGGATAGCAAAGGAAGTCTAATCCATGATCCATCTACCACAGAGGATATTTAACATCAGCACTTGTGGTTGGAGCAAGCCGGATGCGGAATTCGTATCAGCCAGTCATCACTTGGATTCAAACCCATTTCACCTCATTGGATCGCGAACGCTCTACCCCCTGAGCCACCACGGCTCATTGTATCTTTATTGAATAAAAAGATAAAAATGTCGATTAGGCTAAAATAAAGGAGAGCTTATAAATAAGCATTATCACAGCAATCTCCAAAAGGAAAGCATACCAATACCTGCGCCAAGATATCTTTTTTTATAATAAAAATGCGTTTCAAGGATTCCGTTATTCCGATTAAATTTTTCATTATATTATTCCTATAAATAGAACTGGTATTTATTTGTTGCCTCCTCCTTAACATGAGCTTTAACATATCATATTACTTAGAATGATACTTAACTAGATTTGTCCTGTGTGTAGTCCCATTAGCTTGTGTTGTAAAGTTGCTAGTAGGCTTATAGTAACAGATTTTCAGTATAAAATATTAACTTATTAATTTTAATTTGATTTTTCATTCAATAGGAAACTTGATACACTGTGACTGCAACATAAGGTGGTTGAACGCCACGTTCTCAGTTGGTGTCAATATTATTGGACATTGTGCCAGTCCAGATGAGTACCAGCAATCTCGCCTAAGGCCTGCATCCCGTCACCTAAACGAACGATGTGACGCGAACGGCGTCATTGGGCAAAGAAAGAAGAAAAATTAGTTTGGAAAATAAATATGGATCATGTATAACTTGTTATTCCAAAGAATGCAATTATTATATTGCTTAAAAATAACAAGTTCAGACTTAAACAGAATTTTCTCATGATACAAAATGCATTCATAGTATAGGTCACGATTATTTTTTTCCACAATTCTTATTGTTATATCTCTGTATTATGAATATTATTATGAATAAAACAGAGTTTTAATGTATTAGAAAATTAATGACAATCTATTCCTCAAAGTCTTACATTTTAACCTTATACTATATGACCTTTATTTTAACTATGAAAAAAAATTATTTTGTAAATAGTGTTTTAAATTTTGATACTTATTTTAATACTAAGCATCATATGGTACAGTTTAGCTTTTAAAAATTACCCATAATAGTTATTTATGCCACAAGCCATTTGAGAAGTTAATTAATTGTTTTTATCCTACAAAAGAAAATGCATTATTATATATGGATTAGTAAATTTAAACTTCATTCTACAAAATTATTTTTTTCAGTGTTTTAATTTTCATGTTAAAATTTTGGATGTATAAGTCATTCCTTAAATCTTATTACTTGATATATAAATTTACACGGATTTAAATTTTTGTGAGAAAAAAAAAAAGAGTGGGATTGAACCAGCAAACTTGTGAAAAATATTACTTTTACAAAATATTGCAGAGACAAAAATTGGACGGGGCTCAATACACCAGGGTGAGTCTGAACAAGACAGCAAAGCTTTATTGGATGATAGAACGCATCTGCACGAGCAATACACATCCTAGAAAATATGGACAATGATTTAGTGTTATAAAAGGTATAAGAAGGTCGGTCCTCGTATCCAACGGGTATATCCAACATGTATTGCTGAGATGATGGCTGGTTATATGAACCATTAAAAGAAAGATATACTCTTTCTGCATCAGGCAGGAAAGCTTTAAGGGAGTGGTTTTGGATGAGGCGGACTCCAGGTAGGAAAACATTCGAGAGTTTAAATCGTCGTCGGTGTGAAAAGGGTTCATTTGCTGAGTCTAAGCAAAACACAGGATGTGTGTTTTGCATAAAAATGTCAGGACATTGCAACTTGTAAAGGATCTTCTATGTAGGGTGAATGATCAATCAAGATGAAGCATGTGAGCAGTTGCACATGTTGTAAATATGTCCCGAAATACTGTTTGACGCGTGTTACAGGATAGAAAATAATGCACTCTTATCATACGCAAAAGATACATGTTGTAGTGTATCTACCACGACAAAAATACAATTCCAATTCACTAGTATATAAGACACGATTCTCCACAAGTTGACACCGTTAGAGTATCAACCAAGAGTCAATTTCACACATTGGTTCCTCCAGCAAAATGCAACGCAGCCATGTTCTATATACCAAAAAAGTGCCCTTTCACAGGAGAAGATGTTTTTAATAACCATAACTGACACACACATCCTCATTTGCTCCAGCGGCAGTTCTCCATAAATGTTTGGGCAGATATCTTTCGTGACAATTTGATTGGTCCATCCTTCATGCACCACTGTCTGGATGGCGAATTATATTACACATTCATACGAAATATTCATACGGCCAATTCCGACCCCCATCAGGCCAAGTTTTAGCATGATGATGAGCCTGCACACTACAACTTCGTTGAGTGTAACACTTTGAATTCAACGCTTCCTTTGTGTTAGAATGGTTGAGGTGATCCAATACCTTGGCCACCAAGATCTCTTGATCTGTCGTGATAACTTTTTCCTGTGGGGCAATATTAAAAGTCTAATCTATAATGTCAATTGGACAGTGTATTATTAGGGCTAAATTATGTTCTCAGATGATTCTAGATTAGACCTACTCCCAATAACAAGCATTTAAGAGTCTGGAAGAAACAAAGCACATGTAGTAGGCCACAGAACATCACACATTCCAAGGTGAAAGCCTCACGGTCTGGGCAGGCTTTCAATAGGATTTTACACTGAGCCGCAAATCTACAGAAGGGGTTCTGTGACAACTGTATGGCAAAATTCATGCGTGTAATAAAAATAATATAGTATAGTAAAATATAAATAATATGTCTGGGAAATTTTTTCTTAGGTTATTTTAGTATTAAATGCATAAGGTTCAACTGGTTAATAGAGACAAAATTGGAATTTTTTCAAAAAAATAAAACAGATCTCACATTTTTAAAAGTAATTTTTATGTAGTCCAGATTTGTCTCATCACACAAAAAATAAATGTTTTTAAAAATGTATTAAAAATATTAAAAAAAAAACTATAAGCTAAAAATAAAACTAAGGAAAAGAAATATTATCAACATACTCATTTATTTCAAATTTTATCAAATAATAAATATAAAAATTACAAAAAAATAAACATGGTTTAATTAAAATTCTTTGTAATCACATACACAAATATATATTTTATTAAATAAACATCAATCAAAAGTTACAGACAAAATTTTTTAGATTACTTAAATCTTAAATGTGATAAAATAAAAACTGGAATGCATAGATACATGTATATAATTCGATCTTTTTAACTAAATTTGGTAAGTTTTATATTAATGGAATGTATATTTATTATTTAAATTTCCAAAAATATGATTTATGCAATTTTTGAGATTAGAAAATATTAATGTTTCATTACAGCAATATGAAATGATAGGCACAGATTTATGCTTCAGAACAAACATATTCAACAATAACATCAAACATGTGGAACAGTAAACACCTACAAAAAGAAAGTTAATGAAAAAGCTTTTTAGAATCAGCATTTCATAAGGAAAATTAGTAATTAAAATTATGCAAAAGTAGTAAAATTAGTGAGACACATAAATATGTAATGAATCAATACTTTATAGTGTGCAAAATAAAAAAGGTACTCTTAATAACTATTAATTTAGTGACTGGATTGACACATACTAAGATAGAATCTCAATGATTTGAGGAGTCGTTACTAAGTTCGTGCAGACTATATTTTAGACTAAAATCTGCTTTAAAATGCAATTTTTTAAAAATAAAGATGCCCTTAAAAAAAAAAAATACATATTTGGTTTTTTGAGCTTTAAAATAAACTTTGAAAAATTTGGTTCAAATTGAGAAGTTATAGCCATTTGATGTAACCCTTCAAATATTAAGTCTCTGGGCAAGGTATAGTGAAATTTCCAGACTATGCATCATTTTACCATAGAAGACTAGAGGGAAAAGCAGTTTCTTGACATAGTGAGATATTTGATGTAGTGGAGGGTTTTTTGATGTAGCCTAACACTGGAAAAATGCTCAGAGGGTTACTTTTCACTTTCGATGTATTTTGCTGTATCTCTGGAATATTTAAGAAAGTCAAAACATTTTTGCACACAGTTATAAAATTTATTTATCTAAAGATACCCAAAAAAATCTTTAACTTGGAATATTTTTATTACTTCATTTAAAAATGGTTAAAAACTTTTTCATTTGTAAAGCCCACAGTGTCATTTTAAACTATGCAATTTTAAATGACAAAATACAAAACTTAAGAGAATCCATTTAACAGTTCTCGAGAAATAATATTTTCTGTTTTGTAACTTTTTTAAATTTTAGTCAATTTTTCACTAATTTAAAATTACATATTTCAAAATAAGGTAAAAATTTATCTACTTTACAAGTGGAGAAGTTTTGCAAGCTTAAAACTTAAATTTTTACAACTTTAATTCAGTTTAACAGTTTACAGATAGACATTTACATTAAAAGGTCCAAATTTTCAAAAGCTCTTCAGACTAAATTAGTGGGAACATATTGCGTGTTCTCTGACTGCCAAAAATCTAAATTTGTCAAAAAATAGGCAGGCTTACTTAAAGAAAATATGTTTTTGTCTCTGGCTTTATAATTAAAAGCTCACATTAGATAATTGGCATGTTTAAAATTTTAGTCACTCTAGTCATCACAGGGATCAGAGACTTTGAGGGGTAAGTAAGATAAAGGTAAGGCAACTCACAACCAAAAATAATTGTAAATTAACATATAAAATAATGGCGAAGATGGCAATGCCCACGAAGCACTGATGGATGGGCTGCACATGACCACACAGTTTAATCTGAAACAGACAAGACCAAAAAATAACGATTATGTATCAGTGTAGCCCCGATAGCAGAATTAACAGCGTGAAACTCATGCACCATCTCCATAAATCTAAATTTGTCTGCAACCTCAACACAGTCAAGCAGAAATTATTTCAAAAATCCAGCTTAATAGAAAGACAGAAATGTAACTAAATTTTAAAATATAAGCATCTTAAAAATACCAAAAAACCTTTTGTTTTTTTTTCCATAAATCTTTAAAAAAAGCCATTTTTTCACAAAATGGTAGAAACTTGATAAACAAATAGCAAAAAGTAATTTTTTTTTGGCATTTAAACATACATAAAAAATAACAATTTTAAAAAGTTTTCAATTTTTTGTTGGCAACAACAACCACATCAATTCTCTATAAATTTCCAATGCAACATAAAAACTCATCAAGTAGTTTTTCTGTAATTGAAACTCTCCCCCCCCCCCAAAAAAAGTTATTTTTAGGAAATAGCAACTTTTAATATAGACTCGATTGCCTCCTGCCCTGCCTGTTGGACTTTGAAGTCAGATGAGCGTGTTTCTCAACTATATCAAGTAGTTCACAGCAAAATGGTTCATGCCCAGTTTTCAAAAAATTGATTTTTTTGAAACTTCTAGACAAGAAAACTCCTTTAAAATATTTGAATTTTGATATCTCGAATTTTTGATAACTGAACTTCAATTTTGCAAAACCAAACCTTGGTATTGCAAAACCTAAAGCTATTTCTGCCAATAAAAAACATCAATCATAAGCCACACAAAAACATTATAATGGAAAAATAGTTTAACTTAGAATTTGAGAATTTTATATGCTTCCTTTGTTGTGATTACACTTGATTTGTTTAAAAAAGTTTGGTTTAAGCAAATGTTAAACAACTTTGTTTATTCCTAAGAGCAAAATAAACTAATGATAATTATAGAATGCGAATTCAGCATTATACTGTGAGTGCAGCTAGTAGTATTATACTGTAAGTACAGCAAAAAAATTGGTGACAAGGTTTAAATTATATATTTTTAGATATGATTGAAATTGTTATTTAGTTTACACATAACACTAAATTTATATTATTAATTATTCAACTTACTTAACTTTATTAAAATATGCAAGAAAATGGTTGTGCTAAAAGCATAAATAATGAAGCATTTAAATGTTTAGAGAAAAATATCACTAATATGCTTTTTTGCATGGTTGAATGTATAGTTACAACTATTAAAAAATTACTATTGACTAATAAGTAAGTAGCAATGGAAAAATTATTATTTACTTTAAGTATTTAATACTAAAATATTATCCAACCAAAAGGATATAATTTATACACAAGACATTTAAAAATTAATAATGGTATAATAAAATAAAATAAGAAACAAATGTGTCATTATCTTAAGCTTACAAACTTTTACAACATACCTTTTCTAGCCATGATTATGTTTTCTTTAATCAAGTTTACTGATTTCACCCACTTTAAATAAAAGTAGCTATTTTTTTTCTGCACTTGGTTAAAAATTTCCAATTAAATCAATTAAAAAGTTTTTGAACATACAATGCATAATACATCTAGCGATTCAGATGAAAAATTTAACATTTAAAATTTATGAAAGACTATTTTTTTTAATTCCAAAGTTTGAGTTACTAAGATAAATTTTATTACATGCTATTAATTCATTTTTGAAAATTTTTTATAGTTGAAGTAATAAAAATTTGATGCTTAATTTATGTTTCCTAAACAAAAATTACTAAACAATCAACTATTAGTTGATATGTTTAAAATAATGGATTGGAAACAATTCCTTATTTTCAATTTCATTACTTATTTCATTCTAATCAGTTCCTTCTAATCAATAATTTATATTATATTTAAGTTTTAGTTTAACCACTCCAGTCTTTCTACCCCATAGTTTTCAGTTTGGGACTCTTACATAAAAGTGTTTCAATAATTTGAAACAAAAGCAATTTACATTAATGTCATAAGAATTACTCACTTATTCAGCTTCTCATCCTGAAGAGATAAAATAAATAATTTCATCTTTTCTAGAACAGTTGATTTGACACTATAGACACCATTATGCAGGAAATAATTTGATGAAATTAAATCTAGAAAAAAATAAATAATTTTAAGATAAAACAGTACCGATCATTTTAAAATCTAGATATTAAGGGACATAACTTCAGTTAAAAATAAATATTTTTTTTTTACAAATGATTTCTGAAGAAGGTAGTTATTCAGACATGTTATGTTAGTTCTTTAAAATAAATTGTATGTATAGGAAAAAAAATACATTTAGAAATTTGAAGGCTGCAACAAAAAATTATGATAGATGAATAGCTCAGATTACAACCTCTGAAATGTCTTAAAATTTGTTAATTTGGCAAATAAGGAAGAAATATCAGAATAATAAGTTTAAACAACAACAATTATGAATAAAATAAAGCCAATCAGAAACTTTATACAATTAAATATTAAAATTTTTACTTAGCAGGTGTTCAAACTATAAAATACACCTAGTAGATATTTTAATTATGCAACTCACTTATTCAATTTATCCTTAAATCGGATGCAAGCAAAAAAAAATAATAAATAAATAAATAAAAAATTTATTAACACACATTCTACATGCAGAGTTCTCACCAAGAAACTGACGAAAAAAAAAAAAAAAAAATAGAGACTTTTAGAAAAATAAAGTGGCCAAAATAATAATTAGTTAAAAAAAACGACCAGTACGACCATTTGCACAAAAAATACATTACATGCCAAACTTACTAAACTGAAAAGAAACTTTTATTGCAAATGAATTTATTATTTTCAATAAATTCAAATCTAAAAATAATTACAAAAACTTACAAGAAATAAAAATTTTTTAGCAATTAATATTATAAAAAAATACAATCTCAATCACCTCTGATAAAAGCTATCATATTTTTGTAACAATTAATTCAGATAAGTTTTTGGATTTTTTTCAAAAAAAGTTTATCACTGTACACTTTTAGGACGAGTGCCTTTATCCTGTACTTATCATCTACAACATAAACAGTTTCTGCTCCTTTAATCATTGCTTAAGTCAGTCGAATTTCAATAAAATTTCGGCTTTTAAATCCCTTCTTTTCATCTTTCATTTGCTTCTGCAAGCAAATCTTGGTGGAAACTTTTTCTTAGTATTTTCTATGTCTTGAATTTTTATAAATGCTTTCAAGATCTTTAAAATTCTTTATGTTCTGTTCAATCTTTTCTATTTCTTTCTGGGCATTTGTTTTTCAAAAAGATTTTTTTTTAAATCGTTTTGCTGCTATTCATTTTTTTCCTTTATATAGTTCTTTTATTTCTTATTTGCATTGCATTATTAATAGTTTAAAACTTATTGGTACTAAGTGTGCTTGATAATAATAATATTTTAACGCACACAAAAAATATAATTTTGCATGAAAGGAAAAAAAAAAAAAAACTATCTCGTCTACACTACCACAAGAAGCAGTTTGACTCCTTTTGTACCATTGGATATTTTATTTATTTTTTGCCAACAGCATCTTTAATTTTAAATACTGTATTCGAGAAATGATCATTTCTAACATCATGATTAAAATCTAGTTTTTCAGTTTGGAATAAAAGTTATCCACTTACAAGTAAAAAGATTTATTGATTCTTGTAGCAACTTAGTGATTTTAACAATATTTCAACAACTTTTCTCTTCAGAAATTTTTTGACTTAGCAGAAAATTGCAAGAAGCAAACAGTCATTTTAAAATATAACATTCTTTTATTTTCACATAATCCTACAACAAACACACCCGAGAAAGCTTTTTAACATAAAACTATACTCGTAAAAATAAGAGTGATAAAGCAGATTTTATATTGACATGCATATGAATGTCATAAGCTACACTCACAAATTTTAAGAAAATCTTTTCTCAAATTAGTTTTTTTGAACCACAACAGTTGCAGTTCATATAAGTTTTCAGCAGTTCATTTAAACTTTTAACAAGATATTTATTACTAAAATTAATTTAATTTTAGATAAATTGTTTGAATTGTATCTAATGGTTATTAATAAAATAAATGACAAAACTTGGTTTTTAAGTTACTTTTTTGTAAATGCACTAATTAAAAAAATATTATGAGGGATTTAAACTATTAAAATGACATACAAACAGCTAATTTTCTTTTAAATCACATGACAATTTAATGAAATAACAAAATATGCAAATTTACCATGGAGCCATTAAACTGAATGCACCTATTACACATAGATTTAGTTTTTAAAAAAATTCTTTCTATTAACTATTTCAAATATTATTTTATATATTGTTTCAATTATGCAAAATATAGTAAAAATAAACATTGAAATTTTTATTTGTTATACAATCAATTAATTAACATAGAAAGGAACATTTTTGAAACAATCATGGTAGTTTTGGGCACTCAAAGGTTAAGCAGTTTTTGCAACAATATTTACGAAGTATTATTTAAATCAAAAGATTAGAGAAAGAAATTAAGAAAAATAAAGAAGTAATTTAATTAAGTACAAATATTTTACCTTCTAAACACTCAGCAATTTTTTCTACATTAGCACAATTATCTTGTCCTGTGTTTGCAGCATTTACTATAACTTCATCAGGCCATAAGTACATATGTAAAGAATGCAGAGCATATGCAAGGTGTTTATCAGATATACAATCGATCTTGTTTACCATATACCTAAAATGAAAGTAAAAATATATAAAGTACCTCATAAAATACCTATTTAATTTAATCAAGTATAGCAGAAATACTTCTAATTAAATTAAAACTATAACATAGTTCTAAGTGAAAATCAGAACAGGTTTATTAAAGAGGTGAAAATGCTGCTTTATTTAAAATATAGTCTAGACTTAAAATACAATTAAAATGATAATTTGATTCGTTTAGCTTTTGTTAGTAGAAAATGCTTAAGTAATAGACAACTTAGGCTAAAGTTGTGTGTCTTTAGACAACCATGAAGCCACATAAACTTGTTATCATGACTAACTACTTTAACATATCATGGTTTAAAAGTATTTCAACAATCAAAATGTTACAATTTATTAATCATCTGAATTATTTAAGATGTATCTGTGTAAGTTTATAACGAATAAAATTTCAAAGAACATTGAGTAGTAATTAGAAGCACATGAAAATTTGTGCATACAAGCAACAGGGGCCTTAGTGATGAAAAGGAAAGTTTGTGTGTATCACTTACTCACAACATATACAACTGTAATAAACTTGTAGGGGAGGATAAATAATGAACCCATGACAGGAAATGCCATTCTACACCACCAGGGATATTTCCCTATTACGAATTGTTTCAACATGCGCTTTTGAACAGGTACTTTTATTTATTTAAATTACCTAAATTTCATGTTTTCTATCATTATTCTGGAAAGTTACATTTTAATTAATTTAGTAACAGATTTTTAACTGTAATTTAGCAATTTGGCAACTAATTTGATAACTAACTTTGAGAGTGCTTGTTCAAAGGCATACCTAGAAAGAGTTCATAACAGTTCAGATTTATAGGGAAGTGCCCCCAGCGACTAATGATAACATTTCTGGTCATGGGTTCCTATAGAATTTTTAATCCTTATAATGTGCCCAACTTTCTTAAGAAGTTTGTCTCAACATTTACAGATCACACTGTGTATATACAGTCGACACTAAATATAACTACCCCGTCGGTCCAAACAAAATTAGACATTATAACCTGAGGTCACTATATTGTATCGACCCAAAAGTAAAGCAAGTATTTACTTATAATTCATTAATACTGAAAACTTAATAATGAGAAAAACATGCTATACATTAAAAAGAATTATGAAACTGAAAGAATAACTGACATTAATGCAGTTTTTTTATGTTAATCAAGAGCAAGCAGTAATATAATACTTTAAACATTAAAATACATTTAATTTTTTTTTCAAATGACATCTTTTAATACAACACATAATTTTTTAGAAAGTCATTCAATGCTCTTGCTAGATTTTGAAATTTCCTTTCACAACAGATGGTGTGAAATTGGAACAAATTGTTCTACGTCTTCAGAATTATGCATTGATTTTAATTTTATTATAAACAAAGTGCTTTTTAGGATTTTGAATATTTTAAGCAATTTCTGGTTTTGATGTAATTTTTCATTCTACATTCTTCAGAACTTTTAATTTCTGTTCGAATTATATATTGTTAATCTGTTTACAAGCAGCCAATTTTAGTTAAAAATCATCATATGTCCAGAGAATTTTTAGGTCTATGTAAATTTAAAATCAAGAAAAATGTGAATACCATTTGTTTTAATTTTAAAACAAACCCTTGCTTACAACACTTCACAAAAAGAGAAAGTATATTTTTCAAACAAGAAAAATATGTTTAATGTATTTATTGAACCATTTGAAAAGAAATTTATAAAGCTTATGCATGCACAAAGGAAACTTCAAGGTGGTCTCTCCACAAGGATGCCATCCACACGTCTAATTCCAAATAATGGAAAAAATTGATATTTCAAAATTTTTTTAACCATTGAATCCAACAAGGACTCTCTATGTTAAGGTCCTGTCAGTCTTTCTTCATTCATAATTATTCCCATTTATTGAGAGGTAACGCCAAAAGAAATAGTTGTTGGAATGATTTCCTGTTGAATTTTGTTACCCATTGATTCAGTCTCAACGGAAAAAATTAAGTTTTCAAAGTGCAAAAATTTTTAACACCTGTTTTTGGAGTGATTTTCTAGGATTATTATTTTGGCAAAGCATTTTGGACAGTTCACTTTGTACATTCTAATGGGAGCTAAAATGACATGGTCTTTGAGGAAAACGGGACTTCATGTACTGGTCACTGTAATGGAAGGACAGTTACTAAAGAGCATATACTGTATGTATGTATATATTGTAATAGGGAAGGCAAGTGTGGATAATTTTTGTAAATTTGCTATTTTCAAAGGTATCTTTAAAAATTCATAATCCATAAAATCATCAAAAGTTAATCGCAGGCTTGTGACAACAGGAGAAATGTAAATGATGGTGCATTGTAGTTTATGTTTTCTTCTAAATTTTGACGGAAAATAAATATGTTTCGAAAATTTAAATAAGCTAAGAAGATATGCACAGAAAACTGAGCTAATAAAAAAATTGCTAATAACATAATTAAAAATATATAAAAATTTTTTTAGCACCGACCATAATACTATTAATATTATACTTACCTATCAATTAATGGTGACAATAAGAGCACTAATTTTGTTCGTAGATCTCCTAATTTCATGGCATTGAAATCTACAGCTGCATCAAGTAATTCAATTATTGTATTACCGAATGGGTATTCATCCTTTAGATAGTTATCTAAATATAAATATGAATTAAAAATTTAAAATGATGATAAGTAGTTTGATACTAGATGTTGTGATAAGTAGTTTACATACCATGCAATCCAGTACAAGAACAGCATTCTTCAATTTTAAAATTTGAAAGGTTTCTTAATAGTGAAGATTTTTTTCCTTTTGCGTCAATATCCTTTCCTTTATGGGCTGAATGTTCATAAGATTGATTCCCAACTGAATTTTGAAAAAAGTTATTGACATGTTCCTTTATTTCAGGTTCCTAAATAAATCATGACATTCTGTATAACTGCAAATTTCATTAAGGATAATTACAAATTTCACAAAAATCAGCTACAGTGGAAAGGTGACTTATTTAAATAAAAAATTTATGTAAGTGAATTTTTTAATGTAAGAAGGAGAGAACTACTCACTCGATAGGAAAAGTCTAGTAGATATTCATGAAATCTTTGGTCAGAACTAAGTTCTTCTAAAGAAGTCTTAACTGGAAGTATGCCTTCAACTTCTAAAGGTGAGCTTGGCAATGCAGTTTTAAACATGTCAATTGCACCTCTGACTCCTCGAACAAAAAACTAGTAATAAAAATAACAGCTTTTAATATGGATTCAAAAGTTTTAATCAACAAAAAATTAAATTTAGAAATAAATCGATATTAGCACAAATTCATCTGGCATAATTTGCGCTGTTATTAACTGAATGTCAGTATTTTTAGTTTATCTCTTATTTACTGCAATATGCAAATGATAAAAAATTTCGTAATTTGGCTCTTTGGTGATTGACTGTGAAACAATTTTTTTTCTCCAGTAAACAGATGTATGTTAAATTACTGAATGTAAATAGTAATAGGTAAATTACAGAACATTTGAATAGTAATTATAATTTAGGGATAATGCTATTTTATAATGAAATAATCTTAATATGAAAATTTTAAATAGATGATCTCTTCATTTTTTCTATGCATTCAACAAAGCATAACATAGTTTTAAATCTACATTTTCAAAATCTTTTCTAAATCTAAAATTCTTTCTACATCTAAAAATCTTTTCTACATCTAAAAATTCTTTTAAAAAAAATGTTAAATGTATTGTTTTAGTAGAGAATAAAATCATCGAAAGTAAGTCAGTCCTAAAATAAAACATGTTATTCTATGTGTAGTCCAGTTGTTTGTTAAACAAAACAAATTCAAGCTGGAAAAACTATCTTTTATTGAAGAAATAACAAATTTGCTAAAACATATCCAAATTAAAAGAGAAATAAGTGCAATAAGTTTATTGAAGTGTATCAACCATTTCAATTTAAAATCAAATTTTGAACGTTGACAATTTAAAAATACAATGTTGTTAAATTGAAACTATACCATACCGAACAATTTTTGAACTCTTCAAAAATATGTTTTCCTGTTGATAGTGAAATGCCAAATGAAGAAACATTATAAGCAGATATTAAATTAACATATAACCGACAATTACAACACAATAAGATAACCAGCATGCCTGCGTTAAATATGTCCAAACTATTTATATTCTATGATAGTCAAAAGCAATTTAAACTAAATTTATTAAAGCATGAATGTTAAAATTTTGCTACCTCATTAAATAGAGCTATACAACTTTTTGCAAAATGTAGAAGAGTTGGCTGGTTTGCTATATAGATAAAAAAAAAAATAAAAAACTGTATTCCATTATTGATTTAAGAACACTTAAAAAAATATGCCTGATTTAAAAATATTGAAATACGCCAAAGAATATCTGACCTTATCAATTCTTGGCACACTACTATCTCCAGTTCTTCTAACAAATGATATTCTTGCATCCCCACCATAAGCTAAAAATTCTTGAAGTTCAGAACTTTGAGCAATTGGAGCTATATCACATAGAGCTTTCAGATAATTTTCTAGGAATACTTTACGTTCAGCAATATACCTTTTATCTAAATTAGAAAATGGCAAAGTCGTCCATTTACTGGGTCCTTTAATACCTAAAAAAAATTAAATATTGTGAGGATTTAATGTTCAAGTCACAAACTTTAACTCAAGTCTTTTACAGATAAGAAAGTTGATCACAAAGATGCAACCGATGAGAGGAAAGACCCAATAGGAGATAGGTTGCCAATCTTCAGATCTTCATGGCAGATTTTGAAGCAGAAAATATTTAGTCTTTTGGACCACTATCTCATTTATCTTCAAGGTGGCAAAGTTTCAAACGAACACACTGCTTATTTCCAATAAAATTTTTATTTAACATGAGGATTAAGGATGGAAAAAAAAAAGTCAAATGACATGGATGAATCAAAATTCCTTATGTTCCTTATGTAACATGTATAATTTTATACAGGAACAATTTTTCAAAATATGTATTGTCTTCGATTACCTATCTTTTTGATTTCTATTAATTTCTTAGTCATTAGTCTAAATGTATTGTAGAGACTCTAACTTAGAGACAAAACTACTACAGATTCTCTGTAGTTTGAAACTAATTTTTTTCAGTGGTAGTGAACTAAAGCTTAATTTTAAGAAACAGATATTTGATTAAAAAATATTAAAACTTAAACAATCATCTATATGATTTTAAATGTATTAGTTTAAATTACTTGAGTTTTTCGGTCGATACAATTTATTAAATTATTAATACATTACCCTTGCTATGGAGAACCTGCAGTAGTTAGTCTGTGTGCATTGTAAAGCAAAGATGCTAAATTTTTTAGATGTTAAATATTTTCTAGTGGTAGTAATTTATATACTGTCAAACTTGGATAATTCGAACGTCTTTAATTCGAATTTGTGCATAGTTCGAAGCTTTTCTCCTTCCCTAGACACATTTATATTCAGTTAATGCTAAAAAATCTTGGTTATTTCGAAATCCAACTTCTTTAATTCGAAATTTTTGCCCTTTCAAAAATGACAAAATCTAGTTTAAATGCAGTTATTTTTGATAAGTATTCTGGTTATTTTAAGCTATTATGTAAATTTTTTTATGGATGACAATGGGGAGGGAGAATAGTCTTATCTACTCAAACAGAACAGGAATAAAGAGGAAATGGACTTAGACCACCCGCACCTGTCCTTGGCTACAGGTAGTCCCCTACCCTTTCCTTGTAAGTGAGCCAATCCCAATTGAAATAAAATCTGTGAACGACGGGAAGGGTATTTTGAATCACGTGATAGGATGCATACATGTCATTGGTCAGGACGGAGGAGAAAAAAATTGCTTCGGCTAGACGAGTTTTCATGATCTTGAAAAAAGTTATGTCTACGTGAGTCGTCCTTCAAAGGTCACCGGGCAGTTGATTGACAAAATGTTCCTCCAATAATGGTGCGTTTATTTTTTTCATGAGATCACCTTGCATCCGACTCCGGGAAACTGGTGTATAATCACGGCATAAAAAACCAGGACTGTAGTCGATATTACTTGTGTTTTCTAGTGATTT
Organism: Parasteatoda lunata; assembly: GCA_949128135.1. Taxonomy (NCBI): domain Eukaryota; kingdom Metazoa; phylum Arthropoda; class Arachnida; order Araneae; family Theridiidae; genus Parasteatoda; species Parasteatoda lunata. The sequence goes on along the minus strand of OX421981.1, from coordinate 44,836,300 downwards.
TAATTTTGTAGATGTCTACAGATGTCTAGTCGTTCAATACCTCCTTACTAAATCTTCCCATTACTCTCCTCGATGCTTCAAAAATTTGTTTAAATGCATGGTCTAAAGACAGCCAAAAAACAATAGCAAATTGTTTTCGGAAGGCAGGATTCATCAGGAACACTGTCCCTAGCGATCTTTTCGATGAAGAAAATTTACCTCCCCTAGTTGTATAGGAAGAAAACATTTCGTTCGATGATTACGTAAGTATGGATGAAAACATAGACATTTGTGGAGAGTTATCGGATACAGATATTCTATCTCAAGTTCTACACAATAAGAATATTACAACAGAAGACGAAGAAGATATTGAAGATGAGGTAGAAGAACAGAGGCCAATTCCAACTTCAAGTGAGGTAGTCGTTCATTTATCAGAATATCGACCCTATGCAGAAGGACAATCTGAGGTAAGTGAAGCTGTGTTTAGAGCTATAAATATTCTTGAAGAATTTGTCAGAAAAAATCAAGTAAGCTCTGATAAAGCTAAATATTTTTAAAAATTGCAGCGTTTTAATTTAAAATTAATAAACAATCTTTGTTTTGCAATTTCTGTTACAAGTGATTATTTTAAAACATAAAAATAAATTTTTTCGGATAATTCGAAGTTTCGCAGAGGCCCTTCAAATTATCCAAGTTCGACTGTATTAATGTATGATTTTTGCTTAGTAAATTCAAGTTAAAGAGCTTCACTCACAACTACTTATAAACAATTCAAAAGCTTTTATGAAATGCTACTTTGTTACAGTTATTTCGTGATGAGCCTTTCAAAATGTTGGCAAAAGTAACTGAAAATCTGCAAATTTTAGTTTATAGTTAACTATTGTTTTTTAAAATATTTTGTAGAATCCAGTGCAGTTGGCATCTCTGGTATAGTATACTATCTTGAACAATTAGTTATAAGAAAAAATAAAAATAAAAAATTACCTTTTAAAAAAATTTTCAAAACTGGATTTTCTTCTAGTCTAGATTGAAGGGCAACAAACTCACTAAAACGTCTTTTGATACTGACATTCTGTGTAACAAATTGAGGACTGCCCAATGCACTGCGAGTATCATGGAAAATTCCTGTATACTGCAAAAAAAAAAAAAAAAAAAAAAGACAAATTAGAAACAGAAATTAACTGAATATAAGTAAATATATACACACACAGAGAGATAAAAATAACAAACATCTAACCTCTATACAGTAAAGTGTATAAGGAACAATGCCATCTTCATTTTGTTGAATGGTATCAGTAATTTTTATATCAGTAAATAAAGTAGGAACTTCTAATTCCACAGCTTCTTCAGCTTGTTCTATACTGCAGTTGGAATTAGAATCAGATTTGACAACAACAAGCATTTTATTATTTCCTTTTTGCAACTTTATGTCATAATCTTTTTCATTCAGAGCTTTAAGCTGTGGCATCTGTCGGATGTAATCAGCACTTTTAGACCGTTTTATCAAAGCATTATCACAGATATCTGATGCGTTATCATGACATTCTAAATCAGTTATATTACATATATCATAATTAGAAAGATAACTATTGCTTGAAGATTTTAAGCTAACAGCAAGTGAAGTAAAACTTGAGGTTTCAACATTGAGTTCATGACCGGGATTTTCGCTGATATTTGGAGCTTTTTTATTACAATTGCTCGACGTAGGTACAGTTAATCTGGATTGTGAAGTTATTTTTTTGGCAATTACTGGCTTTGACACAACAGATACATCATCAGAAGGCAATATAATTGTTGGTTGAGATTTATTATAAGAGTTTGATGGAAGTTTGGCAACAGTTAATGTCTCAGTTGAGTCTTCTTTATTAACCAATATCCATAAAATTAAAAGGTTTATACGTGACGGATCACTTAAAACTCTAACTAATGGTTGAATTAATGCTTCAGTTAAAATTTCTACTACTATAGCATGTAACAATGAACAGGATTTACTATGAAGGGAATTTTCACTTTCAAAAGGACCAAATTTATCCAACAATGCACTGATTAAACTCTGAAGATAACATCGTTCAGTAGCTGTGTCTCTCATAGCCCAGTGCCTCATCTAAAACGAAATTATAATAAAAATTATAATTTTTTCTACATAATATCAAATATCTACACAAAAAAAAATAGGTATTCATTTGGTTATCCTAAAATTTAATATGGTAGACAAACTAGAGAAAGAAAAATCTAATTTTTAAAATTAGATTTTTCTTTCTCTAGTTTGTCTACCATATTAAATTTTAGGACTATCAAATGAATCCCATATACTATTATAGCCAAGGAGCCATTACACAATTATACAGTTGAATTACATATTTATATGCGAGTACATGGTTGAATTTTAATTCCATTAAAACAACCAGTTTCAAGCATTTCTCTTTGATATGAGTTTACATATGAGTACATATTGGTTTACATATGAGTTTTGAATTCAAGTAAATTTCCAGTTTAAAATAGTACTCTAAGGCTTATACAAGGACAAGCTCATATTCAGAAATATATTGTAAATGTTTTACACAAACATTTCAGAAATTTTAAATCACCCTTTGGCATAAAGATTTTGAAAAAGTTTCAGCTTCTATGAAGAACATCCTGATACAAACTACTGGATATTATAAATGAAGTCAATATACATTTACATTCAGAATGATATAAATAATGGTACAAAAGGCATGCAAAATAAATAAATAAAAAATTATAATTGAATATAGGGTTACATATGCAATCTAGATCTGTTAAAGAAGGTTGTTAGTTACAGGTTTAAGAAGATGTGTCATTTTTTGAAGCCTCAATATTGAGCATGTCACCAGGCAAAATTTTTAAGCATCTTCTAAAGTAGTTAGTAGTATTCAGTGGTATAGTAGATGAGATGCATAGGGAAACATCATATCTCAATTGATTTTTAGATTAGATTATGTTATTACTTTTATATTAGATTAGATTTTTTTTTCTAAGACAATTTGTTTATTTTGTAATTTTTATGCACTGCAAACACAATTTACTCGAAATTCTAGAGCCACCTATGATAACTGTTATTTTTTTAATGTAACATGAATAAAAATTTAAATGAGAAAAACGTAACTTTAAAAGGCTAATAAAAGTTTTTTTCTCAAGAAGATATTTATATATATAGAGAGCAACATATAGTAATTAAGAATGTGCATAGTAATTAACAAAAGTTTTAAAAACACTTCTATCTAAATTAAAGTTCAGATAAATGTTAGAATTTTTTTATGTTCCCCCCACTGAAAAATTTGTTACAACAACACAGGTAGTATTGGTTCTAAATGATCACTATCTAGTAAAACAACTAGATTTACTACCAAGAAAAATTAAATGAATTTGTTCATTCTTCCTAAATACATTACATATATGATTTGCTACCCCCTGTAGGAGCACTAGATAGTGGAGGATAATTCAATACTTTGATTTGTTGAGCGAACTATTATAGCCAAGGAGCCAAATGGATTTTAAACTTGAAAATTTCAAAAGTTTTGGATTGTTGGTCCTCATCTGTGTAGTTTTTTTAGTTTCTTGTGAGTCGCTACCTTAAAGTTGCTATATCTTGACAGAAATCTTCCCAGGTAGTGCTTGACCTCACATGCTCCTTTGTAATTTAAGATAGATTTCTGTATTATTATCCACATCAAAAGAAATAATAAAAAAATGAAAAAGGCCCATCTAAAATATTACAGAAGAGGACCAATCCAAAAAATCTAACTCGTTATGAACCCCGAGCATATTTTTGTATTTTTTTTGAAAAAGTAGCAAGTGAGTTATATGAAATGAATTTAACTAAAATAAACAATAAAATAAGTTTTCACTTGGCATCCACCTTAATTTGGATTTTTTCAACCCTATGGCATAATTTTAGATAGTTTAAACCTGTTACATATGACAATCTTACCTGAACATTATCCCAAGAAAAACTCTCTGAAGATTTCTTTGCTTCTACAAAATGAGAAAAAAAATGTAGATATATTTGTAATATAGTGTACGAAAACTTTTTTCTCTCTATTTGTAAAATCCGAGAACACAATCGATGAAGGGTTTCCTTGATGGATTTGTTTAACAGATGAATAAATTCATCATTATCACCGAGTCTATAATACCAAGAACAAATATAATGTTTAGATATATTTTGAACTAAAACATTTATTTCACTGTCAATGATTAACACATCTCCACAACTTTCAAAAGTTTGGTTTTCAGCAGAAATAGGTATAGATGTTTTCTGAAAACAAAACAGTTGTCCTAAGAAGTAGTAAGTTCTTTTATAAATCTCAGATGTATAGGCAAGTTTAAAAGATATTCTAAACAATCGATATGATGTTATTTTATTATATAAGTCATGGAATGTAGAGGATACAAAATTATGAAAAGTTGTACGTAAACGTACATAGAAATGGACTAGGAGGAGACATATTATAAAAGCTACCAATAATGAGAAGTATTTTTCAATCAGTAGAAATAGTAAAAATGATGAAAACCATAATATCACTTCAATAATCATCCCATTGCACGATTTTTTAAATCGTTGACTGAAACAAGAAACTGATTCGCTTGATTGAAAAAAGTAAGAGAGCCCATGTGACAGACTCACGAAGTAAATGTTTTGTTGATTGATGATCAAAGGAAATGATGGAAAACATCTATGATGCAATATTTTGAGGCGTAAGAATATATATATTAGGATTGTACATAGTATGAATGCTAGGCAAGTGTTGAATTTATCAATTAGTAGAAATATTGAAAATGATAATACACATATTATCAGTTCATTAATCATTACATTGCTCTATCTCTAAAATTATCATACAAAACATTATAAAAAGATCGAGTCATATTTTAGAAGAAAAAAAATCAAGTGAGATATAGACATTAATTGCAAAAAATCATGAATACATTCAAGACGGCTCAATGTCAACGACAAAGGAAAAAGCAATACTCATGTGAATTTTGTTTTGTTTCCTCATTTTTGGATACAGAAACCATACCCTAAACATTTACTCAACTCAGTTCACTTTAAAATGCAAAGGTTACAAGCGATTGTAAAGGAAAATTTTTTCGAGTGGCATGCAGTGTGAATTGCACTTACAGGGCCATTCTCACTAAATGCGGTTCACACACTTTTGATCCCCGTTACGGGAGAATGAAAATCTGATTGAAGAAAAATACTTTTAGACGAAAAATTCATCAATCAGGTCCTCTATTTTTCTCTGCTGAGTTTTTATATGTATGAATTACATTTCAGGAGAATGGCCCTTGGAGCATTTACACTGCATTCAAACGAGAACTTGATTGGCTAGTGTTTCACGTCTCCCCTTCTACTCAATAGTGTAGGAACGTATATCCCTTTCTATAATATTTTTCGCATTTAACTGTCAAAAATATTTTCTAAAATATCCACTATGCTTATTCTTTTACAGCTGCCTCCTGTAATGACAATTCACACGCTAATGGGGAAAGCATGCGAAATGTTGCTATAGGTAGAGAGTGCTCTGCTCTGCGTCCATTTCGATCGCCAATTCTACAAGGATCGCCTATGTTGAGAATGCAATTGAAGTTCGAACTTCTAAAACTTCTTTTTATGGCTTCTAATTAGAAAAATTATCTGAACATATCAGGATTGGACTGGATGAAAGCTGAACTGGAAAAAATTGGACGAATGGAAGATGACTAACACACTTTTTAGCGATAAATCAATAAGAATAGTTTAAATGAAAACAAAATTAAATATTGAACAAGAAAATTGAAATTTTTTTACATTTAATATTTTTTTTTTAACGAAAACACTAGTTTGATATTTGTTTATTATATATGAGACAATAAATAATATGAAACTTGTTTCATATTTTTTAAAATAATGAATTTTAAAACTTACATGACATTAACATAATTTTTTAAACTTATATTTAAGTCATTCTTATTCTCTTATGTAAATATGTTCATTTACATCTAAATTTTGTTTATTTATCTTTTCAGTTTTCTGACTATCCTATTTTAAGATAGCACATAAGAAAACTACCTCAAGTAACACTATTAAATTAATGAATGAATGAAAAACAACGGCTATTCTAAATAATAAAGATATTTTCAATAGAATGAATTTTCATACTTTATTTTTTACGAATTGTGTGCAGGTTTTGATACGCAATACCTCGTTTAAATATTATATTATAATTAAGAAAAAGATCATTGCAATTTTATTTAAATTTTCTTTTAAATTTTACTAAACCATGATTAAAAAAAAAGCGAAATCATTTTTTTAAATTTTATTGGAATTTAGTTTTATTTAAATCGATTTTTTTAAAAAATTTAAATCAGATTTGTTTGTATTTTTTACATATTCCACTGGAAGCTCTGGTATTATGTTTAAATAATTCTTATAATTATTTTAAAACGATATTCTAACTAATCAGGGTTGGCAAAAAAACCACATTTTTTTCTTTTTGACCCAGGCAGTGATCATACTGATTTAATCTGTAATTAGATTTTTATATATTTTTAAATGTATGCAAGCTTCTAGAATGTAAAGAAACAATAAACAGGGGTTGCCACTTCAATTAAAGTACGGGAAATAATTTTATTAAACTATATATAAAATATAATAATTAGAAGGAAACATATGCCTATTATCAATTTTTATATTATTATTCATCACCATCAACAACATATAATGCAACATGAATAGGGAACTGAATAAAAACAATAAAAAGATTTTAAACACTGGAAATTTTTTTAAAAAAAATTTTCCGTGTAATTCTCCACTTATGTTATGAACAGGCATGATGTTCTGGAAGTTTTTATTACTGTAGTTTGCGTTTAAATTTATCAGTAATTTTAACATTCCTAAGAGTTTTTTGCAATTAGCCTTAACAAATCTTTATCCGTAAATAAGTTAAAGAAAACTAATAACGCAAATTTAAAAATTAATCATGCTTGAAAATTCAAAATAAAAACAAAAATAATACGAGAGAAAAACATCCATTTATATTTTAATTCATTCCGAAATGAAAAACATAAAGAAGATTAGATTACCAAAGTATGATAAAATGAAAATGAATATATATATATATATATATATATATATATATATATATATATATATATATATATATATATATATATATATATATATATATATATATATATATATATATATATATATATATATATATATATATATATATATATTCTGAGGGAAGAGGTAATATTTCCGAGTTTTGTGAAACACTATTGAAGATAATGAAACTTTCACAATTAAAAGAAAAACAAAAAAAACGAGGCTTATTTTTGTAAAATACCATATTGTATAAAGTACACTATTTTACAAAAATGATCCTCGATCCCTCGTAAAAAAGATTTTTCAAAAATGATTCCCAGATGTTCACTTCTTAAAAATATTTGATTACGACTAATAATGAATTGATTTTACTATGCTTTAAAGTCTATTTCCTCTTTTTTTTTTTTTAATTTTTTAAAAATGAAATAGTTAAACCAAATCCAGTCGTTGATCCCCGCCAGTCGAAGATTCCCTGTGTAGTAAATGGCGACAGGTGCACGTTAAATCTGTCGGGTCATAAAGTTCTCCATAGCAAATCAATTTCTTTGAGGTTACTGAAATGGAGACTGATCATGATTGAAGCTAAGTTTTATTTATCGATTCGGTTTTCACGTCCAAGCAAGTTTCATTTCCACAGCAAGAAAACAACACCGACTAAAATTAAAATCGTTTGCAAAAAATCATGTACCTTCGATAACATTCTAAAGTCAATAGAGGTAACCCCTTAAGAACGACCAACCAACATTAACTACCATTTTACTGTGTAACAGAAAATGGTCGCTCCAGAGGGGTTATACTGTATTTTGAGCAATGAGCAAAATAAAAAACCGACTACCCTGAGTAACTTTTGATCTAAATGATCAGATAAGTTTCACTTTAATGATTAAGAAAATTTAATGATCTATCATTAAAAACAAGAAATGTTTTTTATAGTACAGATTATGCATAATTTTATATAATTTCTCATAGCTCAGTGCCTCATCTTTAACAAAATTAAAATAAAAATTATAATTTTTTCTACATAATATGAAATATCCATAAAAAATTACTATAGGATCACCTAAGTATTCATTTGATGGTCCTTAAACTTAATATGGTCGACAAACTAGAGAAAGAAAAATCTAGTAGTATAGATTATGCATAATTTTATTATTCAAAAGACTTTTTTTTTAAAAAAAAGGAATTTAATTATTTTTGAAACAAGCTTTTTCATTCACGTGAAGTCTTAACTTTCACCAACCGAAGTAATTTTAAATGACTTATTTTTATGATAAAAATATTTGGCTCTTTTACCTGAAAATTTAACTCAGAGATCTTCATTAATTAAAAAAATAAAAAAAATGTGCTCGCCCTTCTCTTTCTGAGCGCTTATTTGTGGTATAATGTAAACAAAATAGGATTTTTATTTTTAATTTCTGTAGTTGTCATTTGAAGCTTCAGCCCACAGGTTTCCAAATTTAGGTGAGTTTACATGAAACGGAAGTTATATTAAAAAAAAACGTCCCAATTAATGAGGGAATATCTATTTAAGGTCTCGAACGGTAGCTGCCATTTCTACTTTATGCATTTGGATTAAATTTAATTTAGCGTGTGCTCTTATCCTTCTAGTTCTCTATTATGGTAAGTATTATTCTATTATTGATAGTGATTTTAAAATTGTTCGATGTTATTAACACAGCAAGGATTTTTCGTATTAATTTTTAAATAATAACTTTAAATTAAGAAAATTCATACACTTCAAAAATTGTGATTTTGACGAAATACTTTTTTCTAGTGGAAGTAAACTCGAGTAGAAATTTCTTAGAAAAACAGAATTTCTAGTTTAGAAAGGATAAAATATTTTTGTTGTTACGAATACTATAAAACAAAATTTTTTGTCTTAACATTACTACTATGTTTTTAAAATTTTTTCCAGCCACTCACAAAACCTAAAATTCAAAACAAAATATTTTTTTTTCTGGCCTGCAATTGTAATTTAATTGTTATTTTAATAAAAATCAGTCTCTGAAAAAGGAAGCATTGACAGATATGAAATATTGTTAAATTATCGAAAAACAATAAAGGATAAGATATTGGAGTGCGATTATATGATAAAGCACAATTTTTGAAAATGTGAAATTTTTACAATATACACTTCCATAATGTTGTTTCCTGAGAGTTACTTTAATATGCCTTCCTCTTATTTTATTTAACAATTTACCATTAATGCCCAAACACAAATCTTGCAATGATGTAAAAAGTAGCAGTACATATATATAATCTCATGTTAGTGAAAATTACATCATCATGAAGGAATTATGCAAATTGAATCAAACTTTCAGGGAATATAAAGTTATGCGACACATGCAAATGATTAGAATTATAAAGCGATTGTGCATGTATCACTATTGTATATGTGTATTTTTATCTCTATCAGTAAATAGGCGCTATACCCCTATCAGTAATTATGAGTGGATAAATTTCATTATTTTTGACAATTCTTTCATAGAAACTCTCTTTCAAAGAAAACGCTCAATATCTTAACTTTTATTAGGCTTTAAAAAAACTTTCAAAAACCTTTCCTGGGCAAATTAGCTGGTATGCAAAATATTCAAAATTGAAATTTGTTACCACTAAAAGAATAAAAAAAGAGTAGTTAGGAGGTTTTCTAAAGTTCTTACTTATCAATGATCCGAACCTGCTATCTCATGTGGACAATGAATACACAGCCATCTTTACTATAGCAAGTTGCTTAGAATTATTTTCACTTTCTTTTCAATTAAACAAGCAAGGTGCTTGCTCAACAATATCAGTCACCCCAGAGACTCTGTATACAAACAGTTTATATTTTTCAATTTTTCTGTAATTTCACGATGAATGGGATATGGGTTTTTTGCGCGGCCCAGATGGCCAGCTTTTATTAAATAAAGTAAAGTAAAGTACTTATCAATGAATTCGTGGTTTTCCTTTCCATGTAACACGAAGAGGGATTAGTTCCATCAAAAACTCCTCCATGAAGGCTAGTTTGTCTCAATGCTTGATAAAGGAGTTTCCTTGTCTTCTGGGTTTTGTTTTAAATTAAAAGGCTATGAAGTTGAGCACTGATAGTGCAAACTTAGAATTGGGTCAATTGTTCAACGCTGGTATAAAAAGTACTTGATCTTATCCAATTTAGGTGTGGGGATTCTGAGCTGCAAGTTTATGTTAGACAGAGTAAAATATAATATGACATGTGACAAGAGGGAGAAAGAGGGTATGATGAAGTGTGACAACATAGAGAGGGGGCTCAAAAATATATTTAAAAATCGCGTGACGTTATTTATGGACGGCTCGAATTTGAAAAAAAGTTTGTTTTTTAACTTGGATTTGCTATTAACTTTAATATTAAAAATTTTAAGTTCAATTCTGGAAGGCTGGATTTTAAACTGATATTTCACTTTTAATTCTAGATTTTACCAAATTTTAAAAGAAGTGTATATTGTACTTTTAATAGTTTCACTGGTTTTATAGAACTGTTTTTAGAAATTATTAGGATGTGTGTTTATTGTCCTTTTTATAGTTTTACTGGTATTACTGAATTGCTTTTAGTAAATTGTAAGAATTATTGAATTTTACTTTGAATTAGGCTGGTTATTTGGCATTTGGAAATGGATTGAGCTTGTTATATGAATTTAGGATTCAATAAATTTTTTGTAAATGATAACTGTTTTGAGTATATTTCTCAATTTTATTTTGAAACTGGGTGACACTGTTACCGAGTTCGTGTTATCGATCACGGGGTAAATGAAACTTTAATTAGAAAGATAACAGTACAACTTAGATTTTGAAATTTGTTCATCATAAAAATAGTTCACTTTATCAGTAAAAAAATTTTTTTTTGATAAAAATCGTACCTACAGACATTTTCTATTATCTACTTCTGTTATCTATTTGTATTTTCTTATCTTAAATTTCTATTATGAATATGAAATGAAAATTAATATATGTTTCATCTCAATGAATGTTTTTATTTAGCACTTCATGTTAAATTAATAACTTCTAGGCATCCTATAATAAATACAACAAATTAAATTAAAAAATAAAATAAGGTTATAAAGGAGGGGAAAAAATGATAATCCAGGCGAAATTCAAAACGTGTACTTACTTTCAGTGCTCTATTTTTTTAAAATTTTTTTATAATTCTGTAGAAGCAAATAAAAAAAATATATGAAAGTAACTAACTATAAAAGTGAGCCGTGGAGGCTCAGGGGATAGAGCGTTCGCCTTCGAAGAAGGCAAACCGGGTTCGAATACCAGCTGTGGCTGGTTGATACGACTTCCGTCTCCCGCTTGCACCAAGCATAGGGCTGACGTAAAATATCCGCAGTGGTAGAAAGATCATGGGTTAGAATCCCCTTGCCGTCAGAATTGCTCCCTGCCTTGAAAATTAGAAGGCTATTTTATTTTGATTTTAATTTTGTAAATTTCGAGCTGTTTACTGTCATCGGCCACCTGTATGCTTCTTTGTATTTTATTGGATTTTAAATAGATGCCACAGGGGGAGGGGAGCTTCACCGGCTCGCTCGACCGTACTATCGGTGAGGAATCTGCATCTTTTTTTTAGGGGGGGGGGTGTGGAGTGGTGAGGAGTCTTATTTTTTCGGTATACCCTATATAAGGTGGGGTGATTTAATTAATATTCTTATCAACTCCATAACAAAGCATTCAAATGAATTAAATGATCAGTTTTCCGGCCTATCAGAAGAAAAATAAATGTTCTGTTCATTTTAAAAATAGAATTTTTTCCAAGGATAAAGAAATTCGAGTTCATTTTAAAAGATATTTCACGTTAAACGTGATCACGTTAAAAATATTTTAAAATATTATATCCGTATGCAAGTATTATATCCGTTTACAATTTGACCTGGAATCGGAAATTAGTTCACGTTAAAAGAAATTCACGCTAACGAGGCTCTATTGTATATGCTAATTATGGAATTACTGTGGTGCTTTCTTTACTTTTTTGAAAAAGGAATAAATAAATTAAATAAACTTTCGAATACTGCGGTGAAAAAATCATAATTGCAACTGTTTTCTAAATGAATTTTTGTAGTTTTTCTTAATCTACTTAAAAAAAAAAAACATTTTTTCATGGCATCAGAAAGCTTTAAATATAAAACAGAGTTAAGTTGTATAGAAATTTATAATGCTCTTATCTAATTCTTCTATGCTACATGCGAAGAAATTTATTTTTGATATTTCCTTCAAAACTTGTTCCTCAATAAGGGAGGAGGCTGTGCAATGTTATGGAGGCTGCATAAATATGACTGTAGGCTGTAAATGTTAATGCTCGACCACAATTTCCAAATTTTTAAAAAATGTCTTAATGACTGTCAACTACTAGACATTGGACAAAATATTTTAAAGAGTGGTAAACAATTAAAAATTAAAATTTTCTGAACAAGTGTTAATTTTGCATGTGTGAGCAGGCACACAGTAGCGTTTTCACAAGAAGTTTTTGAACCATTTACATGTAATGGTGTGAAAAATAACTTAAAATCAAATTTACAAAATAAAAAATTATACATTAAAACATAAGCTTAGCTAACACTATAAGAAATTCCCCCCAAAGGCGCAGAAAGTTGGCGGTTCCGTTAATTCAAACTTAGGCTTTAAAAAGGCACTGAGCACGATCTTTTTTTCTTTATTTTAATTTATCGTAACTCAAACAAATGCACTGATGCCACATTTCCTGTTTTGGGGGAAATATTTTTCTAGGAGTTGCAAAATTTATGTTACTTATTGAAGCAATGTCATAGTCATAATCTGAGAGTGACTTTTAAATCCCGATTGGGTGTTTTACTTTTCCTTATTGAATTATCAATTCATGTAGTAAGTTCATCATGATTTAGGATAAAAAGGGAAAAAAATATTCAAAAAAAATTAAGATCTCTAAGTATGCAGCAATATTTGTTAAAGGAATACATTAAAATTAATTTTTTATTTAAAAAACTGACTTAGTTGAAATAAGTGAAGTATAAGTAAGTATACCTTAGTTATTCTCTATAGCTATGAGGAAATGTATAGAAAAAATGAAAATATAAATTACTATTTTACACTTCTGAACACTTGAAACACTTCTACTACTGAAATATTTTTTTTTTTTATATTTCTCAAGATTTTATATTTCTTAAAGAATTACTTTATAACTCCAGAAGTGTTTAGATTGCGTGTTAGTGTTTAGATGCGTTAGTGTTTAGATGCGATTTCTCTTACATATCAATGAAATTTAAAGCTTTTAGAGGTTTGAGGGACGAACAATAAATTACAAATGGGAAATAGTGCTTTTGAACACCCTATGCCAAAATATGTAGCAATAAATTTATAACTTGTAACAATAATTTTGGTCATAATATGCAATAATTGCGCAAAATTTCGTAAGCTTAACTTAAATATTTATGGGGATATAAACATTTTTTTGAAACCTATTTTTTTGACTTACGCTTATTTGCAATAATTTTAAGAATAATCAATAAAATGAAAAATTTTTTTTTTTTAGTAATTTAAAATAAATTATAAAATTTTTGCTTCAAAATTTGAAAAAAAAAAAAAAAGCTGAAAACTGTGCAATATATAAGTAATTAAAGTAATTCATTTATACTGCGAATGTGAGGAAAAAAGTTATTTTTTTCATCGTAATTTTGCAGTGAATCGTATTTGGTAACTTGTGAAAAAAAGATGATTTGAAAATCTTCGATCCGATTTGATGTTTTTTTTTTTTTTAAAAAAAAAAAAAAGAAAAAAAAACAGTCTCAAAGAAGATTTTAATTTATATATATATTTATAAAAAAAGGAATCATAGATCAAATGTTTATGTCTTCATTTTTTTAAGTTTGTTTATACTTTCACATTAATCATTAGGGTGACGAAGAAAAAAAGGAAAAGAAGAAGAAGAGCAAAAAGAAGACTCAAGATGCTGATGCTACTCAAGAAGGGGAAAGCATAGTTCAAGAGGAAGAAGCACCACAAGAACCCCCTGCTCAAGAAATTCAGGTTCCTGTTCCAGTACCAGAAAAAAAAGCTTCCACAAAAAGAAAAGCTCAAAGATGCGGTTCGAATATTTTCGCTATGTTTACGCAAAGGAAGGTGCAAGAATTTAAAGAGGTATCTTCTTCAATATTTTCTTTTTAAAGATGTCTGAAGAGCATTTTTCACTTTTTCATACACTTAAGATTTACCTTTTTGATCTATTCATTATTTTTCAATTTTTTTTATGGGATTAAAGCAAGTTAAAAGTCTCACTTAATGATTTATATTTATTTTACCTTCAAAATTTCTTTTTTAATTTTTTTATAAATACTACTTTTAAATTGTTTCGAAAATTACTAATTATAAAAAAAATATTTTCATGTTTTAGGATTTCCTAAAGTATTAGTAATATAAACGTGATACTACTGGATATATAATTAAAATTGTTAAGAAATAATATTTAAGATGAAATATCAACACATTTAAGCTATACCTGCCAACTTTTACGCTCCTCAAAGAAGCTTTTACCTAGAGGTAGTTAAATGAATTCAATAGTGGCACTTAAAAGATCCGTGGTAGCCTAGTGGTTTGATCACCAAATATCGGTTCGGAGGAACTGGGATTCGATTCTTTCAAAGATGCTAAGACCCACTGAGTACATGCGTGTTCGCAAAATCTGTGGAATCGAAAGTCCTATAGCCAGTCATCATGGTTACATGAATCTGAAGTAAATTTCCTTCCCCTTCGGATCTATGTCTGTTGTTGTTGCTGTCTTATGACACTTGCCAATACTGATAAGCCTATTTTAAAGCAAAGGGGAGGTGTGTTTTTTCCTGTTTTCTAATAGTGCTTTTCTAATGGCTAAGAATTTGACTTCTGTCCCACACAGACGTCACAGCCCGTTTTACAGAGTGGACACATTCACACACCATCCATTCATCCGTAGATCGTAATTTTGACCAGAATAAGTGCACGATCAATCTTCGATCCAGTACCCCAAGAAGTATTGATTTGTCATGGGGAATTGGAGGACTTTGTGACTTTGATTACTTTGTGACTTGTGAATTTAGCATGCATTAGTCACCATTTTGTACACGGAGTGTTTTTATCCGGTGGGGATCGAATTCTCGACGTCTTAAGCATGGGCCCAACTCTCTACCAAAAAGGCTCTCCCGGCCAGATCTAAGTCTAAATTGTGGAAGTGCCTCTCAAATAAGTGGTGCTGCCAGCTATCGGGGGTTCTAATCTAAGACATACTTTCACTGTTGAGGTGCTCTTTTGCCAAACGAAATGTATATGGCTGGTAGCCTTGAGTTGCCCAAGTGTCATTTACAATAACAAAGCGAAATTTGAATTGACACTATAAGCGGATTTTTCATTTGCACTTAGCCCAATCTTCGAAGAACGTAACGATGTAGTAGATCTTCAATATGTCCATTTAAATTGCTCAAGCGTAGCGTTTGAAAAAATAATTTTAAGTCAAATTTAACAGGAGAAGAATCCAGAAAAAAATGGCTACCAAATAAATTGTAAAAATAAAATATTCTAGAAAATCTGGAAGATTTTGCAGGTATGATTTATCCTCTTTGGGGCAGGTGAACGCATTTGTACGTACGCAAACAAAATCAGTACGAAGTAAATAAAGAGCTTAAATGTGGGCATGCCTAATTTGAGAGATTTATTTTTGCCTTCATTTAATTACTAATATACTTATTAATTGTTAGAATATTAAGCTCAATAGAATACAAAGCTCAAATCTCAGTGCGTAGCCGCGAAGCGGCATTAGCTGATTCGCCGGATTTTTGAGACATATGAAGTGGGAATAGAACTGGAGAGAGTTGGTTTCCAAGCACCAAATTGTATTGTCAGGATTGGGAAAACAGTCGGTTGAACATATAAGGAAATAGATAGGGAAATTAAACATAATTGAGATTGAACTAGATTAGAATGTGATAATATTTACAGGGGTCAGAATGATATTAACATTTACGCTGGTGTAATAAAATAGAAAATAATAGAGAAAATATATACAACTATTTACATATTTACACGAGATTGGCAGAAAAACTATCAACGACAAAGAAATTGTTATATAAGCGATAGATAGTCCAGCAACTACCTTGTCATGAGTTCAAATGCATAGATGTCACGGGTGACTAAAAATTGTGAGATGTGGTAGAAACTCTTTTTTCCTTTTTATTTATATGATTTATTTAATTTAAAAATCAGAAGTATCAAGATGACTTACTTGGCAAATTATTCATATTTAATACAAAAAACAAAAAAAAACATTCACTTTGAATACTAAACTGTAAGAATTATGCTAAAAAAGATGTTTATTTTAATCTCTTTTACTAATTTACTTGCTAATTTAAACTTGCTAATTTAAAATTTGACTTATCCCTTTCAAAACTTTTTCAATGTAATGTTTTGGTAGTTCATTTATATTTTATCATAAAATATTTAAATACTTGTTAAAAGTAATTATTTAACGCATACTTGCAGGCATTTCAACTTATTGATCAAGATAAAGACGGATTTATAACGAAACATGATTTGAAGCTTACTTTTGAACTATTGGGTATGTATTCATCAGGAAATATAATGTAATTCAATATATTTTCCCATAAAAATATTCCAATACATGTTTCTTTTTTTTAAAATTTTTTTAAAGCTTTATTTTATATATTATTTTTTTCAACTGTTCCAATGTACATCAATACTTCCAAATATTATAGATACATGGTTTACATGATAACCTACCAACTGGTTGAGTCCCACAATCTAATGTATCGGAACATTTATTGTAATGGAATAAAAATTAAGTTGTATATTATATTAAAATAATGTATTGATAGTCGAGGTGTTTAAATTTTTTAAATCAAATTTATAAATTCAATAACAGTGGATAACAAGTTTTTTATATACGTATAACCAAATATATATATATATATATATACGTTTAACCAAAAAATATAACGTATCACGACATTAACTGAAATGCATTACTATCTTCTTCCTACCACTTGCTACATAACAAAGAAATGGGAAAACTTTACATTCAATAAGTTGAATTTGAAGAACTTCTGGTGAAGAAAATAATATTAAATTGCTTAAAAACTGTTGTTCGAATAAAGAAACCCTTTACAAAATTGAAATCAGCGAAGCCAAAATATCCAATATCTGTGCAAAAATCTTATTCAACAGAAAAAAAAAAAAAATCGTACATTTAAAATTCGATTGCTCAGGAACTATTCGACTGGTTTCGCTCAAGTATTCTGCCATGTAAAATTACATTCTTTTAAATTATGAAAAAAGCTGTTTACCTTACAATTCAAAACTTTTTCGAGTATCATATATCATTAAATGAAATGATAAAAATAATAAATATTTACCAAAATTAATTTTTGCATGTAATTATCTTTGAACAAAAGAATTTATAATTGTGTACAAAAATTTTTCATTTCGTTTTAAAAGTTCTCGAGATATGGCAAATACGAAAAAAATAAAATTAACATTAAGGGGTCCAAATTTTGAACTGCTCTCCTGACGAAACTATTTGGACTATATTTCCCAGATTGCGACTGCCCTCTATATTTTGGGGGTAAAAAATCCGACCCCTACAAAAAAAAAAAAGGAAAAAAAGAAAAATACATATAGAAAATACATTTTTGCGTCTGATTTCGTAAATTTAAATATCGTCTGCGCTAATTAATTAGCATATTTGATGTCCCTTTTCCGAACCAATTAGATTGACTCCTGGAACGTGAAGATCTGATCATTGGATCAAAAGTTATTCAGGGTGCTCCATTTTTATTTTGCGCACTGTGCAAAGCATAGTTTTGGGAAATGTGATAGTTGGGAAAAGTGGTTTATTTTAAGAAAAAAATATTTAGACCAAAGTTTAAATAGTTTAAACCCTTTTTTTGCTGATGTGCAAATACATGAATACTTAATATTATCATCTTTAACTTTTTCTCTACCTTTTGCTGTAAAAAAAAGATTCAATTTTCTTTTCAAAGTATGTTCTAATTTCGTCAATTTCAAAATAGCTTCTTTAATTAAGGAGAGATTTGAATTGAAGTTCACAATGTCAGATGTTGCTTTGCCAATTCTTTTAAATAAGCGCTAAAATATCACTTATTCAAATGACTACTTTTGAATGTTTCTTACTGTTTAGTAAGAAGATTTTCTACTAAATGGTTCTTACTAAATTTAAAACTATGTTTATTCAGTGCTTAATCCATTCGTTCCACAACATGTTGCTTAATAAATTCAAACCTTTCATACTTATTTTTTTCGGCAACCTATATTTTGCTTTCATTTAATTGCCCTTCCCCTTTCTTGCACTGAGTTATCTCAGCTTGAGTTAACTCGTGCTTTTAAATTAAGGGGTTAGTGTCCCGTCAAAAAACCTGGGTGAACGAAACTGGGAAAATTTTAAAACGTATTAACCCCTAAAAATTCGTTTAATTTTCAAGAAAACGATCGTAAAAGTGCCTATTTTTTTGGCTTTTGAATTGGTATCACGTATTTGATTAGTGCTGACATCTAGCATAAAATAAACTAATTATCTACAATTACCTTAAAAATATCCTGGTACTGCCATCTGGTGTGTAAAATAAGAAATAAAATGTTTTCGGGGCAAACGAAACGAATTAGTTTTATTCTTATTGGCGCGTTACCATTGAACACACCAGCCCGTCGATATCACGGGAGCGAGAAATAAAGGGCGAAACCTCACCCCGTCCTTTTCACGGGAGCGAGAAGAAAGGGGTTAACAAATATTTTATGTAGGTGTAGGGAAATTTTAAATGTTTTGATTTCACTTTAATTTTAGGAATTAGGTTGGTGAATTTTAATATTTATGCACAATTCCTTTAACATATTTTGGCAGATGTTTCTTTTTCAATTTTCATCCGATTTTTTTTTCTTTTTACAGCATCTATAAAATTAATTCAGTTTTCCTTGTAATTAAGAAATTGTAATTGATATTGAAGTTTTCAATTTCCCCCGTTATTTCTGTTATTTTTTTTCCCCCTTCATTATTTTGCAATCACAATATTCTCATAAAGTAATATTTGTACAGTAATGTTTCTTATGATTCATGTGCAGATACTATTTGCTTAATATGCTGGCTGTTCTATAATGACAACTTTTAGCATAATTTTTAAGACCTTTGCAAAAATGAAGTTAAAAAAGCATTCTCATTACAGGTTGAAAAATTAATATTTCAACGAGCAGGAAACAAAAATGCTATCGAATTACTAGTAAGGAAGGCGACGATAGAGACATCGAAACTAATTTTATTTCTTGGCTAAACTTGAATGTGTTTCAAATTATCACCTTTGAAATGCTTTTTATTCCTTTCGGCAATCAAACAGATTTTATTAGTTATTATTTGTTTTTCGATAAAGCTTTTCTCTTACTCAAATATTTTTTTGCGTCACCTAATATGCAAAATTTTTTAAACTCGTTTTCGGTAAGGATTCTAAAAATACATACTAAGTTTGGTCATTACAAGAAACCCTGCATAATATATAATTTTTAAAGGAAATATTGTTTCTAATAATATTCTTTGATTATATTTATAAATTATTTTAATTTCATTATTCTAACAAATACCTCAAAGATATTTGGTTCCACCCAGATGTTATATTCTCAGAGAAACTATAATGAAATATCAGATCTCTTAGTAAACCTTTGCTTTTTTTTAGGCCGAGAAGTTGACGATGAAGATTTGACTTCAATGCTTGCTGAAGCACCAGGACCTTTGAACTTTACAATGTTTCTCACTATCTTTGGTGAAAGGATATCAGGCAAATATTTATTTCATTCATTAACAAAAATTTGAAATATTTAACTTTGAATAATATGATTTTGAAATATATGATTTTAAATAATATTACATTAAGTGATATTATTTTGAGAACCAGCAATTTGAAATCATTTCAGAGGATTGACATATTTATATTAGAGTGCTTTTTTAATTACAGTTTTATTAAAATAGGAAAAAGGCTTTTAATTTTCATAGTTTGTCTGTAGTAAGAACTCCCCCAGCCGCAAAATCTGAGCCTGTCCGCTGCCATGGAAACAAGAAATAGCACATTTCAAAGAGGGAGGCTTCTTTCTTCGCTGATTCCCTTTCTCTCCCCGACTCAAAACCTGTCTTAAATTACTTGAAATAGTTAAACCTCTTTACCATAGTCACCGCCGCTGCTCTAGACAAATGGCTGGAGGAGTTCTTTAGATAGACAAACTATACCCTCAGTTTGGTCGATGAAAATTTTGTATGAGTAGATGGGATACCATTTCTAAAAGCGTCAATCGTTCATATTGCGCCAGCAAATTTGCCGCGTAATATCTTCTAAAACATTTGCTGCTAAGGGTAAAATTGATTCCGTAGAGTTGATATAGAAAAATTTTAATATTTTTGTCTAGTTTGTACGTTAGAGTAAGCTGAATTTATACAGTAATAATCACTATCTCACTGCGTTAAGGTCGCAGACAATATTTTCGACCTAAATGTAGCAATTAATTTGGAACGTGGAAGTATAATTTTAATTGTTTCTTCTTTAATTGCTTATTGCGTAATTTAACGCAATAAATGATGCACTTAGTAATTTTATAGAAGTAATTTAATACCAATGTAGTTATATTTTATATTATATTTATTTAATATTTATTATTAAAGTTTTTAAATATTGAGTTTCTTTCTTTTGTTTAAATTGGCTAATACTGATTCTTAAGAAGCTGAAAATTTCTTTTAACGTAAATTACTCAGAAAGAAATATATTTTTCAAAAATATAAAAATAAACACATGTATAACAATAAATTACCATTTTAAAAATGCTCATTGCAAAATTGCAGTGGTCTAATTTTGTCAGAAAAATTCCATTGCAATTCTAAAACACCAAGCACTATATTTCTCCGATTCTGACTAGGTTTTGAATCCGATTCTCACCTTGTCGAAAAATTAATGAACAAAAGATAATGCAAATTATAGTTAATAAAGTTATCAGTTTATTTTTAACTTTTACTATCTGTGACTAAAGTATATTTAATTTTGCGTTTACACCTCTTTAGCGATTGAGTTTGGTTACGATGAAAGAGACTTTTTAAGAATCGGTAGGAGTTACTTTAACTCTTTAATGCATCAATGCACATATTTTCTTTCCCGGAGCTCTGTATATGTGGTGTATAGTCTCTCTGTAGTTTGGTCACAATGAAAAAGACCTTTTGAAATCGTGTTATTATCTTCAAACCCTTGGCACCGATAGGACACCGAAGTATATATTTTTTTCTGACACTATAATTACTAGCAAAAAAATATTTTGGTATTCTTTAATTATCAGAAACAAAGTAATATTTCTTAAATGAAATCTGCTAGATTATCGGAATTATATTTGTACAAAAAATGTGAAACTTTTTTTTTTCATTCTTTATTCATTCTTAAAAATTTATCAAAAATTAATTTTGTAAATTAAAAATTTCAATGATGAATTACTGTTTCTCTTAGATCTACATAACAGCAAATAAGTGAAATAAGTGAAAATTTGAAAAATTATTGTTAAGGTTTTACCTATAACGTAGAAGAGGTCCCATGCTATATTTCATAACCATAAATTATTAAAATACTAAATATAATATGTTTCCCTAGTTTTGAATTAAATTAATACAAAATAATCAAAAAATTTAGAAAAACATGTTATAATGAAAACTCTACGTCAAAGAGTTAAGCCCTTGAATAAAAACTTTAAAATAATGAAGCCAAGAATGTTCTTAAATTCTATGATATACTTCTTTGTGAGATGATTCTTTGACAAGTAAATAATATTATTTATTTAGTATTATTTATAGTTACTTTTATTTACTAGGTACCGATGAAGAAGATGTCATTATGTCAGCATTTTCTATTTTTGACGAAGGCGATGGAAAAATGAAAGAGGAAGTGTGAGTAAATGTTATGAAATGATAAGATCAAGATAACATTCAGTTTACACTACACGATAAGTTTATTTGTGATAAGAGGCCGTTTTTTTCAAAATTATTTTAATTTTCATTTTGTTAAATATTTGAGAATTTTATAAAAACTTAATAATGAAAAAAATAATGAGCCTAAAAAAGAAGTCTACATTACCAACTTATAAAAATATTTATTTTTCAGTTGATGAGATGTGAAAAAGTTTGATTATATGTCTTAAAATTAACTACGTTCCTTCTGCATTTAAAATATAAGGAATAATACAAATTGTTTATTTCTATTCTGTTCAAAATGTGGTCTTCTATAAGTTAATTTTATATTTATTGCATGGGACAGTAGGTCAAAGTAAAATAAAAGACAGCATTTTCTGATGAATTGAGAAAATATATCAAAAGGCTGAAAGAAAATTGAGTGAACATTTCTAACTAATAACTGTAAATGTCAAAGTTGTTAGAAATGTTCAAGGCCGGATATAGGCCTTACGGGCCGCAGGTCAAAATTACGGGCCCCTTAGAAGTAGCGGAACAAATCTGCTTTTCACAATTCGAAAACAGTTTTTTTTTTTTTTTTTTTAAAAAAAAGCCTTTTTGAAAAGGGTTGAAAACACTTTACATCTCAAAATATCAATTTTCATTATGCATACAATGTTAAACATATCCTGTTTTTCTTCTTCTTTTTTGGTTCATATTCGAAGAAAATTGCGAAAAGAAAAAGCCAAATAATAAAGTAAACTAATTGAAAAATTGATTGGCTTCAAAAATATACAAATAGGACATAACAGTCAGCATGTTTCAAGCACTTCAAAAATAAGCACCCATTTTCAAGACTTGCCAGACGTGTATGAGAAGAAACAAAAATGATTTGAAATGAAAAACTTAAAGTTGCCAACGAAAAATGGAAAAATAAGGTTGAAAAACAAAATGCGAAAAGCCGCGGTAGCAGAGAGAGACAAAGGAGGAAAAACAGAACAAGAAAAACCATAGTGGCCGAGCAAGGCAAATCAGGGTAAAATGCATTTCATTACGTTATGGAGAGGCAGTGTAGAACTAATGCCAAGATTCCAATGATGTTTTAGCAATGGATGATTTCTCAAATTCTTGAGATTAGGCATATCTATCGTGTACCTTAAGTTAGTCACAGTTTTAAAGCGCGTCTAGTTTGGGTGATGTAGCCAAGATCTCACTTATAAGGAATGTGATTGGCCCCTCTTGGCCGCTGTGGTTTTTCTTGTTCTGTTTCTCATCTTTTTGCTCTCTCGGCTACTGTGGTTTTTCTAGTTAAGTTTCTCACCTTTATTTTTCCATTTTTCCTTTGCAACTTTAAGTCTTTTATTTCAAATTATATTTGCTTCTCCTCATTCACATCTAGCAAGTCTTGAAAATGGGAGCCTATTTTTGAAGCGCTCGAAACATGTGGACTGTTATTTCTCACTTATTATTATCCATAGTTTTGAAGCGAGCGACGTTTTTAATTAGGTAATATCTTATCGCCTCAGTTTCTTGGGATTATTTATTTAATAAAATAACCGTTTATAATTTTGAAACGAATGAAGTTTTTAATCAGGTAATATGTTACCACTTCAGTTTCTTGGGATAATTTATTTAATGAAATAGCCATTACACGCTACAATCGTTAAAATGATCTAAAAAGTTTTTAAAATTAAAAGCCAAATGATCTAAAAAAATGGCTATGTTATTCAATTCTTTTGAAGGCTGAGATGACTTTTGGCTTTATTAAGTACCATGCGCAATAAATAAATAAATAAATGAATAAATAATTAAAAATTAATCCCTAAATAACTTTTGCCCTAAAGATCGTTTTTTCATATATAAGGACTCATTCTTAATAACTAGAGGGCTTATCCTTAAACATACTAATAAATGAATATGATATTTTAAGTTACGGAATGAGACTTCTTTCTCTTATTAAATAAATGTTTTTCTTTGTTGATAAATTTCGCTTATCGATCCTAAGAAAATGGGAAGTAGTTGCAATCTGAAAAATACGATTACAATAGTTTTGACAAGAGAGCGATTACAAGTTTGAAACAAGCGATGTTAATTCTATTATCAAGATTTAAATAAGTCGCATATACAAAAATTGATTTCTCAAGCACTATTCGATCGATTTTGTTCAAATTCTATATTTTGCCATTTAAAATTACATAATTTAAAATGGTATAAAAATTTGTATAGAAAACAATTAAAATTTTTTTCGACAATTTTTAAATAAAATTAAAAAAATATAATTTTTTTTTAAAAATTATTTTTTGCCTTGAATAATTTTTAGCTTTTTACGATTGTGTGCAGAATATTTTACATAAACAGTTCACGAGACAGAGTGGAATGCGAAAATTGTAGAATTAATATTAAGAGATTCAAACTTTCGACTGCTTAACACGCCAAATTTAGGGATTCTAACCCCTACCCTTTCCAGATTGTCGCTACTTCCTAGATTTTGAGGGTCTAAAATCTGAATCAGTCGAAAAAAAGGTATGTTCATTAAGTTCATTAAGTTATGTTCATTAAGTATGTTCATATGTTCATGTAAGTGTTTGTGATTTCGATTTCTTAACTTGAAAAATCACCGGCACTATTTAATTAGCATATTTAAGAGTAGGTCCTCAAAACATTAAGATTGAGTCAAGGTACGTGAAAATCCGATCTGTAGATCAAAAGGTATCTGAAGGTTCATTTTTTATTTTTTGTACCAATGAACATAACTATGATACTCACAAGAGACTTAAAATTAGTAATCTGTCCGGAGAAAGTTTTGATAAAAATTAACTATAAATAACAGTTATTATTAATAATATTAATTATTTAAGAAAAATTATTATAATTAATTATTAGTAATTTAAGAAAAAGTGCTCACAACTCCCACAATATTCTTTTTTGTAAAAAGTGAAATACAGAGAAGAGAGCGCCGGTATTTGTGTAAAAAAAAAATGGAAGCTTAGAGAACACTTTCAAACAGCAAATAGGAAAAGATTCTTCACAAAAAATTGAGGGACTATATATGTGTGTTTAATAAAAAATCAGGATTTTATTTTTAAAAATTTGATTAAAAACATTACTTTTTAAGGAATTTTCAACTCCCCACATAGGGGGCACGGGACAATTATATTCTTGTTATATAAAAATTATAAAAAAAATTATATTCTTGTTTATATTCCTGATTATTATGAATTATATTCTTGAAAAATTATATTATTTTTATGTAAATTTTTTTCTAAAAATTTTGTTTTGTTTAATTTTTTTTTAATATTTCTGTAGTTACATAGCAATAAAACGAAGAGAAAATAAATTAGTTTTTTTTTTATAAAATTCTCCACACTCCATGAATATTTAAGCTAGGTATACGACATTGTGTACAGTTATTGCATTTGATAACCAAAGTAACTTATGCAAGTTATAAGCTTATCGCTATAATTTTGCCAAACTTTGCAAAATTTAAGGGGGCTTAAACACATTCTTTTTTTTTTATCGTAATTTATTGCTGCCCCCCCCCCAGTCCCTTAAATCTCTAAAATCTTACATTTCTAAAAACTTTGAACTTTAATGATAGGTATCAGAAATCGCATGTCCTAAGCACTTCTGAAGTTTTGAAATAATTCTCTAAGTATTTCCTGAGAAATATGAAAAAATGAGTTAGTATAGAAGTATAATCATAATTTTGCCCAACCCCTGTACTTTGAAGCATTTTTCAGTACCCTGAGAAAGTTCAGCCACAATTTTTAATTGCAAGGCATAGCAATACTGAGATGTAACTTTTTTGTAAAATTATATTTTTCTTAGATTTTTAAAGTCGCAGCTGCTTTAGTGCTAAATGAAAAAATTTCTCCTTCAAACTTCTTCAATTTTAATACTCTCCACAATTTAGAACAATATTATTCCCTTCATTTAAAACTATTAATTTTTTGAAACCTTGTAAATAACGGTTTTACAGTGACACAGCCAGTATACTTGTTTCTCATATTTTACTACCTCATATAAAGGTGAATATTTATGTAGATGCAAATTTTAAATTCTATTTCTCATATTTTACTACCTCATATAAAGGTGAATATTTATGTAGATACAAATTTTAAATTCTATTTCTCATATTTTACTACCTCATATAAAGGTGAATATTTATGTAGATGCAAATTTTAAATTCTATTTCTCATACTTTTCAGATTAAAAAGCACATTACGCAAGAGAGGAGACAAGTTTACGGAAGAAGAAGTAAGTTATTTTGTATCAGTTTATATACTAAACTTTAAACACTGTACTCTCGAGTCGTACAGGATTTAAATAATGTCATTAGGAAGTGAAAAAAATTTTTCTTAAAGAAAAAACATACAACTTACGGTTGTGGAAAAATTTCTGTAATATTGTGTTTTGGTGAAAACTTCCGCATAGTAGACCATCTTGTGCATTGGAACAATTTTATTTGAATCAATTTAATGCCAATAAACAAAGATTTCGTATCTTTTAAGGCAATAAGTTTACAAAACGTATATTTCAGATACAAGATATGCATTAAATTATTGACTCATTTTGTATGTAAATTATTTAAAAAAAAATTATTTGAGAAAAAATTTCGCTGTTAGCTGCATTGTTATTAAAAGAACAATAAATATTCGAAATGCATTGCATTCAAATAGATCAAAAATTTGCCACTAGGTCATTCTAGTTGTAATCTGCTATTGGTAAAATAAGCGGAATGCCTAATTTAAGATTTATTGCTGCTTTATGTGTTTATACCTATATTTCCCTTACAAAAAAATTGTCTTTGTCACTTGGTAAAATTTGGAACTAATTGAATAGAATTTATTTTTCAAAATTTATTGCTTTTCTGATAATAATGCAGTTATCAGAGATTTTTTTTCTCAAAATGTGTTTTTTAATATTTATCTTCAAAATATGTCTGCCATTTTGTGGACTCTATTATATGGACATGATAATTCGGACCTAACTAAACACAAGGCTTTTTTTTTCAAACTTTCTTGTTTTTCTGACAATAATTCAGTAATTAGCGAATCTTTTCTCTAAACGTGCTATTTTGTTATTTACCTTCAATATAGGTCTATCATTTAGTGTACTTCATTATATGTTTGCAACTTGCGTTTTTTTAATTTATTGCCTTTAAAAAGTATGTAATATTTGCTTATTGACATAAAATCAGTTCAAATAAAACCGTGTCTTTGCTGTACGGTTAAAATAAAACATCTTGTTGCCCAAAAAAACAGTTGGGAAAATTTTCAACTTCTACTTTTTAAATTTTTATTTCAAATAGTTGAATTTTGAATTTTTATTTTCATCTATTGTGGCCTATACCACATACACACTACTGGTATCATAGGATATCCACTGGTTCCGTGTTGGTCATAAAATGTGACCAAAACTCCAGATTGATTTGGCTAGATTTGAAAGAGGCCATATTAAGTGCCTTACTTTTGAGGGAGGCAGAAAGATCTTCCCTGCTTGCAAAAACTGCTGTTTACAACCAGCATCGCCGGAACATATTCTGGTTTGCTTTGGCCTTTCCAAGGTGGATTTTATATCACATTCCCTTCTTGTTGGGGATTTTTTGCGGTCAGCGGCGTCCATGAGCTTATCTGACACATGTCAGATTAAGAGAATAAGCAGCAGCAACAACGTATTTTGATTTTATCATTTTATTTTAAATTTGTTTGTTTTGAAAAAAAGACCGTTAAGAAAGAGGAACATTTAAGATTGTAATTCTCACAATAATGGTCGAGGCAAAAATATTGGGAAGTGAAAAGAGACCTAGATACTATAAAAAAATTTAAAAAACTGATGAAATTTAAAAAGAATTACTTTACTTGCAGTTTTATTCTTACTATAAAACGTTTTATGCAAAAATATTTTTTTTATCATAATTACAATACCTGCCAATTTGTAGGGCTGCTGAAAAATATTTTACAAACTGGTAGTAGAACAACAATTAAAGTTAGAAATTGTTTTCTAAAAGTTTAACAACTTAAACATATAAGAGCAAATCAAGCTAACAAATAGATCATATCTACTTGTTTATTTATTATCGATTTTTCGTGGTAAGTAGAATTTTTTTTAAAAACTTTAAATTGAAGATTTAATGCATCAAAACGCTATAATGTTGCTACCTCTAAGAAAGAATTTTCTCAAAGGCCGTGTAAGATGGCATGTAATTGGTCAATTTTCCTTGATATTTTATGATTTTATTTATTTTAGGCTGATATATGTTTAAAAGAAGCTCCTGTAGATAGAGAAGGATACATTAGTATAAGAAGATTTACAAGAGTTCTCACAAAAGGCGATGATGATGATGATACTGACGGTGGTTAAAATCTGTTTAATAAAGTAAATGTGTTAACATCTTCTAACACGAGCATTAAATGCTGGACTAATTTACAAGTATAACTCATTTTAATAATTTTTTTTAAATGAGGTTTTTCAAGTTGCGAGATAAAATATTTCGCTGAGTTTCGTAATACTTGCCAGCCAAGCTAGTTATGTTAAAACTAAAAGTTAAATGTTAAAGATAAACGTATTTTGCAAAATAGAAATCACAAGCTTAAAATTAATGCATTAAAAATTATAAAAATAAAGCAAATCTAATTTGTCAAAATTTATATATATATATATATATATATATATATATATATATATATATATATATATATATATATATATATATATATATATATATATATATATATACATATATATATATATATATATATATATATATATATATATATATATATATATATATATATATATATATATATATATTTATATATATATATATATATGGGTGATTCTCACGAAACATGACAATTCGGACCGAAAAATTTCTTCAAATTTAAAGTCTTCAAAATAATCTAAATTTTTTTTTTATACTTCTTTAGTTACACTTATTAATACCTTAGAGACAGCAGTGTAGTTTATTGACATTTGCTCGAGAAAAAAAATAAAATAGAAAATAGAAATTCACCAAATCTTGAATATCAGGAAAATGACATATTGGCTTATAAATTTGAAAAAACAGTCATTTTAAGCTATTAGTAAGTAACAAAATCTTGGCCTTTATGTTAGGTGGACCATGAATTGTCTAAACTAATTATTTTATCCACTGTAGAAAGAGTCAAAAATGTTTTTGTTGCTGATATGTATAGAATAAAATTGTGCGTAGTAATCAATCATTAAATATAAAAAAAACTTTGATTACATTCAGTCATATAACAATCTTACATAAACTTGATATTAGGTTAATATTTGTTTTACATTCAACTGTTTAAAAAATTTTCTGATAACTGTTTCAATGTCATGTCATTCATAAATCAGGAAAATGACAGCCAGGATAATGACTAATTTGCCATTTTATAGCATATAACTTTACTCTAATTTAATATTTTGGCCTAAGACGGTTATATTCTGTAGAAAACAACAGGATTTCTTAAAATAACTCAGATAAATCTATGTAGTTAATGTTATTTATGATCTCAAAAAGCCAGGAAAATGACAACATAAAAACCTACTCACCTTGAAAAATTTTTTGAAATAGATTTTGAACCAGAAAATTGGTTCTTTATTCATGTAACAAGACATGTTCATATAGGAGGGTATCTAATCAATCTATTAACATAAGATATTGATTGCTGGCTCTAACTATTTTGGTTATAAACCACTAAATAAAAGTAGCCAGGAAAATGACAGATTTTCTTGGGACAAACAAATTATTGACAGCAAAAATTATTTTAAACGAAGTTTTTGTAAATAGTACCCTCTGCGTATATTCTAGAAATGCTTACAACGGTTGAGATAAAAAAAATTAGATATTGAAAAATTTAAGGGAAGTTTTGAAGCTAGTTATTTTTGGAAACATTGTTTGGGACATGCCAGGAAAAGGACATTTTGAAGTTCAATTAAATTTTTTAACTATACAAAACAGTCATTGCTAGTGCAGAGTCATTTTAAAATGTTAACAGCGATGCTATTTATTAATTTTTTTAAAAAAAAGTTAGTTTAGTATAATAGTATTAGATCTTGGAGCAAGGGACAGTGAATTGTCATATTTTGTGAGAATCACCTATATATATATATATATATATATATATATATATATATATATATATATATATATATATATATATATAATCACTTATAATCCACATTGTTTTTTAGCAATTCCACAGGTTTTTATATTCACAGTTCATCCTTCTAAACTAGTTTTTTTTATATCAAACACTAGTAGTATTTTTTTTATACTCCTTTTAGTATTAATTTGTGACTCTTAATATGTATCTTTTTTGACTTGTTATTTAAAAAAGATTCCTAAAAAGCATATAAACGGTGAGCGTAGCGAAACACCCTGTATTACATTTTTTTACATTAAGTTTTTGGATATAAATCTTTTCTTCGTAATCAAATAATTAATCCTAAAAATTGATTTTTAGTAATGAGGCTCTAAACAATTTATTTTTATGGGCGTTTTGCGAAGAACTGAAAAAGTTTAGCAAATTGGAACTTATTACTTATTTTTAAATGACTATACAAGAAGGACTCCATCTATATTTTTAACTTTCGAACGGCTAGTTATAGAGGTGTTAAGGTGTTTATATAAAGTAAAGTGACTATGAGCTGTAATGTGGCTTGCTGTTTAACACTCCTCATATTGAAGTTGGTGTTCTTATTTTGAGAACGGGGAAAGAGAGGGCAAACATTGAAATCCATGTTGCAGAGTATCACCGATTTTGACACTAGATTACGCTAAAGGGAAAAATCGCTTAGCTTGTTTAATAAAGTCCCAGTTTAGAAAATCGCAAACAAATGCGTGGTTTAAGTTTTTTTCTTCTTAGCATTTATTCTAACTAGGTTTTTAAATAGATGATGTTCTAACATTTTGAAATTCTCTTTGTAATTTTATTAAAGGCTCAGTATTCCATGTGGTACTACGAGAGGTCTGACTTCGTAGCACATAGCCACTTTACTATACTTTGACGCCACTATTATAACCATAGTCGAAGCTCTTCGAAAGTTATGAGACTTGATTTGCAGTGGAGTAGGATTCCTATACTGAGTGTACTAGGATTATTGGGATGAACTTTAAGGGAAGATAGAGCACATCACAAAGATTAAAAATTGGATAGCAACCCATGGTCGGAAAAATTATGAAAAAGTGTTATGACAGGTACAAGAAACAAAGAGACACAAGACGGAAATAATCTGAAATATTTATTTTTCAAAGATATTACATGTGCTGCGATTGATAATATGTGAAAATGTTACAAAAGATGTTCAAAGTTTTCACCATTGCTAGCGATGCATGTGTTACACCGTAGGGTCATGGATTGGGGAATTTTCTAAAATATACCAGAATTTTATTGGCTATTCACAACAGCACAGGTGATTCCTGCAACCAGATTCATTTAGGAATCCACACGCATTGCATACATAGTACTTTTCATTGTACTCCAAAGAAAGAAATCCATGCTGCTTAAATCAGGAGAATGTGGTGGATAGGGAAATGGTTCACTAAGCCTAATCCATTTTGTAAACAACACCACCTAGCTGCAAATGAAGATGTTTCCGACGATGCAAATCTGAATCTTTGTGATATAATCTTTAAATCTTAATCTTTGTTAACTTCGTTACCTTAGCAAATCTGAATCTTTGTTACCTCCCCTTAAAATATATTACAATAATTCTGGGACATTCTGAATGTAGCATACTATTTTTATTTTTTGGTTAAATTTCAAATTGGATGCTAAACAACTGAGATCGAGGCAAAATATTTAAAATTCAGTATACTGGAATATGTATATATATATATACTTTACTGTCTATAATTTTCAATTTTGATTTTAAAGAGACTTCTAAGATACCTGTTAATCCTTCATTGATGATTTATTTTTCTATAGTAGATTTATTAAATCGGCCTATGATTTGAGATTTTGTTACTCAGGCAGACTTACTTTATTGTTTTTTAAACTAATGCGTCAATTAAATTAGAACTATTTTATCAATTGTTTCCATATTCAGCAGCTGGTTTTGAGAAAGTAAAAAAAATCACTTGGATAAGAAAAGGGTATGTAACTTTCATTTTCGGTGTTAACACTGATATTACACTATGGTGACTAATAAATAATACTATTAAATGAAAATAATTTTAAATAATAATCATAACGTTTAACACTTTTAAAATATTAACTTGTAAGCTTGCATATAATAAACTGAAAATAATAAGCGTGCTTTTACTAATTGAATAAATAAACGTTTCAACAATAATAAATACTTGTCATAATTAACTATTAAAGCACGAATCATTGACGAAATTTTTTTCGTGCTGCATAAATTTTAATCCTTAAGTGAAAAACATAACAGAAGGTAATTAAGTATGAGCAAAGACATTTAATAAAGAATTATATTCCTTTTGTTATTTTCTCTCTCAAGTTTAAGAAAAATCTGTTTTGCAATAATGCCTTTTTAAACTATCGCGAAAGAAAATACTTATAGTTTTTAAATTTAAGTTGTTAAAAATGGTGCTAGTAATTTTTATTTATAAAAAGCAATACAGAGCACGTGTGATTGGTGTTCATTATTAAAATGGTATTCATATTTACAAAACTCGTGGTGATACTATTAAAATAGAATTCATATTTAAAAACGCTCGTGGTGACACTATTAAAGAGTGGGCGAAGCTATTCTTATTCTACAAGTTTTACTATTTAATTCGTTACCAATTTCTTAAAGCTTGGGCAGAAAACGGAGCAGTTAGCATTCCTGAAATTTTTACATTATGGAATTGACTACCGAATAATTCCCAGGCTTGCCTACTTTCAACGCTTTTTGCAAAATATATTCTAGTGTTAGCTAAATTTATGTTAATAAATTATGTTAAATATATTATTTTTTATCTATTTAAACTTATTTCCCTCACCACTACACATAAATGATTTAAAAATTCAAATGAAGCTCCCTTTTGTGACGAGGCTTTTAAAATGTTGGCAAAATTACCAAAACTTTTGAAAGCTTTTGTGTTTAAAGGTGTACAGCTTTGTAAACTCTTTTCCAAAAAGTGTAGTAGTTGGCAGGGCTAGTCCTAGTCGTAAAGTTTACCTAGGCAACGCCTCCTATAACTCCACACGGTTTTTTGTAGGTAGTCCGATCAGACCACTATGAAGTTAAACAAGTTTACGAAAGAGTTAGTTGATATTAAATCTAGTAAAAATAAGATAGTGGTAGCAAAAATATGTCTAAATTTTTTTTTTAATATTATTGGTTTGACTTATTTACTTGTCAACCATTCAATTCTCAAATATATATGATAAATTTCTCTCAATTACTTTTAAAAAAGAATTTGGATTCAAGCGCACAACTGGTTCACTTTTTAAATAATCTGCGCAGACAACTTATAAAAAACCGTATGGAGACTTTCTGATGTAGGAGGTAATGACTTTCATCGTGAATTTAAGTTTAGTTTGTGTTGAGTCTTTACTGTCAGCGGGCAGTGAGGTTGCTAGTAGGCAGGGCTGAATTCTGAATTAACACGTTGAATGCCATGGGGATCAATGGCGTTCGTATCGCCACGGGGGTCACCGGTGACCGACGAGGCATAGATTATTAGAAACACATAATTCGAGTAAATTTTTAATATTTTTATATTATCATCGTTACTAAAATGGTTTGAAGAAATTAATTCATTATAGAACACACGAAAATAGTTTTATTTATATACACAGAGATGCCAACTTGCTCCGGACAGCGAATAAATATTTTCAAGTGGTAGTTTATTAATTTTGATTCTTGGTTTAATAAATTCGATTTAGTAGATTTTTATCCACCACTATTTCTAAACAAATCGTAGGTTTATATAATTCACCACTTTTTCAGATATGTTATGCTATGGGTTAGGGGCCGCTGCGCGGCCCAGGCACCCAATTTTTTTAAATAAAGAAAGAAAGAAGATATGTCATGCTGGCTCAGGTGCCAAATTTTTTATAAAGAAAGAAAGAAAGAAGATATGTCATGCTAAACCTTTTGAAAAACTAGCAAAATCTGTCTGATATTTGCAAATTTAATTTGTAGTTATTTATCGTTAGGCTAGGCGGGCAAGTCATGTATAATTAGCGTGGCATTCAACGTGTTAAGTAATGGATTTTCTGCTTCATTTACTGTTTTGGTAATAACGTAGGCCGGTCAACTGCTACTCTGTTTCAATATTTTACAGAGCTGTAGTTATTTAAAAAAAAAAATAAGAATTCAGAATTTTTGGTAATTTTGAAAGCTTAATTACGAAGGGGCAAGTACAAAATAGCGTTGTATATAAACTTTTAAATCATATGTAATGTTGTAGAAAATAAGTTTAAATAGATAAAAATAATACATTAAGGCAAAGATTTACATACCACTAAAATAAATGTTTATAAAAATTCAAAAAAGTTGACATACGTTTTCCAATTTTTTTTTTTTTCTAATAAGTTGGGCAATCGAAAAAGTTTTCTTTTTAAAATTCATGAAATAAAACCAAATTTTCAAACATTTATCTGAATGTGTAGAGGTTGCTGATAAACACAATACGTTTTCATAAACATATTTTTACATGATTCTTTTGAAATTTACTAAAATAAGCATAAACCATGTCCTTTAGGTTTTAATTAGTTGCTGTAGTCTCGGTACATTAGATCTCTAAAATATATCACAGATTTACCAAATTATGAAGCACATTCGTTAATACTTTTTATTTAAAAAAAGCACTGATCTGTGATATCAGGACAGCTAAGATTTGTAGACTTATTGGTTGCTTTTATTACTGTTCATATAATTCTTTTTTTCTGTTTTGTCTTTTGATTTCAATGTAATTTACTTTTTAGATCGAGAAGGAGCTATAGTGAGGAACACTAGAGCTGCAGGCTGTACTCATACTCATCATTAGTTAAGAATTTTTTGTGAAAAATAAAAATGTTCCTCGCATTAAGTTGTATTCACATTATTTAAACATATTTCCAAACATGCCATTTTTCACGCTTTGTAGAAAAATTTCGTCTAAAGGTAGTCTGTCAACATGATGAAATATGCAAAAAGTAAAATTAGCATTAAAGGGTCCAAAGTATGGACCTCTCTCCTGACCAAACCATTGAATCAATTTTTTCCCAGATTGTGGCTGCTTCCTATATTTTGGGGTTCAGAAATCCGAGTAGGTAAAAAAATGTATATTTATTCAAAAAACAGTACGCTTTCACTTCTGACTTCACAAGTTAAAATATCGTCTGCACAAATTAATTAGCATATTTGAGATCACCCTCTCAAACCATTAGGATGAGTCCTAAAACGTGAAGATCCGATCATTAGAGATAAAAAGTTATTCGCAGTCCGTTGTTTTATTTTGCACGATGTACAAAATACAATGAAACCTCTCAGAAGCAAAAATTTTCTGTTCCACAGTAAAATGGTCGTTAATGGAGGTCAGTCGTTATAGAGGTTACCTCCATTGACTTCAAAACGTTATCGAAAGTATATTATTTTTCGTGAATGATTTTTATTTTAGTCAGTGTCATTTTAATTTTGCGGAAATGCCACTAGCATACCTGCCAACTTTTACGCATCTGGCGTAAAATTTTATTTCTATATTTAAAGTGGTAGCAAAATGTATGCTTTCTATATATTCCTTGCATTTATAAACTTAATTTATAATCATTTTGACCACCATTATTTTTAAAAAAATCAAGCGCATATATTAAAATGTAAGAGTGACGTATTCAGTATAAGCTTTTTCAAAATACAATGTACGTACTGCCTAAAATTGTAATTTAAATTCTATTTTACTACCACTGGGGAAAATCATTCTCGGAAGGATTACAAGTTGGAAGGTATGCACTATTGTTGGCGCCATGGAAACCTTATGGATGAATATAATTTAGGGTCAACAGAAGTGATCCCCATGGATATAATCATGTGCAAAAACAAATTTATCAATTATGAATGATAGAACTGTTTTAAATAAATAAGCAATTATGTTTTTCGTTTAAGTTTGCAATTAATTTTACATCATCAAAATTAGTTAGCTTTAAAAGATGAAAAGAAGTTTGTTTAAGAAGTTTAGTTTTTCTAATTTAACTTTCAACTCTAAAAATAAATCATTCACAGTATCGTCTTTAGTGCTCTCTAACTGAAATTGTAGATCTCGTTCAGACATCGTCAAAAAGAGCCCTCTAAATATAAAACCTCACACGCATATTTTGAAGACATTTACTACATCTACTTATTTGCTTTGCTAATATTTTTTTCTTTGATATTTTTTCTTGTTTCTTTATGTAACCTTTTCTGCATTAGGTGCAGAAATTTTTCCCGGTGGCTGGGAGAGGTTTTAATGGTCTCGCATGGATGCCAACTTTCTACGCTTTTTGCAAAACTTTACTCTAGTGGTAGCTAAGTTTATGTTTTATATTATCTTGTATTCATAGAAACTTATTTTTCACACCTCTACATATAAATGATGTAAAAGGTTATATGCAACGCTACTCTCAGAGACGCCAACTGAAAAGGCAGTAAGGCCTCAGACGCCCAGTTCCATTACAACGAACGAGATGCCAACTGCTCCGGACCATCACCTCCTACATTAGAAAGCATCCACACGGTTTTTTATTAGTAGTCTGCGCAGACTATTTAAAAAGTGAACCAGTGGTACGCATGAAACCAAAATTCTATTTTAAAAGTAATTAAGAGAAATTTATCATATACATTTGAGAATTGAATCTTTAGTGGTTGACAAGTAAATAAAACAAACCAAATATACTCTTAAATTAAACAAATTTATAGACATATACTTGCTACCACTTTCTCATTTTAACTAGATTTTTTATTAAATGGCTCTTTTGTAAATTGGTTTACCTTCATAGTGGTCTGATCGGACTACCTATAAGAAACCGTGTGGAGGCTTTCAGTTACAGGAGGCGTTGTCCGGACACGCCAAAATAAATATTAAAAAAAAAAAAAAAAAAAAAAAAAACGGTAAATAACTACAAAGTAAATTTTGCAAATATTTGACTATTTTTGCTTGCTTTTTAAAAGGTATAGCCTGACATAAGTACTATAAAGTGGTGAATTATATAAGTCTGCGAATTATTTAGACATAGTTGTGGATAAAAATCTACTAAATTGAATTTATTAAACCAAGAATAACAATTGATAAATTACCACTTTAAAATATATATTTGCTGCCCGGAGCAAGTTGGCATTTCTGTACTTTCTGCCAGTTCTATGGTTCATAAGGCCTCGGACACCCAGTTCCATTACAACGAAAGAACGAACCAGCTCTATGGTGGTGAGGCTTTTAAAATTACCAAACATTCTGAAAGCTTTGGTTTATAAATGTCTACCACTCTATAAAATATTTTGCAAAAAGCGTAGTAGATGGCAGGCCTGATCTTTAGTAAGGTGTTTCTTTAACACAAATTCAATGGGAAAAGTTCCGTGCCTCGCGAAAGTGGTGGTAAATAGAGGCGGTTTTCTCTGGAGGTTTTACCGTATATAAAAAGGAAAACTTCCATAGGGCTTTATCCATTAATGGCAGGGCACAAAAAGGGTTGTATACTTGAAAAACACAGGCGTGTAGAAAATAGTAGCACATACTATTTGTATATTCAATCAGTGCATGAAATTGATTTAACACTAGGTTTACGGGACGCGTCATTTTGACGCATTTCGAGTTTTGTAAGGAAAATAATAAAACCCGTTTGAATTTTTATTTTATCTCTTGTAATGACTTTTAACCATTGATCGAGGTAAATATATATTGAAGTCTATTTTCTTCCAAAGCGTTGAAATATTGAAATTCTCTTTGTGGTATACCTATCTCTACGGATATGCGTCAATTTGACGCGATCGTGATTTAGAAAATATAGTCAGTATGCTATTGCAAGTAACAAAAGGTGAGTTACATAAGACTACGAATTATTTAGAAATAGTGGTGGATAAAAATCTACTAAATTGAATTTATGAAATTAAGAATCACAATTATATGTATTCTTTCATGCGTTAAATTGACGCGTGCTCGTAGAGATAGGCATATAAGAAACGTCCGTAAACCTAGTATTAAATAAATTTAAAGATAAAAAATTTTGGCTAAAACTTTAAAATAATAAGTCAAAATGGAAAAGTGCTAAAAGCAGCTAACACCAAATTTCTCGCATGAACTTAAATAAAAAGTTAGATACCAAACATAAGCAAAACGAAATTTTAAAGATATATATATTAGCAAAAACAGCACTTCATTAGGGGACACACTGTCTGCTAACACACTGAAACCTTTCTGTAGTCAGCGGTTAAACCAAAAGCTGACTGCGTGAAGCAATATTTGAATTTTCGAGTCATTGCATTTTCTAATTTAGTTTTTCCATTATGGGTTCTCGGGACACAGTCTGCTTTTGGTTTAACCACTTACTACAGAAAGGCTCCAGTGTATTAGCAGACATTTTGTCCCTGGATGAAGTGCTGCTTTTGCTAACAGACATATCTTTAAAATTTCGTTTTGCTTATTTTTGGTTTCTAACTTTTTATTTAAATTGTATATTATTTGTATATTAATAGGTTAAATTACTTGATGATTCCCGTCCATCTTGAAAATTTCTATATCATGTAAAAAAAAAGTACTCTCTGTCAAATGCAACAAATAAAGACGTGTCATTGTTTTTTTAAAAAGATCTTTATTAAAATTTGAACTAATTCTAACACAAAAAAGACATATTGTAACAAAATAGATATCGTGGTCTACTTTTTACCAGTCAACCCAAATACTGAAAGCCCCTCACATAACAATAATGCATGTTGACTCAGAATCAAACATCAGAAATACTTGACGTCTGTAGTGAGGTATAGCTAAAAATAAAAAAAAATAAGAAATAGAATATCAGCATTCAAATCAAAAGCTGATTAAGAAATCGAAAAAAACTGTAATTGCTTTAATGACTTGTTTAAAAAAAAAATATTGGTTTTCTTTGAGTATTAGGGTTGACATTGTTAGAATAGTTCATGTTAAAGTATTTGATATTTTTTTTTTCATGAAGTAATTTACAAATAAGAATTCGAAAAAAATGAATGAACCATGAAATGTTCGAAGTATTTCTTCGTGATTTAATTATAGTGATATTTTTTTATGAAATTTAAAAAAACAATTTGGCCCTCTAATGAGTAAAGTGCAATAAAAAGTTTTGAAAACTGAACAAGATTTAATTTAAACATATTTTTATTTAATTACATTTCTTACGTTTTGATTTATTTTTTTGAGAAAAAAAAAAACAAATTTTAAAAATCTGAGAGCTGAATGTTTTTGAATTACAGCTTTTTTTTAAAATACAATTTAACACTTAATAAATCAAAATCATATAAATAATGTTTCAGTCAAAAATGCCAAATCAGATTGGTTAATTACTATGAAAATCATAATTTTAAGCAAAATTTTTTAAAAATTAAATATATTTTTCATGAGACTAGAATAAAGTTAGACACGATTATTAATATTTATGTATTGGCGAAAATTAACAATTTATTGTATGATATTTAGTTATATACTTACTCTCTATGAGTTTACAATTTCACTGTATCTGTATGAAACAATAAATACAACACATTTTTCTTACATCATGTTTTTTGTACTTCTTTCAAATTCAAACGCTTATGCAAATTTTCGATCTTATACTATACTTTGAAATATTTGAGAGCGTGTTTTAAAGTTTAAGTAAAAATAACTCGTGCAATTGAAAAGATCAATTCAATCAATGAATTTAAAAATATTTATGAAACATACAGAATAAAATTTTAGTTAAACTGTCACGATGATTAATAACTAGTTTTTGAAACTCTTATAAATTATACATTCTTCCAACTATTAATAAGGTTTTCTTAATTTTTTTTTATACATTGTAAAATTTTCCTACTTATGACAATATGACCTAAGAATGTTTTTAAATGTTAACGTTAAAACCATTCTTAGTAATGTGCCGTGAAAGATACTTTTGGAATTTAATATAATGCACTACAACTTAAATGAGGTGACGAATATAGGACAGAAAGACTTCAACAGTTCTGGGAAGTGCACAAGATCTACATACAGAATATGGTAGCCTTGGTCTTTTGGTTTCACAAGGTTGGCATACAGTATTAGGGATGTGGTCCCTGGTTGATGAACAATCACACCATTGGCACGTGAAACTTTGGACGGCTTTAATAAACTTCCTTGAAAACACACTTCGCCAGTTTTTAGCGTCACTTGTTCCTTTACTGAGAGGATAAGTTGAAAAGAAACTTCCGCCAACATCCTGGGAAAGTGCAATGCAAAGATCTTTTGGGATGCTAACTTGAGATCTTAATGCCGGTTCGCCAACAAGTTCTCGTTGAGTGACGTCTTTGGAATGATAAACTGTATCTGGGTCTACCCCTGAAAAAAATAATCAAAATGATATTATGAAATCGAAATGAAACAACTTCCATGTAACCATTTGCAGTTTTTTCACTCAGAGAAAACTGTCACCAGTGAAACACGTTTGACGTGTATACACGTCAGACTAAATCTCTATTGCTAAATCTCTAAGGCAAACCAATAAAATTCATAAATAAAATAAATTTTAAGTCATATATTTGCTACCTCTTTCCTATTTTAACTAGATTTTGTATTAACTGACTCGTTCAGAAAATGGATATCTATCACAGTGGTCTGATCGGACTACCTACAAAAAACCGTGTGATGGCTTTCAGTTGTAGGAGGCGTTGGGCAGGGACTAATCCATTTCGGAATGGGCGAGTCGTAAATGTATTCGTACGGAATCAGAATCTGAAAAGTAAAAAATAGAAATTGGTAGCTTAAGTTTGGGCATAGTTAATTTTGACAAACTTAATTCTGCTTTCACTTTAAATCCAACACATCTAATCCTAGTGTGTTAAAAGTGAAACTTAGCAGTTCTTAATTCGAACTAAGTAGTGGTAAATTAAATAAAGCAAACTATTATTACCTCGCCCACAAATAAACTGCAATAAAAATAGTTTGGTTGCCAGTTTTATATTTTTTTACACTGATTATCGACATCCTAAAAATGCATATATGACTCGCCCTTCTTGAAGTGGTAAACCGTGAATCGGACAGCGAGCGTTGATTTGGATAAGCAATTAGCACGACCAATACTGAGTTTTTGCTCTATTATGCAGGGCCCTAGATGTTTATGAATGAAAACAAGAACCAATAAAAAAAAGGAAGTATTCATAGTGAAAGCGAGACGGAAAGGAGGGTCGTTAAATCATCTCAGTTTCAGCTTTAATCTCTTCTTCAAGCTATTCAATAGTATTTACTTTTTCTCCGAAAAAAAAAAACAGTTTTCTTATATTTGCCATAATTGTGAAAAAAATAATCTCGGTATTTACAGACATTTAATGTTCCTCGAAAAAAAAAAATGCTACAATGAAATGCCTTCGGTACTAGTTTTTGCTCTTTTCCGCCCTGGTTTATATAGGCTTTCAACCCTGGAAGCATTTGGCATAAAAGCATATAACCCATCTGTTGCAGGGCTGAAAATAGGAAAAACTGGTAGCAAAACCGCTTTATTTATAGCTGGTTTAAGGAGTAAAAGATGCGATAACTATTTTTAATGATGAACTATTCCTAACTATTTACTTTATTAAGTGTTTAAAAAAAAGCAGCGCTCTGCAAATGGGTCCTAACTATTAAAAAAAATCTTGGGTGTAAGTGTTTCGTAAAAATTATATTAGGACCATTTGCCCTGCTTCCATACCGCTATCAAGAATTGTAAAAAAATTAAAAATTATACTTTTTGCATTTTTCAAGTAAAATATGTTTTTTTTTTCATAAATAAAAACCATGATTTTAAGTTTCATAAGCAAAAAACTTTATTTTTTTTAAAAAAATTATAGAAAAGGAAATTGGGCAAAACATTACCTATTATATCTTTTTCTTTGCTTTTGCGAATTGTAATTTCAGCGCTATGAACTACATGCAAGCTGATTCCTCTTTCAAGTAAAATTTGCTGAACAACAGGATATTGTAACTAAAAAAAAATGTAAACACATCAGGAATAAAAGTAATAATTACTACTAGTACAATATTACATATAATTAATTTGAGAAATCAAATATTAAAAATCAGAATTTAATTTTTCTTATTTTTTAAATAGTGAAAAATTGTAAATTTTAAAATAAAATAGCTTTAATTTTTCTAGTCTCATAATTTGAATTTTTGCTTAGTCTATTTATGAAGCCAATCGCGAATAAATTTAAAATTAATATAAATGCTATCAACAAATAACACTTGAAAACACATTTTTTGTTGCATTTATATTAGTACCTGATCTTGCTTAATTCAAGTGTCGGGATAGTTAGTTTTTTTCGGTAAACTACAGATTAATTTTAAAAAAATGGTATTTTTAGTTTATAGCTATAATTTTTCTAGCTTCATTAAGGAAATTTTTGCTTCGTCCATTTATAAAGCCTATCGCAAATAAATTTCAAATTAATGTATATGCTATCAACTAATCACATTGCGAACACATTTTTTGTAGCTTTAATACCAGCACTTGATCTTACATAATTCAGGTGTGGGGATATCAAATCTGAGGATAGTTTTTTTCGGAAGACTACATATTTCCCTTAAAAAAATGGTACTTTTAGTTTTGCTTATTTTATGTCTCAATGTTTATAAAGAACATAATATACTAGTTACTTTATTTTTTATCTGAATATACTAGTTTATAAAACACATACAGGTTCATATGCATACATATATATTGGTCTCCTCCATTTAAAATAGCACTTAAGAAATGATCCTTACGTATCGCATCAAAAACTGAAATGTATTTTCGTTTTCTTATTATTACTCCCCATGTACCAAAGAAATGAGTACACTTAGTACTCCTTTCATTGAATTTAAAAAAAATCCTGACCTGAATATGATAATTGTAGCTCATAGAAAGAAACTTATTGCAGCGACGTAAAAATATCTAAGATACGTTCAATAAATCTAATACAACAGAAACAAAAATAGATTTTTTACACAGTGTTTTCTTTCAAAAAATAAATTTTTAGTTTTAAACCGTATTCTCAAATTGTTTTTACACGACAAATATATTTTTGTCACTGTTGAAATAGTGCGGTTAAGTCAATGCCTCCTATAACTGAAAGCCTCCACACGGTTTTTTATAGGTAGTCCGATAAGACCACTGTGAAGGATATCCACTTTCCGAACGGGTCATTAAATACAAAATCTAGTTAAAATAAGAAAGTGGTACAAATATATGACTAAAAATTTGTTTTATTTATGAATATTATTGGTTTGCCTTGTTCACTTGTCAACCACTACAGATTCAATTCTCAAATATATATGATAAATTTCTCTCAATTACTTTTATAAAAGGTTTTGGATTCATGCGCACAACTGGTTCACTTTTTAAGTAGTCTGCGCGGACTACTTATAAAAGACCGTGTGGAGGCTTTTTAATGTTGGAGGTGATGGTTAAGTACAGGTATAAAAATAAATTGTAAGCAGAACGAAAATATGGATTGGAATTCGCCACCGCATTTATTCTTTATTTAAAAGGATGATACTCATCTCTAAATGCCAAAGATCAAACCTTTGTCTTACTGGTTACAAATGTCATGTTTTTGAAAACTAAAGAATGTTAGATTTTTGCAAGGTAAAGAATATTATGCCTTCAGGAGGTAAAAAAATTTAGATTTTTGAGAGGTAAAAGAGTCTAACTTTATTTTTAGAAGGTAAATAATATTTCCGATATGCAAATTAAGCATTTTATGGTGTGTGTGACCTTTAAAATATTTTTATAACCCACGTTTTATAACCCATTGCTAGACATATTCGCATTGTTGAAGAAATAAATATTTAGAATCGGCAAAATTTACATTTTGTAAGTATTAATTTTTATCAAAATAAACTTACTGATTTGAAATCATATTTGCATGAAGAACAGGAGAATAATACGAAAGTCTTTGATGTATCACTTCTTGATAGATAGGTAACTGCTAATTTCATTGCTTCAAATGCTCTTGAAGATTCCACTTTGTTACTCTGTAAGCTGATCCTGCCCACAATCGAACTAATATCTCTAGAATTGAAGAAAGTCTTTCCACTGACAGTGAAAATTTCAGGTGATCCAACATCTCCACCATATCCAATTACACCAAACATGTTATCTTTAAATCCTTCGGTTTGAAGCTCTCTGTCAATAGATCGAGCAATGTTGCTTAATTCACCAATGACGGCTTTGTTGCATTCATGGTCTTCTATTATAAAAACTACATCAGAAGATTTCTTGGACAGATTTTCATATTTTTTCTTATCACTGTGTTCTAAAGTGGAACCATCTGGTGCAGTGCAAACGACTAAAAATAGAGCAGCAAATTAATCTACTTATTTTCACTCAACATTAATTATTCTAAATTTGCAGTTGCACACAGAAAGTGAGACGAAAAAAAAATTTAAAGGTAAAACCAGAACATTCAACTACTACGGATTCTCCGTAGTTTTAGAAAAAAATTCTTAGTTGTAGAAAGGATAATGTAATGAATTTAAATTTTAATAAATTAGAGATAAAAAAAAATTTCCACCACTAAACACAAGTAATTTAAATAGTTAAATATAAAATAATATAGACTATAGACAAATACTTAAGTTCTAATAATTATTTTGAAATATCTTTTTGTTTCAAAAAATTCGGTTTTAGTACATTACTA
Source organism: Parasteatoda lunata (assembly GCA_949128135.1). Classification (NCBI taxonomy): domain Eukaryota; kingdom Metazoa; phylum Arthropoda; class Arachnida; order Araneae; family Theridiidae; genus Parasteatoda; species Parasteatoda lunata. Next base: position 44,791,502 of record OX421981.1, on the reverse strand, counting down.
CTGAAAAAAAAAAAAAATTACAAATTGCATGAAATCCGTAGTAGTATCTTGGATCTCTCGGTAACATTAAATACAACTTAATATGTCTTCCAATTTAATATAAATTTATAATAGCATTTCCGGTGTACGCCAAAGCGGAAATTTTTAAGGTTCTAAATCATGGCCATCCAATCCTCCAATTTTTATAAGAGTTTTAACAGTAATTTCACTACTGTATAACAGCTTAACTAAATAAGTTAAAGCTTAATGCATATAAGAAAAGTTAGAAAATACCGTCGAAATGCTAATGTCAAATCGTCTCGTAGAAATCACTTTTGTCTCCTATTTCTAGTACCCGTGATATTCCTGGGCAAAGGCGTTTAAAATTAGTGCACCAAGAAGGTTTAAATATATCCTTATCTTGTGCTCAGAATTTATTTTTAGTTTTACACACTAAATGGGTGCACCAGACTATTTTTAGTGAAACTGGAGATAGATAGTTTCTTTTAAACTAGATGTTAATACCATACAAATATGTGTATTTGTGATATGTATTTCGTACTCTTATCTCAGCTACTTAGGCTCTATATAAATACACGTTGTTTGTGTTTTGTGATAAAATATTTTTTAATATTGTGCACACATGGAGTTTCAAACTATTTAAAAAAATTCCAAAAATTAATACAAATATTGTACAAAAACCTTTTTATATAATTTTCTTGAAAATAATAAGATCGTTAAGGGGTTAAAAATAAAAATAATCCTTACTTTCAACTCTTGTGAAATATTTTTGAAGGTAAAATTAGTTTGAAGATTTTTTCTGCTGTTTAAGTGAGCAATACGAAAAAGGAAAAATATGAAAGGGATTATACGAAAAAGGGCTAAATGAAAATTTTTTAAAAATTTTTAACCTGGTAAAAGAATAGAAAAAAAATGAAAGCGAACATCATTTCACCTTATTTTCTTCTTGCAATCTTAGCCTTTTATCTTTACAAAACCCGCACATAGGCTGTCAGTGGATAAGCTATCCTCCATTTTATAAAAGAAAATTTTTTTAACAAATCCTGATCTTTTTACTTATGTGATTCATCTGTGCTGTATATAATTCATCTATCAACCACACCCTTTTTTTCCTTCTTGAAAGCTTACTATTGAAATCACTATTTAGTGTTATCATTGGCTTCAAAATCTTTCACACACAACTCGGCCATGCAATAGAAAAATCATCTCGACTAAGATTGCGATTAAGAATTGAGATATTAATTTTATTTTATTAATTAAATTAATTTTAATAATTAAATTTTATTTGTATTTTTATTCTTGCTCTGTTGAAATTTTTTTACAAAGAAACATTTTGCTTTGTCGGTTTTTGAATAGCAGTTTTAGAATTAGGAATAGAAAAAAAAAAAATTTGACACACCACTTTTCTTGAAATTTATCATCGTGAAGCATTTACGTTATTTTTTTTTATTGCACAACAGCATTACTCTGCAGTATTTTCATTCCAGTTTTAACATTAAATATGTTTCAAGCGTTAAAAAATAGGCACACATTTTCAAGACTTACTAGACATTATTTTTTTCCCTCTTGGCTATTGAGTTTTTTCCATTTTGGTTTCTCACCTTTATTTTCCATTTTTCGTTGACATTCCATGTATCAGTCACTTTTGTTTCTTCTCTTTTATGCCTGGCAAGTCTTGAAAATGAGTGCCTAAACTTGAACGCATGACACATGTCGATTGTTATATCCATTCTGTATAATTTTGAAGCGAATTACAGTTTTTTTTATCAAGTAAGATCTTACTACTTTAGTTTTTTGGGATTATTTATGAGTATTTGCTTATAAAAACGAGTTCGCTTTAAGGAAAATACTATCTGCTATTGTGAATCAACATTGACTTTTAGAACATGTCATATCTTTTTACTTACGGCATTTGCTTGGAAGGCTTAATTCTACATAATTTCTTTCACATTCTGCAACATAAGCAGCTGAAACTCTGCATAAAGCTTTAGTTGAATCACTAGCAGAAGCCAAATGACGAGCGCAAAGTTGCATATAATCTGCTGGAGAGACCTATAAAAGAAATTTTATAAACAAATTAATTTACCAAGTTATCTAATTTTATGACTCTTATTAAACCATTATTAACCCTTTCTGGTGCAGTTTAGTCTGTTTTGCTTCACTATCCAACAAATGTTACAAATCACTAGAAATACAAACTATTTAATTTTAGACGTTTGGAAATCACCATACCATCACAGGGTTGCCAACTTTCTACTCTTTTTGTAAAAATTTATACAAGGGGTAGCTAAGTTTATTTTTTAATGTATTATTTTTTAATCATTTAAATTTATTTTCCACGCCACTACACATTAATGATTTAAAATTTCATATCCTGCACCAATTAGCTCTAGCTCAGTCGTGGTGAATCTTTCAAAATGTTTCAAAATTACCCAAAAGTTTTAAAACTTTGGTTTTTAAAAGCTTACCAATCTATAAAATATCTCAAAAAGCAGATCTACTGTATTTGGCAGGCCTGCAATCACCATACGTGAAGTTGAACAGGAGTCTTGTCAATTTAATCCTTAGATATACCACGTTGTTGCAGCAAATGGTAGTTATTTTGAACATATTGCTTTTATAGTTTATCGCCATCTGTGACAAGCTTCGAAAATTATTTTTAAACTTGGCGAGAAGTAATTAACTGGTTTCCATGACAGAATGCAACAAACTATATTTCTTCTCCCTCCATGTTTTGGAAATGATTTTTCAAATTTTTGGTTACTCTTTGATTTTAAGTATTTGATGGCAACACATTTGTATTTTTTAAAATATTGAATTGCGTTCTTTCATGCTTTATTTTATTTAAGCCATACAAATTATTAATTATAGCCACGGCTCATTACTGTTTAATTATGATTTTAGTTAAAGATTAGAATTCATTCATTATATAATTTCCTTTTATGTACGAAAAAAATATTTTTAATAAAATTCCGAACCAATCCCCTTTAACATTTTTCTTCAATTTGTGATAAAAATTAATTTTTAAATCAAATTGCGAATCAATTCATTTTAATAATTTCTTCAATGTATGATAAAGTAAGTTTTTAACTCTTTTGGCACAGTGTAGCCAGACTGGCAACACTAATTCAACAAATGGTAAAAATCACTAGAAATGTACGGTTAGCTATCGTCATACTCTAAACAACAAGATCTAATGTATGTCGTTCCAATTAAAACGTTCTGCCTAAGGTCACACTTGTTAATGCCCTGCCTGACTAAAATTGGCAATGGAAATTAGCTGTTTACGAAAAACTTAAAGTGCGAGACAGGTTTTCTTCATTTGAATTAGTATTTCTTTTTCTTTTTTTGAAAAAAAAATTAAGTCATTTGTGTTATGGGTTTTTTCATTAACAAGAGCTTGAAAAGTTTGACACTCTATATATGGAATGTCAATTTCAAGAAAAGTAAGAATATTAATGTTTGAAAGTATTTAAAACCACTGTCAGTCATCTGATTCTACTTTCGCCTCAGAGGTAACTTGACCAATTTTGCAGGGTAATTTTTGGTCTGATTTGATACTGTATTGATTTTGGCTTTTAATTTTTGTGCCATACGTTCATTATTTAACTGAAGTTCTGTATCACATTTTATAATATTGTGTTTGCTTTAAATAACGATATTTAAAAAGATAAAATAACGATTACCTACTTCTGCTGGGTAATTTTCAATCGCTGATCTTAGCAGACTGGTTTAGCACTGCTTTGAGTTTGATTGCTACTTTTATTACCATAAGTTCATTGTTTAAATAAAGTTTTTGATTTAAAAAATATAAGTTATGAGTATTTTAAAGGGAAGTTTATAAATATTTATATATATTCAAGAACATTTCAATCTTTAATAACTGATATATTCATTTATGCCTGGTAATTAAATCTTTAAAACTGTAATTCACATAAGAATATTTATAATGCCATGACATGACATAAAATGTAGGCAGTTTATCTTAATGTACCGAGGAAAATTATTTATAATTGCTGCTTTCTGCGAAATAGCGAAATTAAACACTTATCCGTATTATAAATAATGTAGATCACTGTTTTAAAAATTGAAGGTGTTTATAATCTCAAGATTTGAAATTACAATTCAAGATTTGAAATACGTAGTACCAACAGTTTCAAGATTTGAAATACGTAAATAAACAGCTAAAGTTTTAGGAAATATGCATATAATAGCAATACTTGCAGCAAGCAATAATAGCAAGTCTAGAAAATAAATAAAAAAATAAGAAATAAGTAATTAAAAATTAAAACGAAAATCACAACGATATTTCAAACATTTCCTCTTTTTATTAAAAAAATTGAACACTTATGTAATAAACAATATACTATTAAATACCCTAAAAAAAGTAAATTATTACTTCTTTGCAGTGACTTATTCCCATTGAATTACACACTTAGTCTTTAACACGGATATCTTTGAGCAGTAGTTTTAAATAAGGTAGAACAAAAGAGTACACAAGAACAAATTATCTAATTTAATTGTTGTAAATATTATATCTAAACTAAAACTAAACTCATTGGCGCGACAGCCCATAGAAGGCCTAGGCCTACTGTGCCCATCTCAGTTTTCTTGACCATGGGCTCTGGGGTGCAGGAGCAGATGTTCCGGTCAGGTGGTCAGTCGAACGCGAAACCCCCAGTGTTTAGTTCCCAAGCATGCTTGGTACTCATTTATCGACCCACTGAAGGGATGAAAGGCTGAGTCGACCTTGCCCGGTCCGAGGATCGAACCTAGGCCCTGTGGCACGGGAGCGCAAAGCGCTACCACTCTGCCACCGGGCGTCAAGTATTATATCTAGTCGCTTTTATTATTTAAAAAGTTTAAGAAGAGTTATTAGTAAGCATCTTCGTCAAACTACGGAAAGGAAATATCTTAAATTACAAGAATTGGTTAGCGAACTGTTGTTTAAATGTTAGAAATTGGAAATTGGTTTAGCAATGGTTAGAAATTGGATTATTAGAAATCGGTCAAAAATTGGGTTTAAGTAGACGCGATCAATGACAAGAGAAACAATCAATAACGATTAAAAAAAGATAAGCATAATAAGTTGCTATTAAATATTTAAGCGATAGAGAATTGCGCGAAATTGCTATCCTGTTATCCTTTATATTGATTTTTCAGATTTCAACAATTATTCTTTTTGTTTTTTTCCCCTTAATTGAATATTAATATTTGTGACCCTTAGTTTATACTTTTTTCATACTTTATTTTTTAATCAGGATTTTAAATATATTCATTTGGTTAGTCATTTCAGAATCCCCCTGTATGCATTCATAACAATCGGACAACTTCCATAATTTTTTTTTAAACCTTAAAATCATTATGAGTTTTTTTACAGTATAAAGTAAACAAAATCTTGTTTCTTACTTCAGAGAAACATGCTGATAAAGGTGATGCGTCATCAACAAAATGTTGCCGGCATAATTTATAGTAATCACTTCGTTCATTGATACGGGGTTCTGAAACTAAATTGTTGCTTTTACAACCTTTCTTTAACTCCCAACTTTTTGCATGGACTGTTGCAGAATTGGCAATCTGTCCTTTTGGTCTTTTGAAGTCATCTTTGGGTTCATAGTTGTACGTTCCTAAAAGACCAGCAGTTTTGCCGAAGTACCATCCAGATATAGAAAATGTACAAAGCTCATGGACTAAGTTACATTTAACTTCAACTCCGTGACGATCATTAATAGTTATAGCATTTCCAGATCGAGAAACAACGAAGTCTTTAGATAAGTATGGTAACTCGACAGCTTTGTCTCCAACTAAGACCTGCGAAAGAAACAGAAAAATAAATATAAGTTTTCAGAAGAATAAAACATTTCTTCTATGTTTACCCGATCTTTTATTTCTGAACTTTAAATTTTAAATTATTTGGATGAAGCAGAATTTTTCAATCCTCTTAAGAAAATATACATATTTTCTGGATTTACTAAGAAATAAAATGAAAGAAAATGATAATAATGTGTAAAAACTTACTGATTTATCAGCTGGATTTAATTCAACGCTTGCATCATTTATCCATGCTAAAATGGAGGGGCTTTTTTCTCCTTCTTTTGGTGTCAGTGCAAAGGTGAAATTTCCGTCTTCAAAATCTCTGGTCAAAAGATAAGTGCATTCTCCAGCAAAATCGAAGAATTCCTTGTCGAAGGTCACATAATGTTGGTTCCCAAGTATCATTGCTTGAGCTGTAAAACATATTTTTTAACGACTGCCTTTAATCAGTATTTTTTACTTTCAGAGAAAAAAAAAGCTCTATTATACTTTTCTGCAGTTCATCAACATTCATTTCCGTAGTCATTGGACAGTTCATCAACTAAAGCTCGTTTTAGAGATTTAAAGGTCATTAAGCACTTTCTTATATTTTGAAAACAATGTTTTACTAATGTTGTTAATTTTAATTGGTCTAAATGTCAATTTAAAAAAAAAAACTTCGCTTTTCAAAGAAATGAAAGCTCCCAAAATAACAGCATCTATCTAAGTAAATCAAATGCTATGTTTTCATTTCCATAAATCATTTTTATGTAATATTACCAATTTATTCGATACTATCTATAAAAGGGGTATTAAAATTATCATTTTTATCAATAACATAGTCCCGCTAACAAGACTGCAATATTCTGTATTTGATTTTCCTCTTTGGCAACACATTTATTTGTTTTTAAAGACGTGGAAAATAGTAGCCCTTAGACATATCGCCACCAAGTTTCCTTTAATACCATAATGATTGTAATGCAACTAAGTAGTTAATTCAAATAACTCTAAGATCAAATCGTAATATACAGCTTCGTAGAAGAAATTTAGTTATAAATCACATGGTTACGTCCATGAGTTCAAACTGTTTTGGAGATCATTTCTCCCATCTTCTAGAATAAACCATGTTAAAATTAGGGGCCAAAGTTCATCTACATGATCCATGGACTAGTGGGAAAAGTAAACGAATATGAGCTAATACCGTCTTGGAGATCATTATCCCTATCTTTTAGAATAAACTACGTTACAATTGGGGACAGATATTCATGGACACGACCCTCAGATCAAAGGGACGTAGGGTCGTATATCGAACATGAATATAAGCTAAAACCGTTTTGGAAATCATTTTTCCACTTTTTCTAGAATAAGCAATATATATATATTGGAAATTTTAAAAGCATGGACATACCTTTGTATGGTGGGAAGAAGTTAAGATCAGCTACTCTTTTAAATTTCACCAGAACAGTTTTCCAACTTGGTTGAATATCTGATAACCTTTTCACTATATTTATAGTTGTTGAAACAGTATAATCGATGATTTTTCTTGGTAGTGGGTGGGATGTTGCGAGGTATACTTCAAACTCAGCTATGCCCTTTTCGGTGTTCAGAGCAAGAACTTTGAATGACTTTTTAAGAGATGGTGGATTTACGTTTAGTAAACATTCTTCTAATTTTTCTACGGCGAGCTTATAGAGTTTTTTGTAGTCAATTTTCAGAACTGTTTCTCTGATCTGTAATAAATGCATGATTGTTTATTTTTTATTGATTCATTTCCTAAAATAAAATTTTGCTTAAATGTATGTAATTGTTTTAGTAAGAACAGCTAAAAGCTAAAAACTGATGCATTAATTTTTTTTCTTCTAAAAAAGTGTTTATTATTTTAAAACAAGCTAAAACTATTTTCAAAAATTTTACAAACAAGGAAAAAATATATAAATAAATAAGTTTTAGATATTGATCATTCATCAGGAAATTAAAAGCTTTTATTTATAGTTTTCATTTTAAGAAAACTATTTATTTTTCATTTTTAAATAAATATTCATCACATCAAAAATATTTATTAGAGAAGAAATGAGTTAGTTTTTATGTTAACCGATATTTACTACTTAGTTTTGAATATCTAAACAACCGGTTTGTGCCTAATAGTTTGATCAAGCATTATTTTTCAAAATAAATAAATCAATTAAATAAGGAAAAATAACGAAAAATTTTGGAATTTTAAATAAATGATTCATTATCATTACAGTTCACTTCCATAGCAAACTTAAATCTAGCGCCTTGTCTATAAATTTACAGTCGTAACTTTTTAAATGTGAATGAAAAAATTCCGTAATAATGGTTCCTATAATGAGAACACTTAAACACGTTAAGTATGTTTTTAACACGTTAAATCCAATTTTGGATTATACAAAAACTTAATTTTTAAAATTTTGACCAAAGCACGGTATATTGATGGCACAGAACATTAATTTATTTTCGTTGATATTTTAAAAAAAGCTTTTTTTTATTTTTTTAAAAAAAATGTAGTTTTACAAATAGCTTGCGTTTCAAAGCTGACATTTTAAAGTTCATTTGAATGTAATTTAACATATTTTATCACTGTGCTCAAATGTTCTGAGAACGTTACGCTCATATTTTTATAACTGATATTTCATAATTTGCTTGGGTGAAATAATAATAAGCCACAAATAATTTGTGAATGAATTTTCTTATATTAGATTAAGCAAAAGTACAACTAATAAAATTATAGTTCGGTCATTGTTTGATGTTGCGAGATGGTGCCACACATTTTCGTTAAAAAGGCATAAATTTCTTAGATACTTTCATTTCCACATATTCATTTCCTCTCTATAAGCTTCAATTTTTATCTATTTTAATAATATAAAACAAACCTGGATTTTTTAAAATTTTCTCGAGTGAATAACTAAGTGTCTCTACTTCTCTGGCACGCAGGGTGGGGTAAGAAGGCGTTGATAATACATTTCAGTTTATGATACGATACATTAAGGTTATATGTTTTGTCTTAAATGTAATTTTCAAAGAGGCAGACAAGTGCATTTAAACATATATGTCCTTTATAAACTAGCACATTCAAACAAAAATAAATGCTACTAAAAAATGCCTTTTTTATAAAAAATCTATGAATTTCGAAGCAAAACGAATTCCAAATTTAAAATCTCTTCCCCTCCGAATGAGGTAAGTTAAAGTATTTGTATAAATGCCACCCCCAGCGTAAATTGAAAAGCCCCGACTCCGGCATTTTTTAAGATGTTTTTTGCAGCATTTAGGAACCGGTGAGGAAAAGTGTACCTTTTTTTGGCATCCGAAAGGCTGATTTCTAATTAAGTGTTCAGTAAATTAAAATTAATAAGGGACTAATATTAATTAAATAAATAAAAAAAATAATTGGGACTTTTTTAATTAATAAATTAATAATTTTATTAATTAATTTATTAATTAATAGAAGTTCCAACTTCAGTCTGAGGCCATTTTTGATAAAACATGCAGTATACAGGTACTTATACCTAGAATATACATACAAACACTAAAATTTTCGATGCAGATGGAGAATTTTGTTTTGCTATCTCTGCTTTTTTAAAGATATAGCTTTAATATTAGAGGCAGTGTATGCTTCCATTGTCTTTCTATGTGCTTTTATGAAATCCTAACACTTTTCCCCAAATGCCGGTATATTTAAATAATAAATTATTTACTGCAGTATGCAAGAGACTAAGTTTTGTCGATTGATTGAATGTGAAATAACAAATTTACGTCATGCGGTTTTTCTGACTGCTATGATTCTCGAAAACAATGAAATAAACCCATATATCCAACAAAAGAAAGGGTATAATTTTGTGCTATGTAGACTAAAGTAAACAAAAAAAAAAAAAAAAAAAAAAATCGTGGAAAAAGCTCAAATGAAAGAACCTGAATTGACATAGTATAGTTTCAGTTCTACAAACAAGAACCTTCCTCTATGTCTAAACGTAAAATGAAGGTATTTGAACAAGGAAATATTTCCTTATTCAAACTTGTTCCTTTATTCTTATTGGTTAAACCGCTTTACACGAGTTCGTCTCTTTACTTCTCAACCTTCATCGGACGTTTAGACACCGAGGAAGGTTCTTGTTTATGTAACTATAGCATGTCAATTGGTGTACTTTTATTTGCACTTTTTTTTTCACGCTGTTTTGTGTTTTAAACTCGTCTATCTTCAATTTTTAGCTTTTTAATTTATGTATAATTTGGAAAGCAACTTTAAAACTATAAAATAACATGCCATACATATATTAAAACATCATATACCATGCAACTGACAGTATAATTAAAAAATTTCTTACGTTCAAATAAGTTTCTTTTGCAAGTTTTACAGCTTGGATAACGTATGGATTAGAGACGATCTTTCCTCTAACAGCTCTATAATAAGATGGAAAATCTCGTAAAAATTTTTGTGCAATGGGTTCCAACTTCTGGTAGCTGAGTTTAACGACTTTTACCACAATTTCACCACAACGATACTTCGTGAGAGGCTCAAGGAATTCTTTTAATAAAGTAAAAGCTTTGCCGAGGAAATTTCTGAGTTCTGGATGGTCTTGACTTAAAAAGTGGTGAATTCGATCTGAAAAGATAACAAAATACTAAAATAATATCGTAAGTTTTGTGAAGACTAAGATGAAATGAATATGATTTTCAACACAGTAAAAGATTGTGGAAACATTATAAGGAATGAGACATGATGGAAAAATTCAAATTAATTTTTGTAATCCAACAGCGTATTCCATTTCAACAAATGAGAGTCCATAATTTGTTTCAAGTGATTTTTTAATAAATGAAAAGGTAAAAAAAAAAAAAAAAATTGGCGAAAACTAAAGAAAATGTATAGGGTGTGCCATACACGTTACCTCATCAAAATATAAAACTATTTATTTTATTTCAGCTCTTCTTGCGTAATTACTGTCCTCCTTATGCAATAAAAAACACGGTTTTTTAAGGTATTCTTCTCAGACTACTTAAACCTTTCCAATCAAACAAATTTTGACTAAAATTTAGACAGGCAGCACATTAGCCAACGATGCCTACTGATCCGCCTTTTGCAAAAGCTTCATAAAATAGCGGTGATTTAAACCGTAAAATTTGTAGAAAAAGGATAACAAAGTGATAGCAAAGCAACCATTAGGTTTGAAAGAATTTTCTAAAAACAAAACAAAGACATCTATACGCATAATAACAGCAATGCCAACTTACTCCGGAATGCGGATAAATTTCGAGAGGAAGTCTCTTAATGTATGGTTCTTATTTTAGTAAATTTTATTTATAAGGTTTGTACGCACCACTACTTCGAAATAATTCTAAGGTTTATGCGATACGCCATTTTGTTACAATTGTGTTGAGTCTTTTAAAAATTTCGCAGTATTAACCAATAATCTGCAACTTAAAGTTTGATTTTCTTCATCGTTTTTTAAAATATTTTGTGGAATCCGGAGCAGATGGTATCTCCGCAATAAGCCAGCAAATAGATCTGATCTATAAATTTTTTTTAAAATTATTGATTCGTCGTGGTAGTTGAAAATTTTCTTAAACATTGCATTTCAAGATACGCCAAAACGCTAATGCTACTAAGAAAACTATTTTTCAGAGGCCGTAACAGTTGACAACTATGCAACTGCGACCACAAACCCTAAATTTTAGGTAAAAAAAAAATATTTTTGATATCTATGTTGTTTAAAAAATAGTGGTTGTTAAAAAACGGTGGAAGCTAAAAGTTTCACCAGAGGTCCTTACATTGCCCACTGAAAAAAAATTAAAATATTACTTAAAACTATCAAAATACTCCACTTTCACTTTAATTTAAAGATTTATTTCAAGAACTTAATACCAATACTTATTGTAAACATAACGTGATACATCTCATTTCATTCATAAAATAAACGAAAAAATGTCACATTTCTCTTGGCACCGTTTTAGTTCTAATAGGAGGCTTTAACTCATGTTATAAATTTTTTCAGTTTGTAGCATTTTAAGAATGCAAGTTGCCAAACTACAATTATTGAACCGGAAAGGTTTAAAGAGTAAACCAGTACCTCTTACAACGAACGGTGTTTTTGAGGTTGTTTTGAGGTTTGCAGATGTAAAAAGATATACCTAAGGTAGAAAATGAGGCTTTGCACCAAAAATAACCACATTAATAAATCTCAATTTCAACCTAATTTACACCTCACAAAATCAACCATATATATAACTCAGCGATACTTTTAGTTGAGATCTGGTGAAACTATTCACACCTCTAATTTACTTTTTTGCTTGAAGTGCAGAAAAATAACCCGTACACCTTAAAAACAATCTCCCTGAGCTGGTTGCTCTAAAGTAGATTTCCATCAACCTCAAAACAACCTGAGGTGTGAATAAAATAATTTCATACACTTAAAAGCTTTCCTAAAAATTTTTTTACTCTGCAAACTGGCTTATTTTCTCAGTAGCCTAATCGAACAACCTTTTTTTAACGATGTTAAGGTGATGGATTAACACTAAATTCAACTTTAAATTTAATAATTAAAAATGTAAATTTTAAAAAGGGATAGAGGAAAATAAAACTATATAAAGATAATTTTACCTGGCAATCTCAGGAGGTAGTCCTTCAGCTGTTTCACCAGTCCCTTGAAACCATCGTCATGATAAGCTTTTACAAAAGCTTTACACTCAACATTGTCATCACAGGCTTTTTTCACAAGCTCAACAAACTTATGAACAGTTTTTAGCGTAGTTTCGAGGTAGTTTTTATAGTACGAACCAACTACATTCCAGATTTCTCTTGCAATTGCTTGTGAAATTGCCAATACCTTCTTTCCACAGTGCCTGACCTCTTCAAATGACCTAAAATATTCACAACTACAATTGAAAACCTCTATATTTCTACTTTACCAAGAGAGAAAACTATAAAAGGTTTCCAAATCCTATCAGCCCTTAGACATTGCCTTTAATGTTCTTGCTTAATTGATGCAAATTTGGTAAAATGATACTTTTAAATATAAACACGGTGTTTTGAATTAGATTGAAGAATCTTAAAAATTTATTAATGAAAAATTAAAGTAAATGGAAAGGATAAAAGAACAATTTTTTCAGAAGCATTCGATTGACAGGGCATACAAATTTGTTTCAAAAATTTATGTTTTTAGTTTGAAAAAATTTCAACCAATGACGCCGTTAACAACTGAAAGCAAAGAACAACTACTGAAAATCGCATGGCTATTTTTTTGAAATCTTTCAAAGAATAAATGTTACCTTACAATATTTTCACTATGTTCATCTTCTGGCACGAAATTTTTATGCTTCGAAATGCAACGGGAAAAATGGTAGCACCATCTATCGGAAAACTTTTGAACTAAAACCAGAAAATCTTTGAGTGATAAACTAATGCTCGGTCACATGAATTAGCCTCAAGAATTGTTTTCCTTCTTAACCTTACTTTTCTTTAAGTTATAAATTTTTGAATACCGTCAGTCTCATTTTGGACAAACTGCATAAGCGAAATAAAGAAGAAAAACATTCAAAACTGGGTATATTAGAACTGAAAACTTTAATGAAACCTTAATGCTTTAGCTTTCCATAAACTTTAAAATGATAGTGAGAGAGTAATGTAGTAAGTAATAATCTTTTAAACTATGCCATGATAAGCATGATTATTCCATCTTTTATGTATAGCTTTGGGATATTTTATTTCCCGGTGAAACGTAGATATAATTTTATATCACATTTCTTAAACCAATGCTAAAATGTTAAAGTATAAACCTTTTGTTACCATTAAATGAATACAGGTAAAATCACTGGGCGAATAAATTTAGCGGAGAAGTTGGCACGTATATTATACGTACTGAAACCTTGGAGGTTTCCGCGTTAAAAATCTAATATAAATTACACAGTAAAAAATGGATACTCGAATTTCTCAAAACTTTCTTCCTGTTTGACGAAACCGCGCCCTGTTACATGCTCCGAGAGAACAATTTGTCACTTCTTCGAAGAAACGAATTTCGTCAATAGTAAATAAATATTTCACCGTGCTATTTTTTTCAAGGAAATTAGTGCCCAACGTATTTTACTTTTCTAATAATTACTTTATCGTTGGCACCATGTAGCTGCGACAATGTCACCTCAATAAAACAAGAAAGACAAACATAACAGGGAGATAAATTACATCCATGCTCGAAGCGGGATTTGAACCAGGGATCTTCCAGGTACGAGGACCCCTGATTACCGATCGGCTTTTTGCGGCGTTTCATTTTCGATCATCTAGTCTTCCTCCTAGTTTTAGCATTCCCACAATGCACTTCGATGGGATTTCGTGTCGAAGAAACCTTTTCGTCATATACTCTAGAGTTCCTGTTTCGTCACAAATCACGTGATTTCGTGTCGTTCACAATTAACGAAATATAGCTCAAAGATTTCTGAATCGTCAAAAGTGAAAGTTTGACTTCTGAGAGTGAATGTAAATGGCTTGAATCTATTTTTCAAAAAGGGACATTTTTACCTTCATTTATTTCCTTGATGTTGCATTAATACTGCTCCATATTCTGTTCCGTTGAAAGTTTTCTTAGTATTACAGAAATGACATGACTGACTAACAATTTAACAAGTAGTATAAATTAAATTATTATTTATTTATTCATTATTCAATCTTTATTTACTATTCAATCTTTATTATTCAATCTTTATTTACGATTCAATCTTTATTATTCAATCTTTGTATTTAATTATTCAATCTTAACTACCGCAATGACTTTCAATTTTTTCATAGAGATTTTTTTGATATTTTTAACTCATTTCCTCCCGACTCTTTATAATGAAGTGATACAAAAAGTGGCTGAATGAAAAAAGTGGCATAATATGTAATGCATACCTGCCAACTTTTACGCATTTGGCGTAAAATTTTATTTCTATATTTAAAGTGGTAGTAAAATGTATGCTTTCTATATATTCCTTCCATTTATAAACTTAATTTAAAATCTTTTTGACCACCACTATTTTTAAAAAATTTAAGCATATATATTAATATAAAATACTGTCGTGTTTGTCCACATACGCTTTCTCCAAAAACAGCATATGTTTCTGCCTAGAATTGTAATTTAAATTCGAATTCACTACCACTGGGGAAAACCAACCTGGAAAGGATTAAAAGTTGGCAGGTATGGTAATGTTTAACTAAGTGGCTATTTGCAACAGTTAGTCACCATTTCATTTCATAAAGTGCATGCTCCTTATATTTAAAGATATAATCACGGAAAGCTAAATCAGAATCTTTAATCTTTTAATTTTTTTTCATTTTTATTTTTCATTTTTAATCCATTTCATCCCGACTCTTTATAATGAAGTGATACAAAAAGTGGCTGAATGAAAAAAATGGTATAATATATGATGTTTAACTAAGTGGCAATTTGCAACAGTTAGCCACTATTTTATTTCAAATAATGCCTGCTCCTCATAGTTAGAAATATAATCATGGAAAGCTAAATAATTAATAAATTATGGTGAAAGAGAATTTTTTAATTCTCCGAGACAAATGTCAAAACTTTAATTATTGCCCTACCACACTATAAGTTTTTGAAAAACTGTCTATAAATCTGACGCTGGGCGATAACAGGGCCAAAGAGAATAGAAGGGCTAGTTCATTCCGCTCTTAGAGCTGAAGCTATGATTTTCCTCCTCATGACGTCACTGTGTACGCAGATCTCGGAGATCGCTAGCAAAGATATTATGATAACTTTGCATCTTTCTCTCTGTAAAAATAAGTTAGACTTTTTCAGGTTTTTAGCTTTCAAACTCTACACAATTTCAGTTCATAAACATAGTTCAAAAAACTTTCTTGGCCATTATATTAAAAAAAAAAAATACCATTTTAAACTTATAAAAATATTTTACTAGTTGGCAAAAATCACACTATAAATACCTTATTTTAAAAAGTGCAGATCAAACTTTAATTATTAAGAAAAATTAAGGCATATATTGACACTTTTTTTTTATACATATTCTTTGATAACAATAGTTGGATTAAATTTAGAATCCTGATTTTAAAATATGCCGTTAATAGCAATTTGTTCATACTTAATTATTAGGAAACATCAACCTTAAACGCTAATTACTGAAACAAAATAATAATTGAGGTTCATAATGATATTAGAAATTTTGCAATTGTTTATGTATATTTAAATTTAAGATAATATAATTTATAGATATTTAAATTTAAGAGAATATAATTTTTAAAAAATCATAAATATTTAGTATAACTGCATTAAAAAATATGTTATGAAATTAGGAGAATTTTAACTATATACTATATATTATATTTATACTTTTTATTTACGTTTTAATTTTCTTTGACTTTATCCATTTTTGAATGTTTTCGCCTGCCTTTCTTTTTGAAGTAACGAGGCGGTTTCTATTTAGATGGTGAATTTTTATAAAAGTTCTTAACGATAGAACAAACGTATTGCTGTTTTATATTAACTGTGTGATTTCGTTTGCAACGTTTAATCCATTCTTTACATAGTTGTTCATTTACTTTAGGGAACACGTGGAAAATTATATTTTTTCCTTTTGTGTTTCCATCAGAATTTTTGTAAGTTGCATTCGCACAAACTGGCATTTTATAAATAATTTTAAATTTTTGTAATTCACTTCACAAAACTTAGAAAAATCATTATAGGAAACAAAGAATGTCTTGGAATATGTCACATAAAGGAATGCTCCAATATTAGTTAAAGCTAGTTAGACCGAACGCTTCGTTCTTGCAGTAAAAGAACGCAAGCTTTGCTCCACAGTGACGTCACCGGCGAAAGTCGGAGAATTGGCGCGGTGAGAGTTTCTTCAAAGGAGTGAACTAATCCTTCTATTCTCTTTAGCCCTGGGGCGATAATAGGTTAAAATAGTATAAATATTTTGAAAACTGTTTTTCGATATTATGTAAGTAAATTTCACTACACACATAGACAATATAAAAAATAACATAACTTACGGCAAAGTGTGATAGTAAAATGTAAGTTTTTGTCTTAAAGTCTGAATGTCTCTAATCAATCCAGATATAAATTTTGTAGCTTCTGGGACAAAGAATCTTATAGATGGCTGCAAAATTTTGCTGGTAAAAGAAGATTTTATCTTTTTGTATCTTGCTGTGTCTGATATAGGAAGAGTTCCAACACCTGCTGCAGTTAATTCATCTCCAAGAGCAGAAAGACGGAACTAAAAGGAAATAGAACTATTATTGATAATGTTATTTTATATCAGTTGCAAACTTGTATTGTTTTATAACTTATTCAATCGTAATTAGTTATCTTAATGAAATTTCATGTTTAGAATGTATTGTTAAAGGATATTTTTAATTTTTTAACTTATCTTTGTAAACAATTGTTTCATCTACATTACATTTTGCCATTCTTTACATAATTGCGGTGGAACTTAACCAATGAGCTTGATGAGTGCATATAAATTAAGTTCGTACTTGTTAACGTAGACTTTTACTTCGTGTGTAGCAATACAAATACAGCACAATATTTAAAAGTTTCAGATTCTGCGTTTTTTTAATATTCCAACTGTACTGGTGATGATATGTATTATTATAGGACATATTTAATTTAACAACTTATCTTTGTAAATAATATATTATTTCATTTTCATTACATTTTATCATCCTTTTCCTTATTTCTACAGAACTTATCCAATGAGCTTGATGATTGTATGGAAATTAAGCTCTCGCTTATTATCGAAGATTTTTATTTTGCAACTTATCTTTGTAAACAATATATATTATTCTTTAATATTCCAACTGTACTGGTGATGATATGTATTATTATAGGACATATTTAATTTAACAACTTATCTTTGTAAATAATATATTATTTCATTTACATTACATTTTATCATCCTTTTCACTATTTCTACAGAACTTATCCAATGAGCTTGATGATTGTATGGAAATTAAGCTCTCGCTTATTATCGAAGATTTTTATTTTGCAACTTATCTTTGTAAACAATATATATTATTCTTTAATATTTCAACTGTACTGGTGATGATATGTATTATTATAGCACATATTTAATTTAACAACTTATCTATGTAAATAATATATTATTTCATTTACATTACATTTTATCATCCTTTTCACTATTTCTACAGAACTTATCCAATGAGCTTGATGATTGTATGGAAATTAAGCTCTCGCTTATTATCGAAGATTTTTATTTTGCAATTTATCTTTGTAAACAATATATATTATTCTTTAATATTCCAACTGCACTGGTGATGATATGTATTATTATAGGACATATTTAATTTAACAACTTATCTTTGTAAATAATATATTATTTCATTTACATTACATTTTATCATCCTTTTCACTATTTCTACAGAACTTATCCAATGAGCTTGATGATTGTATGGAAATTAAGCTCTCGCTTATTATCGAAGATTTTTATTTTGCAACTTATCTTTGTAAACTATATATATTATTCTTTAATATTCCAACTGTACTGGTGATGATATGTATTATTATAGGACATATTTAATTAACTTATCTTTGTAAATAATATATTATTTCATTTACATTGCATTTTATCATCCTTTTCACTATTTCTACAGAACTTATCCAATGAGCTTGATGATTGTATGGAAATTAAGCTCTCACTTATTATCGAAGATTTTTATTTTGCAACTTATCTCTGTAAACAATATATATTATTTTAAATACATTACATTTAACCATTCTTTTCACAATTACTATGGAACTTAACCAATGAGCTTGGTCAGTGCATAGAAATTAAGCTCTTACTTATTAATGTAGACTTTTAGTTTGTGTGTAGTATTAAAAATACAACACGATATTTCACATTTTTAGATTCTCTGTTTTTATAATGTACTTTCAACTGTACTGGGGATGGTATTTATCATTAAAGGACATATTTAATTGGACAATTTATCTTTGTAAAAAATATAAAATTTCATCTTCACTAAAATTTATCAACCTTTTCATTATTGCTGTAGAACTTATCCAATAAAATTGATGAGTGCATGGAAGTTAAGCTCTCACTTATTATCGTAAACTGTGTAGTATTACAAATACAGCACAAAATTTAAATTGTAAGATTCTTCGTTTTTTTCATGTACTTTATTAGTGAAAATGTTCGGTAATTATCGCCCTGAACATGCATTTTAAGAGTCTTTGTAGTAAGGAAATAAAATTGCTATTCGCATTAAATATAGCAAAATGTAGTTGAAGAACATAAATATTTTCAAACTCTAAGAGAATCACTGTTGGGTATATTGGGTATGAAAGTTAGATATAAACGATAATTCAAACTTGTGAAGGTGAAATAAAGGTGAAATAAAATTTAAAATATTAGGCTTCGTGACGTGTCCCTAAACGAAACAGTAAAGAAAATGTTTCCTATTTGGAGTATTAAACATCTCCTTTATCTTCAAAAAACTGTTAGCGAGACAATTACAGTATGTCTTTCAAAACGTGAAGTGTTGCTCCGGTTTTGTGTATTGAAATTATAATAACTTATATAGTTAATTGAGTAGAGAAGAAATAAATTTTACCAAAGTTTGTCCTAAAAACTCAGGATTAAAGTTGTTTATTATTCCAATAGTCCACCAATTTTTACGTATTATTTCAAGTGAATATTGGAAGGTCCACTGATTTTCGTCATCTAAGCCTTCAACTAAAACTGATAGAATTTTTCTGCCATCTTCATTGAGACATAATTCATAGGATCTTTTATTTTCTCCTATAAAAAGATAAAGTAAGCGAGATTAATACATATATTTCATATTAAACAACTATTTCATAAAACACTATTTTATATGATATGATATGTGGCTCTTAACACCATGGGGGTCACCGGTGACCGGCAAAGCCTAGATTATTAGAAACACATAATTACAAGCACGGCGCTAGCAAAACAACTTTACCTATTTTCATGGCTCCCTCTGTCCTTAAAATTAAGTTTATAAAAAAAATGTATTTTAATGACTACTTTGCTTGTAGTAATTACTATTAAAATGAATCAAATTTTGAAATCTGAAGTAAAGAATATTTAACTTTCAAAGTTCCTTAGCTAGAAGCTTAAAAAAAAAAAAAAAAAAAAAAAAAAAAGAAAAGAAAAGAAAAAATTTGCATTTTTTATTAAAATAGCAACACCACTTTTTTAATTTTTTATGAACTGCACAAACATTGCCTTTCTGCGGTCTTTCAGAAAAAATTTTAAAAGTGATATCAAATCTTCGTATTTGTTACTGGCGCAAATATCAGTTATTTATAATGAATGTACAGAGCATATATATTCTGTCGTCGAGGTTGTAACGAAAGCAAAAATTTTTTGATAACTTCAAAAACAAAATTACAGTAAATTTTTAAAATTTTCTTTTTGTTCATAAAGATTCTATAATAAAAAATATTTTAGTGAATATTCATGCAAATGTGTTAAGATCAGTTCATATGATTATAATTATATAATTATTATGTTTAATTATCTTAAATATTTATCTCAAGAAAATTCGCTTATTAATATTTACATTTTTTCTCTATAAAATAACCCTTTTATTAATTGTCCCTACAATTTATTTATCTTTATTTACTAAGTTTCTACTGTCAAGAAATTTTTTCTATGTATTGCTTATTCCTCCTCATGACATAGCTTTCTCTCTAAATCTTAAAAACTCGAATAAAATTTTATTTTCCTACGCTAACTCACTATAAATCTAAAATTAATTCTTTATGTGAATAATTTGTAATTTTTTGAATTATTTATAACAAACATACCATCATCATTTAAAACATAAAGTTTGTCACATCCACTTGCATAGTCATTGATAATTTTATATTTGGTGATTTCTCCATTCAAATTTGAAGATACGTCAATGACTTGTTTTTCATCCAGGAGTGTTTGAGAGGCAACTATATCAGCGTCTAGTCTGTAGAAAAACTTTGGTCTTTGGTACTGAAAAATATAATTAAGACAATTCGTTTAAAATATTATGAATACTAACATGCTGCTGTATCTTATTAATATATATATATATATATATATATATACCGAAGAGCCATTACATTATGTCCACCCTGCAAATAACATGTCACTGGAATGTTCCTTGAGCCAATTCATGACGATTCGACCCTTATGACATGGTGCATTATCCTGTTGGTAAACACCATCCCCCGCAGTAAAAACTGTTGCCATGAATGGGTGAACCTGGTCAAGTAGCTTTCAGACGTCAGGGATTGTTCTATGAGGATTATGGGTCCTAATGTGCCCCATGAAAACATTGTTCCTGAGCGAGAAACCATGTAAACCTGGGCGAGCCCAGTTTTATAGATGGAGGTTGGTCATAATGTAATGGCTCGTATATATATAAATATCTTATGCACTTGGTGTGAATGCGTTATAGTTAGTTTTAAAATTTTATGTATTTATATTGATTATTCATCACAAAACTTTAAACTCAATTAACTCGAAACGAAGTTTCAAATATGTAAACTATGATAATTTAATTATTTCATTTTATAAGTTTATTTCGGGTAAACACAGACATTCGAGTTAAACTCAATATATTAATAATGTATTTTCATTTGAAATTATCCATGACGAAAATTTTTTACTCTAAAGTGATTGACATGTTAGAAATTATAAACATAGCTTAAGATATTGCAAGCGGGTCACTTAAAAATACGTTTTTTTGAAATTTCTGCGATCCATGCAAAAGTTTAGGAAATGGTAGCAAAACTACTTCGTGTCCGTCCTGTTTTTCAAAGAAATTATCCATTCGTAAAAACTACAAATATAAAGAATTCAATATCTATGCAATCAGTACTGCAATCATTCGTCATAAATTTGTTTTTTGAATTGGAGTTGGAGTCACAAGTTTGCCTCAACTTTTTATGAAATCTTGCCTGCCGCTTTTTTAATGTGTAACAGCTGTAATACATTTTTTGGAAATGTTGCCAGCATGCAATATGTTAAGAGCAAATTTCCTACCACTTTTTTCTTAAAGGTACTTCCTCACACCTACCAAGCATTGTAGCAAGTAAAATGCTAATTAAAGGTCTAGTATAAAAATTATAAACATGTCCGTCAGAAATGATAAAACATTTCTTAGATTATTTTTAAATACAGTTTAGCTTTTTAAAATAGAAGAAAAACCGTTGTTGCTGCTTCTAATGCCTCTTGCGAATATCAGCAGGCCTGCTAGGTGAAACCAAGAGAATTTAACCCTTTCGGGACGGGTGAGTCATAAATGTATTCCTAAGGAATCAGAATCAGTATGTTAAAAAATAGAAAAAGTGGTAGTTTACGTTTGAGAATAGCTAATTTGACAACTTTTTTTTTGCTTGCACTTTAAATATAATAAAAGTGTAACTACACTATGTGTTTGAAGTGTAACTATACAATTTTTAATACGAACTAAGTAGTGGCGAATTAAATAAAGCAAACCATCATTACCCCACCCACAAATAAACCTACCGATTTAATCTTTTTTACCCTGATTATCGCCACCCTGAGAAAGCATATATGACTCGCCCGTCTCAAAGAGGTTAAGAAAGAGGGTGCGTTTTTTTTTGTTTCATTGGCGCCATCTATGTTCAAGAATACGACTTCAGCCACACACACGTCATAGCCCGTTTATCGGGCGGACCCATTCACCCACAGCTCGTAATTCTAACCTGAATCTTAGAACAATCAATCAGTACCCCCAGAGGTGTAATTTGTTAGAGGAACACGGAGGACTTAGCGACCCGGTAGATTTAACGTGCACCAGTCACAATTTACTACACGGGGAGTCTTAACCAGCGCCCTACCAACCAGGCTATCCGGGCCTAGAAGGAAATCTAAAACATGTTGCATGGTTTCTTTCTGAGAAATAGTTAAATAATTGAACTTACTGCAAAGGAAATTTTTCTTTCTTTAAACAACCAGTTAAATACGATAAATGCTTCTTGATCAACATTTGAGTCGTCTTTCCAGTTCCATATTAAACCAAAATATTCTTCATTTTCATTTACAGTTCCATTCAATTTTACCACAAAATCTAAATGTTGCTCATCTACAGGAAAGAAACTTAAAATTAGAAATAGAACTTTCAACCAAAAGATCTTTACATGAGAGAATGAAATCCTATTAAAAAAAATTGATGTTTATGTTATGTTTTTTTTTAATTATAAATATTTTTTGGTGGTCATACTTGCGTTTTAAAACTAAAACTTAAAATCGAATGGTATTTTCAACATTTTTTAATGATTCATTAGGTAATTTTCCTCAAAAACTTTTGAGTAACAAAATATCTCATCTACTTTCAATGCAACGCAATTGAAAGCTGGTCAAGTGAATAAAGAATGTAGTCAAACAATTTAATTTATCGGTGATGTTTGAGAGGGGCAAAATAAAGCTGTTCTTACATATAAATTTTCCACTACTATTTATTTTCTCAAGGTGATAAACAGTTCTATTTGTATGGAATAACTTTTAAAAAATTCTTGCTTGTCATAGATATTTTACTCTAAGCTAAAATAATATGGTTTCATTTACATTCCCTCGGCAAAGCAGGGGTAAAGTACTTATGCCTTTTTTTCTTATGCTTATTTTTCTTTACGTAATAATTATGAACTTTCACTTTCTCTGCGTATGGCCAACATGAGTTGTGTTTGTGGCAATTCTTTTGTCAAATTATCTTAACCTATCACTCCATACTTTATAAAAGTAAAAAGTAACTCTTGAATACATGTATTTGACCTTATCTTATTCGGATGTGGGGATTACAAATCTAAATTTAGATTTATTCTAAAAGCTACAGATTCTTTTTCAAAACGGTATTTTCGGTTTAGTTTATTTATTTGTTGTTGTCTGCATGTACATGTTTATAAGGATTATATAGGTTTATAATCATAGATACATAATCACCTGCTCTTTTGAAAGCAAAACTTAAGAAAACATATGACCTTAAACTATAGCATCATAAGTTGAAATGTATTATCGCCTTCTTCCTACCACGTCCTACGTAGCATAGAAGTGGAGACACTTAGAATTCATTTGAGTCAATTTAAAAACATCCTGGGGAGAAAATCCAATTCAAACTGTAGTTCTGCAGATATGCAAACAGGCGAAGCTAAGGGTTAATAATTGGATAGCTGAGTTTCTATCTGGTATTTTTGATTTAACTTAAATTTCCTTAAATGCTTCACTTTCTGCACGAAAGTTTGAACAAATTAGTAGCAAATTAAATAGTGAAACTTGTAGAATAAGGGTAATTACGCCTACTCTTTATAACAGTCACCACTAGATAACTGCAATAAAGTTGCATTTCATATTCTTTGAATTTTTGATATGTAGTTATTGAAAAGTTACTTAAAATGAAAAATACTAAACTATAAATAACTTAAACAGCGTTACTACTGGAAAATATCTTTTTACAAAGTTGGCATCTCTGATTTCCTGCACTAGGTTTACCATTGGTACCAACTAAGTATTTCAAAGGAAAGTTATTCATGTTTTTATTACTCACCTTGATGGTAAATATTTAGAATAGCATTTGGAACAGGACCCTTTTCAACAGCCAGTTTTCCGATGAGCTTGTCTTCAGGGTCATTTGAATAATCCAAAGACATTTCTCCTGTAAATATTTTGTTTTGTGATAGTTCTAAGTCTCCAACTAATTTTATTTCGATTGGCTGAAATAAAATTGAATGATTAAAATAGACTTATTAAATCAAAGCATTGCATGATAATATCAACCTCTATGAAGAAATAAATTTGAATATATTTTAAAGAAAATAGCACTGATAATTGCAAGAAATGCTTTTATTTAAATAGCTATCCATCGTTTGATTATTAAGCTTTGTATTTCTGTTTATTTTATTTATATGAAGCGGTGGTCAAAATTATATTAAATTGAATTTATAAATACAGTATTAAGCAATAAAGCGTAAGTTTTGCTGACACTGAAAAAATGAAATCGCACGAAAAATTTGGTCGTTATGATATTTCTATTAATTAAAGATGTTAATACCACTATGTTTTAAAAGGTAGGGAAATAACTAATGCAGGTTTAGTTTAATTTTAGAAAAATTCTTTTGAAAATTCTATTGTATTTAATGAACAATATTTCTCTGATAAAATATATTTACTGCATTTTCTCCAAATATTTTATTTTATCATGCATCAAGGTATGATTTATCTATATTCATCAATTATGTCTTTCATATTTCAAAAATCAATTATTGTACATATCAAATCATGTTTCATCTTTATTTTTAATTTAAGTCTACAATCAGTATTTCTAATGTTATGTAAAAACGTAAATTTGTCATATTAAATTTTTTCATTGTTTTATTATTTCTCAAGCAAACGGCTTGATTTTTTATGGCTACCACAATGTTTGCCAAATCAATGTATTTTACTGATGAATAGGATAGGGGCCACTTCGCGGCCCAGGTGCCCAGTTTATTTAAATAAAGGAAAAGGAAATGAAAGAAATTTTAGAAAAAATACAGAATTAATTATTTCATAATATTTACTTCAATATTTTATTTCATATTATTCATTTTAAAACTTTACTGCATGTTTATCTGATCGGCTAAAAATATTATAAATCAAGTTTGAAAAATTAAAATAAAATGGTAAACCTTGAAATTTAGTAAAAGTTTGTTAAAACAATCGTTAAAACCAGCCCTGAAAAAGAGATGTCCAGAGTAAATAAAATAAGATTTTATCATTCTTAATTGCTAATTACTTATGGCAATTTAGACCAGTCCTTTATATAATTTATAACAGTTAAAAGTACTTTTCGTTTTGTTTTGGGAGCTGGGGGCATGAGGGCCGCGCAGCGCCTCCTATCCCATCCATCGTTTATTATTATCGTTGTATAAGTTCTTTGAGATCAGCAGATTATGTGGTAGCTGCCAATGGGATTCAAGCACTTAGCTTGAATAAATAATAAAGCCGAAGCAGCTTCTATTAAACTATGCGTGGCTTTAGTTTTGGGTGCAGGTTGATGCAGGGGTGAAAGCGAGACGGAAAATAGGAAAGGCTGGTAGTGAAACCTTTTCAGTTATAGCTAGTTTTGGGGAGGAGTTTACTTATTCTTTTTTTAAATTATTCAGCAATAACTACTTTATCTTTGAAAAGAAGCAGTCTAATATATATGCCAAAATTATAAAAGAAATCTTGATAGTTACAGATATTTTTTTTTCGAAAACAATGCTGGAATGGTATGTCTTACGTACCAGTTTTTTCTCTTTTCCGTCTTGCTATATAAGGGCTTTCACCCATGGGTTGATGGTCAACGTGGGGAAACGCTTAATAGAGTTTTCAATATTGTTGTTGTTGAATCTGATGCTACAGGTGGATCTGTGATTGAGAAATTTGTAGAGGCTTTTATTTATTTTGATGCTTGTGATAGGAGGCGGAGGATGTTAAGTGATCTGCTATTGGTCTGAGTTTTATATCTTTTAAGTAGTTTTCAAAGTTGAATATCTGGTAGAAATTAGCTGTATAGCATTTTATGGCCTTGTCGAAGAAATCTGCATTTAATTTGTGAATATATTGTGATAAAGCCTCCACACGGTCTTTTATAAGTAGTCCGTGCAGAATATTTAAAAAGTGAACCAGTTGTGCGCATGAACCCAAAACCTTTTATAAAAGTAATTGAGAGAAATTTATCATATTTATTTGAGAATTGAAGCTGTAGTGGTTGTCAAGTGAATAAGGCAAACCAATAATATTCACAAATAAAAAAATTTTTTAGTCATATCTTTGCTACACTTTCTTATTTTAACTAGATTTCGTATTAAATGACTCGTTCGGAAAGTGGATATCCTTTACAGTGTCTGATCGGACTACCTATAAAAAACCGTGTGGAGGCTTTCAGTTATAGGAGGCGTTGGATAAGGTCGGGATTTTGAGGTCTTTGTGAATATTTGTATTGAATCACAAGTGATTTTTCTCGGTATACTTAAAAGTATTGGTAGTCATGGATATTTAACACTTCCCGAAAACAAGCTGAAATGGTACGATTTTTTCTCAGTTTTTGCTCTTTACATTGTTTATTTATATAACTTTTAGCTTGGTAAAAACAGGAGAAAAAACGCAGAGATGCCAACTTTCTCCGCTTTGTGAAAACATATTTTCTAATGGTAACGAAATTTTTGTTATTTTTAAATTACTAATCTTTATTTTAAGTTATTTTTCCACCAATACATATCAAAAACTCAAAGTACAATATGAAATGAAACTTAATTGCAGTTTTCTTGTGGTGTCACTTTTAAAAAGTAGGCCTAATTATCCTTATTTTCAAGTTTTACTATTTAATTCGCTACCAATTTCCTAAAAATTTTGCTGAAAGCGGAGCAGTTGGCCTCCTTGAAAACTAGTAACCATCATACGCTTTTTTAAATTTATTCTTAGTATTAGCAAGTCTCATGGCTGAAAGCCCTTATAATAGCAAGACGGAAAAGAGAAAAAACTGGTACGTAAGACATATCATTCCAGCATTGTTTTCGAAAAAAAAATATCTGTAACTATCAAGATTTCTTTTATAATTTTGGCATATATATTAGACTGCTTCTTTTCAAAGATAAAGTAGTTATTGCTGAATAATTTAAAAAAATAATAAGTAAACTACTCCCCAAAACTAGCTATAACTGAAAAGGTTTTACTACCAGCCTTTCCTCTTTTCCGGCTCGCTTTCACCCCTGGAAAGTCTAAAAAAAAGTGTGTTCGTTTCTCCGTTCGAAAATGAAAGAGTTTATTCGTTCGAAAGTGAAAGATTTTATTCGTTCGAAAGTGAAAGAGTTTATTTCTTCTTCGTCAGCTTTCTTTTCGAATAGAAAAATTTTTCAAAAAATAAAAATTTTACAAAATATATCTTTTCATGTAATTGTTGAAAAAAAATCAATTTTAAATTGAAGACATTAAAAATAGATATAAATAAAGAATTAAAGAAGTGCAACAGAAAATTATAATTTTGTAAGACAGCTTATGGTGAAAACCGAATGATAAAACCATAAGCTTATGATAAAATATAAAAAAAAGATATAACTCAGGAATCAAAAATAGAATTATAACATAAAGTTATAATTTTTTAAGACAGCTTATGATAAATTATTAAGCTTATGACAGCATATGATGAAATATTAAAAAAATGTTATAATTCAGGAATTAAAAATAAAATTATAACATGAAGTTGTAATTTTAAGACTTATAACTTACTTTTTCATAAATAGGATGAGTGATAGTTATATCCAATTTTGATGCTTGATTGTCAGTCAGATGATTTTCAAATCGCAAGTCTACATTCAACTTCCTATCAGGATTTTTAGCAGCATCTAATTTAAGTTCCCATTTCAGTTTTGGTTTGCTGAGAGAAAATTCCACAATAAGTTTGTTCACTATTTCTCTAGATGGAAGGATGAGGCCAGCGCTTGTCATTAATCCATTGCCTTCTTTTCCAAATCTTACATCGTAACCGTAACGTTTGTCTCCTTTATATATAACAGTATGATAACGGGAAACTTCTTTTGTGTCTGCTCTAATTCTTTCAATACAGAAGTCTACTTCTTGGCGTTTGTAACACAGATTCCATTCGTTCCCGTCCTGAATTTCTTTATGAGAAAGATCGATACTTATGCACTTATCTTCTTCTTTTTCTCTACAGAATTTAGTTTCATATTTAGAGCTACCTTTTTTGTCTTTCATGACTTTAATGGTTCCAATATGATTTCGCCAAGGTGTTTTTGATTTTATCACATAATTTCTTTCTCTTTGAGATTTTGCCTCTTGAGAAATAGTTAGTGCCAAAAATTCTTTCTCTCTGTATTTAAATATGAGGTCGCCGTTAAATCCCTTCTTTCTTTTTTTTATTTCACCACTGCCAGTCATTAAGCTCTGAGAATCAACGTCTAGATTCATTTCGTATTTGGAAATCTGTCCCGATGCTTGTGTTTTGTAGAAAAGTTTGAGAGATGGTGTTATTTTGCTGTATATTGTAAGCTGTCCATCAAAATCGATTAGGGTACGGAATTTCAAGGTTGAATTCACATCATAGAGTTTGTGCTTATTTATGTCAAAGTTCGAGTGTATTTTGGCATCTTCCATATTTCTAAGATCTGCAACTGCTTTAAGGTCGACAGTCTGCAAATACTCAAACGATGTAGCTAAGGAATGATGGAAAGCAGCAAATCTACCAGAATGCTCAAATGTAGAAACTAAGTTGATTTTTCTCCTTGAAAGAGGTGTCAAGCTACTTTTAAGAGAATACTTTCCATTTCCATAATCGATGGTAGTAGTTCCTTCAATTGAGGGCCTATTATGAACTGCTACTAGTGCAATAGCCTTGATTTGACCAGGCCATCCTCTTTTTCTAGTATATTCTAATTTTCCAGCGTAGTTAAGGAAAGACACCGGCATAATCCGGTACTCCGAAATGAATGTTCTTAAAGCATCAGTGGAATCTGCCATGATTCTAAAGGAGATTTCTTTTCCATCCAGAGATTTGTAAGGCGAAGTCATAAATATTCCTCCGTCCAACTCAAATTTATAACCGGTGTACTCTAGTTTACCTTTAATATCCATTCTAAGTCTTTCAGCGTTATTGTTCAAATATCGACCAAAACTTACAAGCTTGCCGTTTTTGATTTCGTGGGTAAACTCTATGGCGATTGGTTCTTTAGCAGTATAATCAGCCCTGAAATAATGTGGTCCTCTCAACAAATCTGTACTCACTTTACCTGTTATATCGACACTAATAGCACCCACATAGTTAACTGTTGCTGTTATCATGTATTTTTCTATTCCATCTTCGGTGTCTTTGTTAGATTTAGCATCTATGACAACTTTTTTTTGAGAACCATCACTTTCCCATTCAACTTCTACGTTTAATAGATTAGGATCTCCTGGTGTTACGCTTCCGATGACTGAAATTTTTTTGTTGAGGACTTTTTTCAAATTGAATTCCGCTTTAATTGAGCGCACTGGAGATTGGTTTTCTACGGCAAACTGTCCTTCCATATAAGAAGTGTCAATAGAAAATTCTGCTTTCACACCTCTTTTCCACTTAAAATCCATTGTATGTGGTGACCCAGTTCCATAATCTGTGGAACTGCTAAGTTGAATTTCAGCAGGTGAATACATCAAAACAGTTTTCTGTTGCACAGGAACTGGCCTTCCAGGGAAATTGATTGAAGCTTCAATTTCACGGTGAAAGTGGTTCTCACTTTTGACTCTATAGGTATAGTCAATGGTGATTTGTTTATTTTCGGCAGGTTCCAAGACCACCTTGCCCTGATATTCATTTGTTCCTACTTCTTGAAGCTGATTACGATAAAGAAATTTGGTTTTGTAATATATAAGAGTTGCTTCAGAAGCTAATTTTAGAGGAGTTTCGGAAACATGTGTGTAATCGTATTTCAAATATACCTGATTTTCTTTATTAGATTTTAGACCAACTTCAGCCATAAATTTAGGCTTGTCTACAAAGTCCCAAACAACTGATAAAGCCCCTGATTTATCAAAATCAAAGCACGAAATTGTCAAGCCGAGCTTGTTTTCGATATCTAACTTTTGGAATGTATCGAAATCTCCACCAAATGCAAGGGACTGTGTTAATCGAACCAAATGCGTATCGTCTTCAAAGTTTTCACCATATCTAAAGATGATATCATTCTTGATATGTTCTAGTGGATTTAAGCTAAAGTCCCACTTAAGCATAGTGTTTAGATCTTGGTGTTCAGCTAGAAGTATTGCAGAACTAAGTTTGAAACCTAAACGGCCACGAAATTTTATGTCTTCCAAAGCTGCATTAATAGTTACGCTTTCATAGCTACGTCCATCAGGCTCATAATGATGGCCAACATTTAGATAACCACCTTTTCCAACACGGTTTCCAAGTGTGCCATATACTTTATGAATCATTGAAAACGCTGTTATATTGAAATCATTATGAAGTCTCCAATCAGAGTCTAATCCAATAGTTTCTCCCTCTTTTGCAAGATTTCCTGTAAAATAAAGTTATATTATGCTTCAAAATTTTACTATTCAAGTGGTTGGTGTTTTATAATGGAAAACAACATCATTTTCCTAAGTTTCAGCTTGCAATAACTCAGGCATCATATTAGATAGCTAAATTATGTATAACATGTCTCAGAAAAAAAATTTCTAATAAATAAATAAAGAAAAAAAAAAGTTTATTCTGGTGTTTGTTTTTTTCATGCTTAAAACAACTGAATAATTCTGTCCAGTGTCTATATAGCGAATTGCGTCTCTTTCATTTTATATTGACTATAGAGATGACGAAAATAAATTTAACTGATTTCTTACAAATATATTAGGATGAGACGGGGTCGGTCAGGGGTTAGAGCGCTCGCCTCTCATTGATGTGATCCGGGTTCGGATCCCAGCGATGGCTGGTTGATACGAATTCCGCTACCGGCTAACGTCGATCACAGTGCTGACGCTAAATATTAGATAGATTCTTACATTACAGTCTTATCTTCTGCTGGGCACCTAATAGTCTATCCAAAATATTCAAATTTTTTGTAAATGTTGAATGTTATTCTCTGATTTAGAAATTTTTTAAGTTCAAAGTCTTTGTAACCAGTCGTAGTCATATGGTTGCTTTCGGGCCCGTTAGGTCTTTTCACCTCTTCATCATGTGTTACTTTATCTTGAGGTTGTCTTAATAACGAATTATTTAGAAGAAAGCAAGAGAAAATAATAGAGATAAGACTTGATTTGTAAAATCATAAATTAAATGCTTCAATACAAGTTGTTCAATACAAGTTGTTACAATACAAGTTGTTCAATACAAGTTGTTACAATACAAGTTGTTCAATACAAGTTGTTACAATACAAGTTATTCAATACAAGTTATTCAATACAAGTTGTTACAATACAAGTTGTTCAATACAAGTTAATGTTGTGCGTTTGTAGCACTAATAAAGTTATAATTAAAAGCACCATGTTCTGGTAGTAGCATA
This sequence comes from Parasteatoda lunata, assembly GCA_949128135.1. NCBI lineage: Eukaryota > Metazoa > Arthropoda > Arachnida > Araneae > Theridiidae > Parasteatoda > Parasteatoda lunata. Next base: position 44,759,703 of record OX421981.1, on the reverse strand, counting down.
ACAGTGAAGTAAATTGTCGCTGGAGAATTCCTTTTTTTTTTAAATTTCGATTAATTAAACTCGATAATAATTTAAAACTATTTTAAACTTATTTGAGAGAATTGCGTCATTATTAAAAAGTATTCAAGGGAGTCTAATTGAGTTCCTTTTGAGCATTTGAACATTGATTTTTTTTTAACTTTCTTTTCTAGTAGATGCCAAATTTCTATTTGCTCATTTGAGTTAATGGATAATTGTGGTGATCAGGTGCGTTTTAGGAAAAGTTGATCTAAATCAGAAACTCATTTTAGGATACAAATTGTGATACTACTTGATAAATTTCGACAGAGCACCGGGAATCCTGATTTTGTAATCTCCCTAGTCTTTAGCGCTCTGCAAAACTTTGTCGGCATCAATCTGGCCACGTAAAAAAAGAGAGGTCTATGTAAGAGAAGTCTATGTTCATTCCCTTTTTTCTTTTAAATACAAAAGCATTGGATATTTCTAACTGTTAATCTTCAGTTAAGAATTCTAAATTAGAGATTCTAAGGTTTTGTCTCAATGAGCAGCAAATATACTCGAGTATTAACAATATTACTTAAAAGTTTAAGATAATATTGTTATATTGTAAAAAAGGGATACTCAAATTTCACGAAACTTCCTTCGTTTTTGACGAAACAGTATCCTGGTATGTGCTCCAAAAGAACATTTTGTCAAAGTAACGAAATAACTATCGTCATTTTTTTTGAGGAAACGAAATTCATCAAAAGTAAAGAAATATTTCATATTTCGTCATCCTAGTTTCGTAAAATTAAGAAGTATTTTCGTAGATTTTGGTGGTGAGATAGCGATGAAGTTCCGAGTTGAGAAAATCCGTCATACATTTGAGTGTTCACCTTTCGTCACAAATCAAGGGATTTCATGACGAAATGGTTCACATAATTAACGAAAAACAGCACAAGGATTGTTGAATCGTCAAAAGCAAGAGTTTTATTTCTGAGAGGGTAAAATTGAAGATATAATAAAGTAAATTTCACTATTGTAACTTAGATTAAAACTGTATGAAATCGGATAAATAAGCAGGGTTGCATGGGAATGTACCATTTATAACTCTTAATTTATTATCAAGTAAAAAACTTACCTTTAATTGTCATTGAACCAAAACTATTCGACTGAAGATTAATCGTAATTTGTTCTTTTCGTCCTCTAGCATATACTATGGTGCCTGACATCTCAACTGGTGTCATACCAGGTAGAGAAAGCGATAGTTGTGGACTATATTCTACCAATTTGGCACCTTTAACTGTTTTCCCAACATCTAAGGAAAGGTCATATCTTCTTTTTCCATTACCCACCGCTTTTATGTTCAGTTTAAAGTTGTCATCTTGATTCATTACGTTAGCTGAAATATAGTTAAAATAGTTAAAAATACTAATACAATAGTGTTCTGAAAATCATTTTTAATTTATAAAACAATGCATTTCGGTATTAGGGGTTAAAATGAATGTTGTATTTGGGTATATATATATATATATATATATATATATATATATATATATATATATAACACTCGTTGGAGTCGGAAGGTATGAAAATGCCACAGGACAATTCAGGCCAATTGCCACAGGAAATGATAAACTGTCTTATTTCGAGTATGCAATCTCGCTGCAAGGCCTGTATGTCTGTAAGAGAGGTCTGTAACCCATTTTATTTGTTTATTCTGCAACGTCTGTTTCATACCTTCCGACTCCAACGAGTGTTACGCATGATCATGCGTTTGTATTACAATTGTTGAATGGTCATTTGTTTTGTATTGTATCAATGTATGTACATATCGAATTTCATTAAAATCGGTCCAGTAATTCTAGGAATAAATGACAAAGTTTGCAAATTGTCTTAATTTCTTACACCAGTGTATATATATATATATGTAATATTCAAACTAAAAAATGTATAAAATGTTCCCGACACATATACAACAACAACGTTTATAACAACACATCTCAAAGTATAAAACCAAAATAGAAGGTTTTTTTCTTCTTTTTTTTCAACGAAATCTCTATCTGAATCTTTACAACTTGCTACAGGTCGTATAATTTTGTCCGTCCAAATGATACTTTATATTCTTGAATAACTTTTACTGGTGTTCTTTTTTGTGAAACATTGCAATTGTACTTTTCATTATACTGTTTATTTTTTTTCGGCCTATAAATTCCTTATTTTTCTTAGAAAGAAAAAGCTGCTTTAAAAATATAATTTTCATTAATTAAACCTCTCTATTAAATTGTAAATTATCCATAAAATAAGTGTTTATTTTTGCTAATTAATAGTAATCATTCAATAATTTTCCATCTACCATAACCATCAACCTTGTAATACAAAAAACCAGATAATTGTACAGTCAATCTTCGAATTTTATTCTTAACGATTTATTAAGATAAAATAAATGGTAAAGCTACTCCTAATTTCAAGTTGAGAACTTATTTAACCACCATATTCATTTAGTTAAAATAGTTTATAAAGTAAGATATAGCGGGGAATTTTCTCAGATCATGGGTATCCAATTTATTGAGATTAAACTGTCTAACTTATATTTCTAGCTCTTAAATGAACTGAATGTTTCTTTAACTTTCATTCAGCATTAAAAAAAAGAGTAAATATAAATGGTTTTCATAAATTACCATCGATTTCTGTAGTATAAAAGGGTGTGTGAAGTTTCAGAGATTCGGAATATTTTCCGGGGCCTTCCTTCTTTCCATGGATGTCAAGTGCAAATTTTCTGTCGATAGAAGAATTTGGGGTATCCAATAAAAATCTGTATTTTCTGTCATCCCATTTCTAAAATAAATTAAATTAAAATTTCAAAATTGATGCATAGCATAAATTACAATAAATATAAAATGCTTTTTGCGTAAAATATGAAGTATAACTGGGAGGCCCAACCCTGTTCTCTATGTTCTACAACAGCTGGAACTGCTTTTGCAGTTTCTTACGGATTGCATCATAATTCGAGCTCTGCTGGATACTTTTATATTTTAGTCTAATTTTGATTTAAACTGATGTGTTCATTTTAAAATGAAGTTCTAAAAACATGCAATATATACATCCCGTGAAACCATTGATTTCTAAACATTTTATTTTATCTACATGCATTACAATTTGGTCGAAAAAATGTTTTGTATTTGAAGCACAACATATTCTTTCTCTTTACAAAATCTCACAAAATGAATCAAAACCAAAGAAAAAGACTAGAAATTTAAAAAAAAAAACGTATCTCATCAATCTTCGTTGCCTAAACGCATTTTTCTTCTGTAGAAATTATGAAGCAAGATTTTTTTTGTCGTATGCCTGTTTAGGCAGAGGCCCATTCATCATGAAATATATACATTGTATGAAAACATTTTGGTTTTTGCAGCATTATCGTAGCAAGAATAAAAAAAAAATAACTTAACGGTCAACGGTCTTCGTTCTTTATGTTTAAATTATTTAAAAATACTGGTAGTTAAAATTATAATAAATAATATTTATTAACACAAAAATCCAGCATCAATGCAAAAATTTTGCTACCACATGAAATATAAAAATAAAATCTTCCGAAAAATATGTAAGAGTTGCCTGGTATGAATGACGAAATTTTTTAGTTCGTTCATTTAATGATTTGGCAAAATTGTCAAGTTGGTGGCCAAAAACTTAGGTTAAAGTAAAATTGTGAATACTGAATTTATTTTATTTGAATACTGAATTGATTTTATTTGATTTACTGAATTTATTATAATTTTCGACTATAATTATAAGGAGAAGTAAAAAATTAAGATAACAAAGTTAAATAAAAATACCGGTTCAGAAGTACACAAAGAAACAGTTCATGATAGGGAAGTCCCCCCCCCCCACCCCCTGTATACAACGACATTTCCGGGCTTGGGTTCCTATGCAATTTTAATCCTGATGGTGTGTAGCAACGTGACCCCCTGTTATATACAATATTTCTAATCTTGAACATTTAACAAAAAATAGACTAAAAATGTGAGGAAAAAAAGCAGTAGCTTTGGGAGCAAAATTAGTTTAAGATTTGAAATCTCTAAGTCCTACTTAGATAAGATCAAACATTTGTATAAATGCAACAAAAAGTTTGTTTCCCATTGTTATCAAATCGAATCTGATTCAGGATGTCCTATCTTATTTCTGGTTTAGTATATTACTTTTAATGTAAAATTTCTCGTACTAGTTTTTTGATTCGAAATTATGCACTTTTGAAATAACAGAAAGAAAGATATTTACCCCCCATTTAGGAATTTCTAGAAGAAATTCGTAACCATCCATGCTGGGGTCTGTTTCTTCTACAATCAAAGAAGCTTCCATTGCTCGAACAAAAGGAACTTTAGGTTTTCCTTGTGCATTGTAAATGTGAGGAAGAATCATTGAAGCACAGTATTTCGCACCAGTAAGATATTGTAGATATTTTGTACAGTAATTCAGATTGTAAGACTGAGGCTTTGGAAGTTCAGTTACTCCTTTCTCATTCATACAGTATAAAGTACGCCTGAAATAAATAAATCTAAATTATTATACAAAATCTCGATCAAAAACCATTGTTCAAAATTAAGGATAATGAAAGAATTCGGGCTATTCAACACAAGTCTAGTTCTGAAGATAGAAACAAAAATACTGTTCTGATATTTTTGCGTGTACTAAAAAACCATCAACAATCGTCATCGACCCTACTTCACCATTTCAACTTAAAATTCTCTGAACAGAGAAGTAATTTCTCTACAAGAAATGATTTGTTTAAGGAACATATAAAGCGGCGAGTTTTAGAATATCAATATTTAAAATTTACTTCCGGTTTTTTAAGTTTTCTGAGGATACTGGTAAGATTTCATTTATAAAACCGTAAAACGCCATCTAAATCTTTTTACAGGTTGTTTTTACAAATCATTATCAAAATAATGTAGTAATAATTCTGGTTTTTTAACCCCTTGGGGACGGGTGATTCAGAAAAACAATCGTACAAAATAAGAATCAGGAAGTAATTAAATAAAAAGCGGTAACTTAAATGTAGTCGTTGCTGATTTGACAGACTTACTTTGCTTTTACTTTAGTTATCGTTAGTTTAATCTCATATATAATCAATGTTAGTTCAAAGTATAACTAAATAGTTTTATTTTGAACAAAATAATGGTGAATTAAATAAATCAAACAATTATAACTCCGCCCACAAATAAACTGCTAAAGAATTACTTTGATTACCAGTTTTATCTTTTTACCCTGGTTAATACGGTTTTATGCTGGCACGCATTTGTGACAGTCAGCGCGAAAGGGTTAAAGAATTATTTAAGTGAAAGAAAAAAGATATCTGGTAATCTTATTCCCCATTTCAGACGATTTATTCCTAGTCCTAGTGTTTTTATTTTATTGGGCACCTGGGCCGCGAAGCGGCCCCTATCCCATTCATCTGGAATTTTAACACAGTTTTGGTTGAGCATTGAGGTAAGCAGGCAGTAGAGTTGCTTTTATGAATGTTTCAAACACTTTGCTTGAATAACTGAAAAGGAATCAAAAATAAAATAAGCAGCTTGCTCTAAACTGTGTTTGTTTGATTTTGGAGTTGTTCAGAACTGTATCAGCATGAGGAAAAGTTATTTTCCGAAAGGTTGATGATATTATTTGTTTTGATAGTTATGATATGAGGCGTCGGAGGTGAAATGTGCAGCTATTGGTCTGTAGTTTTTATCTTTGATATAATTTTCAAATTTAAAGACTTCATTAAAATTTGCTGTTTTACATTCTATGGCTTTATCGAAAAAATCTGCGTTTAGCTTGTATATATGCTGTGATAGAGTTGGTATTTTGAGGTCTGCATGTATATTGGTATTTCGTATGAACCATCTTGCACTGGTTATTTTTCTAAGGATCTTGTTTTGGCATTGGTTTAATTTCTTCAGTAGATGTTGAGGTATCGTTGTCCAGGCAGGTGAGGCATAGGTGAGTATTGGGCGGATCATTGCTGTATATAGTAGCTTCTTTAGTTTAAGTGACATATTCTGATTATATATTAATGGTTGTATGGCTATTATTGCTGCATTTGCTTTATCTATTGTGCTTTTGATATGATCATTCCAGGTGAGTTTGTTATTGATTATAAGGCCAAGATAATTTGCTTTTTTAATTATTGGTATTGGTATATTGAACATTTTTGGTTGAAATTGTGGAAATATTTTAATTCTTCTTTTTTGTATAATTAATATTTGTGATTTTCCAGCGTTTACTGCAGTCTTCGATTTCATATATATGGTCTTGTAGTTTTTGAAGACGATTTATTCGCTGAACAGTTTTCGTTTAACACCTTTTTTTCCACAGAATAATTAGTGGTGGTCAAATCCATTTATTATTCTTAATATAATTCATAAAGTTTAATGACAAACAAGACTATAAGCAATAACAAGAGTTTCGCTTCCACTTTAATTATGAAAATAAAGTCTTCTGGGAAAACTGGAACAACTGGCAGATTTGACATCATTAACAGAGACACCAGCGTGGTCCGCTTTGTAAAAATTATTTTCCAGTGGTAACGAAATCTAAGTTATTCTTAGTTTACTATATTTCATCTGAAGTAAGTTTTTCACCACTACATTTCAAAAAATCAAAGTATCATACGAAATACAACTTCATTGTAGCCTTGATAAATGCAATTCAATCTGCAACCAGAAGGTTTCACTTAAAGGTAAAAAACTGCTTTATACTTCCATGATCCGACTTATTCTAACATATGCTTCTCCTGCTTGGGCCACAATTCCAATCCATCTTATGAAGAAACTGAACCAGTGCCAAAACAAAATACTCCGTAAAATCACCTGTGCCAGATGGTTCATTAGAAACTCAAACATCCACAAGGACCTTAAAATCCCGACTCTCTCTCAGCATATTTACAAACTTAATGCAGACTTTTACGACAAAGCAATCAACTGCAATACAGCTAACTTCAACGAAATATTTAAATTTGAAAACTTTAAAAAAGAGAAAAACCTTAGACCTATAGCTGCAGACTTCACCTCTGACGCCTCATACCAAAACTACCAACATAAATAAAAATCTCCAACTCTTATATCAATAGTTCGTAGCAATAGTTCAAAACATCAATAGATTACAATCTCAACAGCCTCAACTACAATACCAGCCTTGAAATCCGAACCTGATACCTCATGCTGACAATAAATTCACAGCCATCTTTACTACAGCAAGTTGCTTAGATTTATTTTCACTTTTATTTTCAGTTAAACAAGCATGGTGCTTGGTCTACAATATCAGTCACCCCAGAGACTCTGTATACAAACTGTTTATATATTTATTTAATTTTCTGTAATTTCATGATGAATGGGATATGGGTCTTCTGCGCGGCCCAGGTGCCCAGCTTTTGTTAAATAAAGTAAGTGTAGGCTTGTAGTGGTGATACATTTAAAAAGTGGGCGTAATTATCCTCATTCTGCAAGTTTTGGTATTTAAATCACTGTCAATTTATTAAAACTCTTACAGTTGAAACTTGGTGCAGCAAATGGCGCGAGCGAGGTTAAATCGAAAATGATTGTTTCAAAAGAAGTATATTTTATTTTTAAATTGCTGAAAACTTTATAGTCCAAAAGCACCCTCGCATAAGGGGAAAGGATTAATCAATCAATGTAGGAGCTTACTTGATGCTTGCAATTTCTTGTCGTTTTTGTCTGCGTTTTAGTTTTAAATGTAGTAATCTTCCCTCTTTCATTTCAAATTTAGCATCCAAGTCTATTCCAGCATTTACCACAGTATCAACTCTGACTCCTGGTTCAAAATTCTCTGAATGTATAGTGAATGAAGCGCTTGAATCAATCAGGATGCTGAAAAGGAGTAAAAATAATGATATATACTAAGTGTTTTTTTAGGTTTATACAATTTTAAGTTTTAATCTAATAATTTATTCTTTAATTTGAAGTGATCAAGCCCATTTGACTTCGCGGAAATCTGATAATCTGACACAAAATTGTAACCGAAAAAAATAAACTGTCACCATGGTTGCGGTCAGATGAAAAATAATTATACAGGCTATCCCGAAAGTTACCAATTATTCGAAAAATCAATAGAAGAAGGATATTAATGCGGTTACACAGGAGTCTGGTTAATTTAGTCTAAAGATGCACCACATTGTTGCAGCAAATGGTAGTTATTTTGTACACGTTGCTTTATTTTTTTTCGCAATCTGTTGACAAAGAGCCGCGATGGCTCAGGGGATAGAGCGTTCGCCTTCCAATGAGGCGAACCGGGTTCGAATCCCAGTCGATACGAATTCCGCATCCGGCTTGCACTGACCACAGTGCTGAAGTGAAATATCCTCAGTCGTAGACGGATCATGGGTTAGAGTCCCCTTGCCGTCAGGCTAACCGTGGGAGGTTCTCGTGGTCTTCCTCTCCATGTAACGCAAATGCGGGTTAGCTCCATCAAAAAGTCCTCCACGAAGGCAAATTTCTCCCAATACTCGATCCAGGAGTTCGCTTGTCTTCTGGATTGGGTTCAAAATTACAAGGCTACGGAGTTGAACATTAGTAGCCGTAAACCCATTAAGTTGGGTCGGCTGTTCAACGACGGTTATAAAATAAAATAAAATCTGTTGACAAAGTTTTTTAAATTATTTTTATACATAGCGAGGCGAAATTATCGGTTTTTTATTTCAAAACGAAGCGAACTATAATCCTCGGTCTGTCCTCATGTTTTGAAAATGATTTTGGTCATTTTTTGAATTTTGGTATTTGATTGCAACCATATTTTATTTTTTAACTTATTCCATTGTTTTTTATTATATTATTTTTTAAACGGTACAAAATTTTTGGTCATTTTTTGAATTTTGGTATTTGATTGCAACCCTTTTTTATTTTTTTAACTTATTCCATTGTTTTTTATTATATTATTTTTTAAGCGGTACAAATCAATAATTTTAGCAACTTAATTATGATATTGATAATTTTAGTTATAGATTTGAATGAATTCCTTTTATCATTTCCTTTTTAATGTAAGGCAAAAATAACTTTTAATAAATATTTCGAATCCAGCAATTTTGTCATTTTTTTAAATATTTGTGATAAAACTTTTTAAATAAAATTACGAATCACTTCATTTTATCATTTTCTTCAATGAATGATAAAGTAAGTTTTTAAATCGAATTTTGAATGAATTTATTTTATCAATTGATTCAAATAAATTATTAATACCAATTTTTATGCCACAAAATAAAGTATCGTAATTAGTGGAGTTTCTAATTTTTCTTTTCAATTTAAATTTATTCATTCGAAAATTATTGTAAATTTAATAACTTCAACACCAATTAGAATTTTAAATTTTGATTTATTCGAATGTGCCTTCAAATGTGTAATATAAATGATAGTTTCTTATTTTGACATCTTTATCATTGAGACAAACATTTAATTGAAACAATTATTTGCTTATAAAGAAACAGACTGCCAGTTTTCTAAAAATTACAAAAGCAAAAAATTTAAAAAAAATCTTCATAGTCAAGTGTATCGGTATAAGTTCTTCCTTTCTCTTTAGAAAACTTTTAATAAATGAAAATTTTATTTGAATACTTTTGAAATGTCTTTTATTAACTAAAATCGCATGTTTTAAAGTGACTAGCTATGATTTGACTTTTAACAATACTTCTTTTATTTATAACGCTATTTTTGATTTAAATTCCCTGTTGAGGAAAAATTTATGCCTCGTCACATAATTTTTTTAACCATACCTGTTTTTCTCTTAAATTTTTAAATTATCTATTTTCCCCTGTAATTACCCTGTAAGTATAGTTGTTTACCTAGGTTGAATGCTTCCTTCAATATCAGCTCTTGGAAAAGGTAAATCAGGTTGAGTCAGATCAATTTTTCCATCTCTTTTATATCCAATTGTAGAGCTTAAATTACCAGCTAACTTGTAAGCTCGACCAGTTACACTTGGGAATAGAACAGAGAGATCCAAGAAAAGTAGATTTTTTGTGGCATCTACGCTGTTAGTGCCTGCTAACTAGAAAATGCATCATATTATCAATTTGATTAATGTAATAAATATTAATTCAGTTATGGATTGTTTAGAAAATTGGAGTCAGTTAGGAAGGAAAACTAAAACGTAATAAATATACAATAACTAGGTATTGCAACTGATCCGCTTTATGCCAAAATTTCAATTAGGTGGTAGCAAATGAAGTAGAAAAACTTGTAGAGTAGGAATAATTACACCTACTCTTTATAAGTGTCACCACAAGACAGAAGCAGTAAAAATGCATTTTATACGATACTTTGAACTTTTGATACGTAGTGGTGAAAAAAACTACTTTGATGAAAAATACTAAATTAAAAATAACTTAAATTTCGCTACCACTAGGAAATATTTTTTTACAAAGCTGAACAAGTTGGCATCTCTGTATGTGCCGAACATACAGAGACGTGATATAGCGTATGCCCATCACCTCCTACATCAAAAAGCCTCCACACGGTTTTTTATAAGTAGTCCGCGCAGACTATTTAAAAAGTGAACCAGTTATGCGCATGAACCCAAAACATTTTGTAAAAGTTATTAAGTGAAATTTATCATATATATTTAAGAATTGAATCTGTAGTGGTTGACATGTGAATAAGGCAAACCAATAATATTCATAAATAAAACAAATTTTTAGTCATATATTTGCTACCACTTTCTTATTTTAACTAGATTTTGTATTAAATGACTTGTTCGGAAAGTGGATATCCTTCACAGTGGTCTGATCGGACTACCTATAAAAAACCGTGTGGAGGCTTTCAGTTGTAGGAGGCGTTGGTATGCCTTGAATAAAACGCAACCCTGTAAAATGAAACATAGACAGCTGAGAAAAGGAGTGTTTAATGAACGCAAATTACAAGAAATGTTGAAAATGAGCTCCAATAAATGCTGTTTTGTGAATAATATGCTATATATTGTGAATAATATGCCAACTGATCTGAGTTTACTACTGACTGATAGGTCAAGTTTAGCCTATCTTTAATTAGTGCGTTCTATGCTTATTCTGAGAGTGGCGCAAAATGTCAATATGGAGAAAAGCTATAGTTTTGAGAATATAAAACGCTATTATGGTCTACTTTTAAATATTTAAAAACTAACTCCAGTGCTGCGTTATCTGGGCTCATAGAAATTTGCGAAAATCGGAATGAAGCATTGATTTCGATAGTTTTCGTCTAGGTGAAAAAATTATGCCCAATTTGCGATTTTTAAAAGAGTTTAATAATTTTTAAAATTAAATATTGATCTCTTAACTCTAGATAACTCTTTGCAGCTAGATGGCATATGCAGTATAAAATTATAGTTTTGCTCCAAGTCATTTAAACTGTGCTTTTTTCTCATTGACGAAAGAGTTTCAAAAAACCATGTTAACGTTTTTACTAAGATTGGCACTCTTAATACGATTATCGAAGACCATTTGCACGGAATAATTTTTGATCACTTGTTCAGTTTTCGCCCTTACTTCAGCGAACGATGTCAAGCAATCTGCGTACGCAACATTTTTTAAATATTTCCATGGAAAATTGGCCGGAAGTTACCAGTGCGGACTTCGAAAAGGCCACATTTCTCTGGAAATCAAATGGTCTCTAAAGAATTTTTAAAGGAAAAACATGATTGACACGCAAATGTATGAGTAGGGGCTTCAACCAACAAGCACTTCCAAACGATGGACGGTTTTAAAAAGAAACATTTATAACACATTTTACGCTTAATTTCATTGCAGTTTACGTGAACAGTTTAACGAATAGTTTTAAAACATCTGATTACATAAATTTGGTTAGAAAAGTTTGAAAATTTTAAATTATTTTAAATTTTCTAAAAAAATTTGAATTTATCTCAAGATACTCACAGTTTGAAGGAATCCTATAATGCTATTAAGGTTTACTCCTTTATCCTTATATCTACTTAAAGTATCTTTATCCAAATGAATCCAATTCATTTCGTGTCCAAGAACACGAATATATCCATTTCCATGAGGCAATTTTCCTCGACTGTACCCTAGCTGTAAATAATACATAACTCTATAATTATCGGAATATAGTTTAGAAGTTTATTTGAGTAATACATATTGCATGAAAACATTAACAGCTGTCAATCTATACCAGGGGTGGGCAAACTTTTTTGGTCGAGGGCAAAAAATCGAGAGAAAAAAGTTTGGTGGGCCGAATAAAAACTTCTTAAAAAAAACGATATACAAGTTTTAATTTAAATATTTAATGAGATGAATGAAATTGCGATTTCATTTTTAAAAGTTCCTTATATTGAGGTTCGAAGTGAGGTGTGCTTATTTTAAGGAACGAGGCTAAATGCTTGTCTGTCAGTCTATTTCTGGAATGATTTTTTCTAAGGTTCATAGTTGAAAACACTTGTTCACATATACAGGGTGTTTCATATTGAATGGGACAAAAAGAAAACATGATTGTAAACGTTATAATTAATATATTTAGAAAATTCAAATTTACCTCAAAACTACATTTATTCAAGTTTCTACAGGTGTTCAATATGTGCCCCTTCGGTGACACGACAAATGTCTACACGGTAATCAAGCTCCTGCCACACTCGTGATAGCATATCCCCTGTGATGGAGTTCAACACTGCAGTTATCCGCTGCTTCAGTTCCTCTAAGTCCAGAGGAAGTGGAGGCACAAACACATTGTCTTTAACGAAACCCCAGAGAAAAAAATCACAGGGCGTTAGATCTGGTGATCTTGGCGGCCAATAGAGACATGTCGAATCATGTGACCCAGCGCGGCCAATCCAGCGATTGGGGTAGGCGTTCGTTCAGGAACTCACGTACGTTGTTATTCCAATGTGGGGGAGCACCATCTTGCTGCAAAATTAAATCAGGAACAGCTTCCTCCAGCTGAGGGAGCAACCACTCAGAGAGCATGTCTTGGTAAATGTCCCCATTAGTCGATTTTTCATCAGAGAAAAATGGACCAAAAAACACAACTGTTTGATAAAGCGCAGAAAACGCTCACCTTGGGAGAATCACGCTGATGTTCTAATATTACATGGGCATTTTTCGTGCCCCAAAATCGCAAATCATGGCGATTAACTTTGCCACATAAGTGGAACGTGGGTGGCTTCATCGGTGTGTTCTCGAAAACATTCACGTCGAGCTTTCAGAAATTCTTACGCAACGGTTTGTCAGTAGGTTTTAAAGCATGGACCATCTGATATCTGTACGGCTTGAATTGGAGACGCTTCCGTAAAACACGCCACTCCTTTGTGTGAGGGACAGCCAGTTCTGCAGCAGCACGTCGCGTTGATTTTGAGGGACTCGGTAAAAACGAATCACGAATTCTTTCAACCACTTCGGGTTTTGTTTCTTTTCGTCCTGGGCTTTTGTTATTGCATAAGCAGCCGGTATCCTGGAACTGCTTCATCCACCTGCTTATGTTATGCCGAGGCAGTGGTACTTTACGAAATTTCGGAGAAAATGTCTTGGCAGAACAGTTACCGAGGAAGTTTTGGTATATTCGAAAACGCAGTACGCTTTCTCCTGCATGAACGACAATTTGTTTAACAGCGCCTCTAGCGGTGAGTTCGTCATTCGATGATTTTTCCCTGTTGCCAAATAAAACTTGTATAATTGTAGTTGCAGAATAAATTTGTTTCGGCTGAATAAATCCATTACGGCAGTCACACTGCGCTATTCTTTTTGTCCCATTCAATATGAAACACCCTGTATATAAGATGAAGCAAACATAGCACTGATTTTCTGGGCATGAGATATTAAATTTTGGAAACTAGCTTTTGGTAATGATTTGCAAAACTCAAACTTTGTCATGTTTAGAAACAACAATAGTGTGCAATATTTCTATACTCAATAAATAATGTTAGAACTCGCACCGGCAGAAAAATCGATTCCTTGGAGCTTAAAATGCCACATGTGAAGCACAATCCACCTATGTTAGATTCCATATGATCCTTGAGAAAGACAAACGCTTGTTGGAGCTAATTTGCGGATATTCTATAAAGAATTTCTGCTTTCAACATTTTACCAATTGAAGCTCTGTGCTAACAATTTCAGTCAATACCACCAATAGAGAAGATAAAAAGGTGAGCAGCACCTCGTTAAAAAAGAGAGAGCAAAAATAGCTTTAAACAAAGTAAACAAAATAATGGATGTATAATGTATCTTGTTTATATTCGCCACGGATCAGCAAGTTAAAATTTTATCCGCGGGCCGGATAAAACCTTCTGACGGGCCACAGTTGGCCCGCGGGCCGTAGTTTGCCCATCCCTGATCTATACGATTATCGAGCAGCATTTATTACTGAAGCAAAATTTGATTTACCATCCAAAAATCTTGGTCTTCAAAGTTTAAAAAAGAAATTCATTTTGCCCACCTAGCTAAGTTACTAATGGAAAACAAAAATATGGAAACACTTCTATATTTTACCTAAAAAATTAACTATTCTTTTAGCAAGCAAATGTTTTGGAATTTTTTACATGGAAAAATTGTTTTGACAATTAGAACGATCGTGCCTTGGTAATTTCTCAAACAAATATCTTTAAATATGCATAATAGTTAGCTGTAACCGTGACGTAATATGTTTATTTTAACCAAAATATGAGCTTTTTCTGAAGAAACATACTTTTTTACCATCGAATTCAGATTTACCATCTCTAAAATAGTGGGGGGTAGACAGTTTTAAAAAGATGGTTTTCATAGTTTAACCACAATAACGATTAAAAAAATGCTACTCGTATGTTATTGTAATGTATCACGTTCTTCTTCATGTCTTTTAAATGATTGGTTTAACAACAAAAAATTCTTTCACAAAAAATTATAAGCCCTCAACTCAAAGCCAAATATCTAATATAATGAGAAAATAAATAAATTAAATTATTTTTATTGATTAATTTATTATTGATGAAAAAAAATTATATAGTAAGGTATAAAAATTTCTTATACATTCTTAATTTTCATATTTTAATAAACTTAAATCGAGATTTTCATGTTATTTGGTCAATAAAAAAGTGCTTAAAAACTAATTTAAAAAATAATTATAGAATGGTAGTGAAATGACAACACATTGTGGAATTAAATCGCCAATTTGCAGTACTTCATATTACACGCGATACGAGTTATCCTATAAATGAAAGAGTGATTCCTTTCTTTATTATTATATATTTATATCTATTTCCTTGTTTGACTTAAATCCATATTAATTTTGAATCACTGTTGCCATTTGAAGAGTCTTTTTAGACAAAAGAATAATGACCTGGTTTAATAAATTAGATAATTCTTTCTTAAATTAGGTAATTCAAGCTTCTTAAATATCCCTTACCAACAGATATAACTCTGACTTAATTATAAGGTACTGAATAATAAGGTATAACTGACCGATCCGGGCTTTTTTTAAAGGAAGTTAAAGACATGTTTACATATATCTGGTACATATATACTTATATGATTCATTATAATTGTGATAATGAGAAAGAAACTAAGAATAATAATATTACGTTATAAATAATAAGCATATTATAAATAATTTATGTTTCTCGTTAAATGTCCTTAAATTTAAAAAAAGTGTATTATTCAAAGTATTTTTTTAAAGTGTTCTTTGCTTTTTTAATCTATAACTCTATAAAGTTGTATTCCATAATGTTTGAAACATATTTTGGTTTGTTATAACTACTTTTTCAGAAAAAAAAAACTTTAAAGTGCTTTTTACATGTATTATATTTTTGTTTTTACATCTTACTTAAACCCCTAAGGATTTTTTTCTGTTCAAGATATAGCTTCGAAGTAAGCTTCTTTACATTAAGTATAATACACTTATTAAAACTGTGCATGGGATAAGCATTTTATAAGGTAGTGAATTCTTGCAGCATGTTATACATGCGTAACTGTAATTTTTACATTTCTTTTTTTTTCTAATTTTGTACATAATTACCTATAAGAAATGATCTAAACCAACAAATGAATGCACAGAATTGTTGAGATGATTATTGTAATCACAAAGAAATATTTAAAAAAAAATTTAAATAAAAATTTTAGGGATTTAAAAAATTTTAATTTTTGAAATTATTTTTTTATAATTTTAAAATATTTAAACAGTATAACTCTTTTTTGAAGATAAGCTATTGATTGCCAGTTAAATAGGCATGTAAAGCATCCAAGAAATTTTACTGATTTTAATGACTTTACTTTTATCTAAAAAAAAAAAAAAAAATTATGCCAGGGTACCGTGACCCCTTAATTCTTTTATCTGTCAGAGATGCGTATTCATATATTAAAATAAACTGAAGGAATTGTTTACCTACCCTTTCACTTAGAGCTTCTATTTTTGACTTATATGAATCGGCGGATCTTTTTATGCGGTTTAGAATATTTGGGGGAATAAGTGACAGAATGTCGTCGATTTTAAGATTTGGCATCAACCCATGAGGTCCAAATAGCTTTTCAAGAATAAAATCCAAATCTTCAACTCGACCTCCAACCTGAAATAGATTTAAATAAAATAAATCATTTAGATGAAGAAAGGGAAAAATAATGTTACGTTCATTAATCATCGTTTAAAAAAAATGTCAGAGACTTACTGTTTATTTTCGGCTGTTCAACATTATTAACGGATTTTGTTTAATTAAATGGAAAATCGTGACTGTTTCTTGAAGTAGGTTGATTCTTTGCGAAGTATTATTAAACACTGCTTCACATAAATATTAATCATGGGCTTTATATTATTATTATATTTATTTACATTATTAGAGCCATTTACAGCAACAATACATTAGATATGTATAAGGAGATATGGTGATAAAAGTGCACTTTTTTTCAAAAAAGAGCATTTTTACATATAATTGCCATTTAGTATTATTTTTCAGATCGACACTTTGCAAGTTTCGAGAATTTTACTTCAAACTCAACTTTTGTATTTTAATTTCTAGAAGATACTTTATACGTTTCCGGAATTTTATATTAAAAGGTTTTGAAGTATTGTTTACTTTACAAATTTCCTGAACTTTTCATCGAACTGTCTTTTAGAATTGTTTTTAAAACATTGCAAGCTGGTCATGTAAAAGTACGTTTTTGATATTGCTACTTCAAAAGTCTAAAAAAAGTAGAAGCAAAACTATTTCATTTCTGCTCTGTTTTTTAAAAAAAATCATCCATTTGTGATTCTTACAAATATAAAGGATTCAGTATATTTGTATTCAGTACAGCAATTGCTTGTCGTAAATTTCTTTTAACACGTGGTGGCCCACGCAAAATTGTCTCATCGAGCGGCGCACCGGAGTAAAAACTGGTAACAAATAAATTTCATGTTTTAGTTTTTTTCCGGGAATAACAAAGATCCATAACTACCAATTGTTTTCAATTTTTATATTGAATTGCTTCTTCTCCGTGATAAATTTCCTTACAGTGAATTGTTATTGTAGAGAATAGATTAACTCCTCCCGAGTATTATCTAATATTGAAATAGTTCTTCTACCAGAATTTTCTCTTTCAGGCCTGAACACCCGGCGTGAACGTGTTAAACTGTTGTAGCTATAGTGACAAGTTGGTTCCAAGTTTTAGGAAAATTTTTAACACTTTTTTTTAAAATTTTGATCTAAAACAACTATAATACATATTTTGGAGAAGTTGCCCGCGTGCAATGTGTTAAGAAAGTTACTTATGCAAGTTTTCGGTATGCTTCCTAGACCATTACCGAAAGTCGATTGTGCAGCTCTGGTACGACGTAAATAACGCATAACTACTACAACCATTTCCGCAAGTTCTCTCACTCCTTATCAATGAAATCATTTGCTTTCTTGAAAGCTGCAAGCTATTTTTTGAGCTTTATATAACAGAGTAGACAGACTTACTTAATCTAGAGAATATAAGGTAAAGTTAGGAGAGATTGTGAAAAGAGAAGGCCGAAGAAAAATAATACAATATCATACCTGCCAACTTTTACGCATTTGGCGTAAAATTTTATTTTAATATTTAAAGTGGTAGTAATTATATACTATTTTTTCTTTTATAAACTTAATTTTTAAATAATTTTGACCACCACTATTCTTAAAAAAATTAAACATATATATTATTACGTGTTACTATCATGGTTGTCAACTTAAGCTTTTTCAAATACAACATATTTTGTAGCTCAAAATTGAAAATTTGAATTCAATTTTAATACCACTGGGAAAAATCAAAATAGAACATGTTAAAAGTTGGCAAGTAAGCAATATGCTTGCTGTGATTCATATTACACTTATAGCTACTTAATACCTATTTAATACCTACTTATAGCTACTATACCTACTTAAATGAGAAGTTGATTGCCAGGACGTCAAGAATAAACAATAGCAATTTTATTTTGTTTTCCATCAACAAGTGTTCAAATTTTCATAGTTCTTTCCCTGAATTTTCTTAGAATAGCAGCAGTATGAAATATTTTAAAATTAAATGGCTTTTGTCTCTAAAGTTCTTTGATTTCTTTATTTTCCAGATTATTCTTAATAATTAGATTAAAATATTCTCTTTTGGTACTATTATATTGAAGCATTGCCATTTAAGTTAAATTATTATTGTTCGCAATTTAATTGCAGCTATTAGTAACAATCCGTAATACCCATGTGCGCAGTCACATCAACTCGGTTAGAACAGAATGCGCAAGATATTTTCAGGAATGACAACCGCGTCACTTTTGGTAAAAAAAGTTCTGAAAGTGGTAGAGAATTGAAAACAAAAACTTACTTTTTTTTTAAATTTTGCCAATACATTAAAAGTCTCACTAAGAATTTTTTCAAATAAAGTTATATGAATACTTCGTTTATCTAAATGTAGCGAAGAACAATAAAAACTTTAAATGAAATTTACTACGCCAAGAATCAGTATAAGTTTTCTACCACTAGAAAAAATATTTCCACTAAGGGCAACAATTGGTATCCTTGTATTTTACTTGTCTTTAAAACAGATGTTGTAAAATAACAAAAAATTCAAATATTAGGAAAATATAATTAAGATTATTTTTTAGTTATTTATTTATTTTTTTACTTTTCTGTTGATTTGTGCCTCAGATTCTCTTAACTTTTACTCATGCAAATATACAACGTGCATCTGAAAACTTAAGAAGAGAGGAAAATCTTATATTTCATTTATTTAATCTGTTTAATTATTGAATCGTAGCTACAACATGACTTACATTGTAATTTATATATATTTAAAAAAGAAATAATCTTTTCATTCATTTTCAATCGCAAGCTGAAAGAAATATGCTTGAAAAGTTGCTAAATTTAATCAACTTTAACAGATAATAACTTTTCATTACTCAAAACATTTAACAGTTTTAGGGGCCTTGAGCTTAAAACGCTCTAAGATTCTATTATCTACCCTTATAAACATAATATTAATAAAAAACTAAAATAATCTGTTACCTCAAGTAAATCTAATTGATTTCCAAAAAAATCAATTTTCCATCCAAGATTGGCTGATCGTGGTAAAAAGGAATTTCTGGAATGTATAACGTTAGCTTGTACAGTTTCTCCTATGTTAAGAAGTTGAGAAAATAAGGACACTTGGAAATTTCTGGAAAACTTAGTAATATCTGTTGATGAAGGACGTTCAATTTCTTCAGCCCAAAGAATATTTTGAATTTTTTGATTTACAGGGTCATTACTTTCTTGCAAATTTTCTAAATAACTCCATGTAAAAACTTTGACTGTAAATTAAAAAAATAAATTAACTTATGTAAAAGTATACTAATGAATTCATAAAAAGGTAATTAGTATGTTTTTATAATTAATTGAAATTGAAAGTAATTAGTAGTATTTTTATGTGAAACAAGAAGAAGAAAAAGAGTTTCAATAACTAAAAACTATTACGATTAATAAGAAACCTTGTAATATTTTTTAATTTCATCAAGCAATTTTAAAATGCTTGTAGAGAAAGAACTTAAATTGTGCCGTGCAATTGCTAAATCAACGTAAGTGGCAAGAAATTCAAAATTGAGATTTTAATATATTTGTAATCTTCGTATGATAAGCTACATATTTTTTTTTCAAAAATAAATTCTATTTTAGCTTTTATAGCATTTGCAATAGAAGGAAAATAGTTGTCAAGCCACTTTTCTCAGAATCAATCGAGAAGCACTTACGTTGTTTTTTCAATGGCATGGCATAATTACTATCAGATAGGGAAAGTTAATATAAGTATGAAAATTTTATTAGACATAACTGTAAAAATACTGTAAAGTTAAGGATAGAAACTGTCATTAAACAATTAAAACAATTCTTAATATTATATTCAATTATTCATAAAAATATTGCGAAGTGAATGATAATTATTATGAGATAACAAGGCTTTTAACCAAAAACAATTAAAATGGTAGAAAACTTATTACTATATTGGGTTGCCAGGAAAGTTCGTGCTAATTTTCGATAGGCAGAGCTTCCAAATAGCCGCTAAAAATACTTAAGTGGTAGCAAACTATGTATTAAAGATATTTGAAATTTGCCTTATTTCATATGTATCAGATTTCTATATCTATGTAATAAGTTTCCAAATCTTTGTGGTGATTAAGAAAATTTAATGATTATTAAAAACAAGAAATATATTTTAAAGCATTAACGAAGCTATAACTTGAATATTTTTGAAGAACCTTTGGGAATTCCTCCTATCAAAATTTGCACGAACTTTCTTTTTTTCGCACCCATGCATCCATTAAAATGTGTTCCATATTTAAAAAAATAATAATAATAAACAATGTTTTTAAGCACCAAAATAATTCAACTAAATATTCATAAAGAACTCTGATGTCTAAACGATGAAGAATATTTAAATTTAAATGGTTGCTAAACCAGGAACCATTTCAGTACCCACACGTCAAAATTCTTGATAGTCCCATCAAAATATTTTGATTGTTTATGTTGGTTTCAGAGATATTCTTGATGATCCAACGTCATTTGATGGTCACCATCATCCAACATTTTCCATTATGAGTTCATGGTTTTTGATATGCCAACAAATTTCCATCATTCGATGATGGAAAAGACAACTTCAAAACTATTATGGTTAATCGTCAAGAGAAGTTTGACTAACAATCCATGATGGTCCATTAAGGTTCCAATTATATATTTCCATCATGGTTTAATGGGAGTTCTTATTGGTTATCAGGAGTATATCATGAAAACAATTTGGTTTTCTTATGTTGGACAATAATAAATCAGTCCGAATTTCTACATTGGGATGAAGGTTGTTCATGATCGTTCCAAAATGTGATTTCTAAGATGAAAATTCGTGATGGTCCATAATTGTACCGCAATGCATTTCCACGGTGGTTTAATAATAATTATTGTTGGTTAAGCAGGAATATACCATAAAAAAATTTTTTTTTGTATGTTGGTCTATCAAAAATCAGCCAGAATTCCTACATTGGGATGATGGTGGATCATGATCGTTAAAACATTTGATTTCTAAGAAAAATTTCTGATGGTTCAAAATGAACAAACCAATAAAACAAGTTGCTATTCTTATGGTGGACCATCATAAATCTGTCCGAATTCCTACATCGGGGTGATGGTTACTTATGTTCATTACTATCAAACATATAATGGTTCATGATGGAATTATTGATGGTTACCATCAATATTAGGTTGGTGCATTAATGGAAAACCATAAAAATTTTTGACTTGAGTACCTTTCTTCATTCACTGGGAACTTCTCAAAAGGTAGAAACATCAACGTTAACGGATGATAATTCTGAATTCTATTGATATTTATATTATATGCAATGAAAATTCAATTCTTATGATATATATTTTCCTATTTAATTAACATTATCACCGTATTAAGTGTTTTCGTTGAATTTTAAAACATTAGATTATTTTAAGCAATAATGGGAGAAACTATCTGCATTGAGTGTGTTATATTTTTTGAATTATCCTATATTTAACTTGAAATATACTGGCATTTTGTTACAGAAATACTTAATAAAAACACAAGAAAATACTTTAATATTTGAATAAATTATTTTACCCTTTTCGTTACGATAGTCCACTTCGCTTAAGTGACGTGACTGAATGGTGCACCAATCAGGGAGCATTGCACATGGCATGTTATGATTTCTTATTTTATTTTACTTGTGACGTTATCAAATGTTCACTCAGAGATTTCAACTTGCTCCGCTTTGTTAAAAAATATTTTCTAGTGGTAAAGTAATTAAGTTGTTTTTAGTTAAGTATTTTTCCTTTAAAGTAATTTTTCCACCACTAAATATCAAAAATTCAATCATACGAAATGCTGTTGCAGTTATCTAGAGGTGAGAGCCGGAGCCAACCCCACCAGTCCCGATGGAAACTACCGAGAAAGCCTCTCCCACTGACGACACACCCAGGCCCTATTTAGGGCCTTCAAATGATGCTGAGAATCATCCAAAATTTTTGAAAGTGCTTTTCCGTGGACTCTCTAAGGACATTAACTCTGATATTATTTCCCTAGAATTAGGGAAATTGAACATTGAAGTGCATAAAATTGTGCAGTTCAAAAAAAGGGTGGGTGGGGCCTATCGGCCCCTCCCACTTCTCCTTGTGATCATGCCAAAGCTGCCGAATCACATGAAAGTATTTTACACGGAGAAAATCAAGAACTACCCGGTCAGCATAGAGCGGTATCATGGCGGCCATCGGCCGATCCAGTGCTTCCGCTGCCAGAAATACGGTCACACCCAGAACACTTGCACTAGTCAGCCCAATTGCATGAAGTGCGCCGGTGGCCACTTTACCTTCCAGTGCAAGAAAACTAAAGACTCTCCTGCAACATGTTGCAATTGCAAAAAAGACCATCCTTCCAACTTCTCTGGGTGCGAGGCCCACCCCAGGAGAAAGAGCCAAGGGAAAAAGAACACCTCAGCGTCTTCTGCCTTCCGACTTGTCTCCATAATTAAAGAATTTCAGGAGCTCCTGAAAAATCAAGAAATGCTCAGCCTCCTTCAATCCATTCTCAAGGGGATTTCCACAGAGACATAGCTCCAGCTTTCACCTCCCAACAGTTCCTCCTTTTCACATTATTGCGATGAAAGAGCAGATAGCCTTTTGGTTAGGTACTCTGAAAAATCTGAATAGTTACAGTAGTTACTAGAGGTGAGAAATAATCAGATGTGACTGTAATTATACAGAGGCTTCACAGCCAACACTCAATCCTATTCTTTGCAAATGCCATTAAGTCTCAACCATCTAACATATCTTCAGACGAAAAAGTGAGATGCCCGCTTCGCGGGCAGGTACTCTGCTACACTATCTATCAAGTCTAGAGGTGACAAGTTTCACCATTCAATTGCGCTTCAGTGATTTATCATACATTCCCACTCAGATGAATTAGTTAGAGCCTCCCTCGTGGGGCTGATGCTAAAATAACTACCACATATGAGTATGAGTAGAGGTGACAAGGGCCTCCCTGAACGAGCGGTATCACCCGCCGAGCGCTGTGCAAAGCGTGGAGGTAGAGGGTTTAAATCCTGCTGTTACCTTGGATGTATCTTCGTGCTGTCCTTCTCTGTATTATCCTATCTGTCCACCTATTTGACAAAAGTTTATAACTCTAAATTAGCACACAAGCCTGCAAATGTATGAAATTCCAATAAAGTTCGAGGTGACATTTTGAAAGAGTGGACGTTGTTATCCTTACTCTACAAGTTTTACTTTTTAATTCGCTACCAATTTATTAAAACTTTTGCAGAAAGAGGAGCAGTTGGAGAGATGCCAACTTGTTCCGAACAGTGGATAAATATTTTCGAGGGTTAGTCCTCTAATGTATGATCCTTGCTTTAGTAAATTTGATTAATAGGGTTTTTATTTACTACTACTTCTGAATAATTAAAAAGTTTACAGGGATGCTGCGGGAGACTAAAAATGTTAAAAATATATATATATATCTATATATATATATATAAAAAATGGTAGAAACTCAATTCGTCTTTATTTTTTTAAGTATTCAATTGTAAATACAATACCACCATTGCTAACACTGCAAATGATTCAGATTTAAAGCTAAAATATTTTTTCATTCACTTTCAACTGTAAATTGAAGGGAATACGCTAGAAAAAGTTGCTAATTTTGATTTATTTTAACCCTTTCAACTCGAAAGGTGACTTTCAGTCACCACTGTCTCCTGTAAATTACCCACTACTCTAATTGTGAAAATTTTTTTATCGTAAATTTTAGTTACCACTTCATTCAGTGTTTGCGTCCATTTTTTTAACAGTTGAAAGGACTTCGTGTACGAAGGGTTAAGCAGGGGTGAAAGCGAGACGGAAAAGTGGAAAGGCTGGTAGTAAAACCTTTTCAATTATAGCTAGTTTTTGGGCGGAGTTTACTTATTCTTTTTTTTAAATTATTCAACAATATCAACTTTATCCTGGAAAGAAAAGCAGTTTTATATATATGTTAAAATTATAAAAGAAATCTTGATAGTTACAGATTTTTTATTTTTTTCGAAAAAATGCTGGACTGACCCAACGCCTCCTATAACTGAAAGCCTCCACACGGTTTTTTATAGGTAGTCCGATCAGACCACTGTGAAGGATATCCACTTTCCGAACGGGTCATTTAATACAAAATCTAGTTAAAATAAGAAAGTGGTAGCAAATATATGACTAAAAATTTGTTTTATTTATGAATATTATTGGTTTGCCTTATTCACTTGTCAACCACTACAGATTCAATTCTCAATTATATATGATAAATTTCCCTCAATTACTTTTATAAAAGGTTTTGGGTTCATGCGCACAACTGGTTCACTTTTTAAATAGTCTGCGCGGGCTACTTATAAAAGACCGTGAGGAGGCTTTTTGATGTAGGAGGTGATGACTGAACTGTCTTACGTACCAGTTTTTTCTCTTTTCCGTCTTGCTATATAAGGGCTTTCAGCCATGGGGTTAAGAGATTATTGCTATTCGTTTATAACCAATTTTTTCAATTTTAGTAGCGTGGGGCATCCCTGCGCTTAGTTACAGTTAATAGGTGATGAGACTTTTAAAAAAATTGCGTTTTTTTTTTTTGTAATTCTTTATTTTTTATCTAAATATTTTGTTGAATCCGGAGCAGTTTCAGAGATGTCAACTTGGTAAATGTTTGAGTAACTTGTTAAGGTAAATTCATTTGCAAAAGTTTGAAATCAATGAAATATTAGTGAATAGGAAGTTTAGATTAAAATCTTTTCTTACATATTTTGCCCTTATTCTTCTAATTCTTCATGAAATTCTTTTAAGAATAATGGTTAAATATTTATCACTAATTCTCTGACGACGGGAGCAAACATGCACCGATTTGTATTGTTGTGAAAATTGTCCTTATGAAGGAGAAAAAAAAAACGGTATTATATTTTAACTATTCCACGTAAAACTTTATAAATGATAGTTTATAAGTAACTAATTTTAACAATTACCTACGGGCTCTGTTCTCCAACATTATTGTAATCTTATTCAATATTTGTATGCAAAATAATTTGCAAACGTTCGAAATCGGTAAGATGTCAGTGCATTGGAACTTTTGATAAAAATGTTTTCTTACATATTTTGCCATTATTCTTTTTATTTTTCACAAAATTCTTTTAAGAATGATGGTTCAATATTTATCACTAATTTTTTGGCCATGGAATCAAGCATGCACCGATTTGAATTGCTGTGAAAAGTGTCATTATGAATTTTTTTTGTTATCATATTGTAATTATTCCACGTAAAACTTTATGAAAGATTCTTTATTAGTAAGTAATTTAAGCAAATCTCTGCTGATGGGGCATAACTGCATTTTTTGTAAAACTAAGAAAAAAATATTTGCAGTTAAAAGGTGAACATGAATTCTTTTTTTTTTCTCCAAAAGGAGAATTTTATAATTAAATAAATTCGATTATTGAAACTAAATTATTCAAATACCATTCTTTAGTATTCTGATACAAATGTACATGTTTCCAAAATGAAAAACTAGATGATTCATAGGTTATGGGGTATTTAAAAAAGTATTATGTCTATACGATTAGAAATACCCATGTTGAAAATTTTGTGATATTTTAATAATTATTAATTATAATTAATTTAAATGCATAATTATTAATTATAATTAATAATTATTAATAGTAATTAATATAAAGTAATAATTTTAAGGATGCTTTAATATTTGCAATTCAAACAATAAATTAAATAAGTAATAAATAATAAATTGAATGAATAATAAATTAAATAAATGATAAATTTAAAAAATAGATGGAATAAATAAATTAAATTTATGTTTCTTTTCATTCATGTCTGGTCAGTCCTGAAAATAGGCAGTTATTTTTGAACAGCTTGAAACGAATCGACAGTTTTTTCCCTTTTTATGTATTTTCAAAGCGGGTTTTTAATCAGGTAATTTAAATAATATTTAAAATTGAAAAAGATATTTGTTTACATATATTATTAGGTTTACTAGAAAATTCTAATTTTTTAAAATAATACATACGTTACTTTTAAAATAATAATTTCATTTTTAATACTTTTAATACATTACTTTTGCTACCTCTAAGAAAAGCAATTTCTAAAACTACGGAATTTCCGTAGCAGTTGGAGATTATGTTAGTAGCTCAACATCTCCAAGAAGATGAATTCATCGCTGATCGTAGTATTTTTTTTTTATTTATTTTTTTTTAAATTTAATTATTATTATTATTTTTTTTTTGGTGGGGGTCAAGGTTAAGGTATATAAAATGAATTCAAAGGCTGTTAAGTTATATACATTTTATTAAAAATCAGTGATTTTCGCAGATAATTATTTTAAATGTATGTTGTATTTTAATGGATAGTTAAAGTTTTTTACATATAAAAAAACTTTTTCTGTAATTTTATTTTTAAGCAAAGAAAATTATTTTTTAAAGCAAATATGCGATAACTTTTCACATCCTACAAATGTTCTATACGTTATAAATAAGAGTTCTTTGAAATGAGTGATTTTGTCATACAATATATATATTTTAGTGCCAAAACTTACCTTTACAATATAGTTTTAGGTAGATACAACCATTTAAAAAATTGTACATAATTTACAACACTTACACATAATTTTTATAACAATGATGCAAAACCAGTCTAACGTGCT